>OY292530.1:11717742-12188021 GCA_958496365.1 Subacronicta megacephala | reverse complement strand
GGTGGCAAAAGAGGTGGCATAACCAATGTTCTCCCGGTGTATATCGAAGCTCTTCACTGTGATGGAAACAAAGGCCACCACACCCGCACAATACTTGCCATTTGAAAAGTCAACAAAATCTGTAATATAAACATTGTACCAGTCTCTAATTATCTAAAAACAAACACATTTCTTGTAGTGTTGAATCAAGTAAACCAAATTTACTGTAGTGCAATGGGTGGGTTTCGAACAAACAACAACATGATCGCAAACCCAACGTCCTAGCCATTAGGGTACTGCCACATATTGGTCGCCAACAATCGCCACTGTCCACTCTCCTTGAATGTGAACTTGAACTTAAATAATTTTATTAAAATTCTTGAACCTACCTAGTTCTTGTTTGCTGACAGACCAGCTCCAGTTATTGAATCCCCACTGTGAGTGACCAAAGTTGATCAGCTGCTGCCGACGTTGCTGCTGCTCATTGTCATCATCATACAGAATCGGGTCTGGCATCACTGTGCAGTCGGGCTGAGGACAATTATAACCATAGTTAATTTCTATTTCAATTTACAAAAAAATATTAAGAAAGTAGTTGATAAGGATTGAACTCCAAGTGTCATAAGTACATACATACATACACTATGCCTTTTTCCCACAGGGGTAGTCAGAAACTATGGACTGCCACTTGCTACAACTCTTGCATATCTCTTTCGCTTCTTCCAAATTCATACATCTTTTCATATACACGCGCCGGTTGCATGAACTATGCACCTGACATTTTTGAGAACCTATTTAAGTATAATTACTAATAACTTCAATATTACTATTTAACCTTATAAGTATATAATTTTAAAGAGGATAAACTAATGTATTTTGTATATCTCTAAATTTAAAATATGTTTGCTAGTGAAGAGAGCCCACAGCTGTCACGTCGCTCAGTCATAAGGATACGACAACACACTTCAAGACAAAGCTAATAAATCATATTACATGTACTGAATGTGTAGATTTAATTGATGAATAATAATGTACGGTGGCCAGCACATCAAGTTACCACAAAATGACAAGTTTTCTCAGTTGATTTTGAACTTTATCTTCAACAATTTTAAAACAGGTATAAAATAATATGGAGAAATTTGACAGTTTTGTATACCTTGACCTGCTGGCGACTGTACACAATATACGCGTTGATGTCGTATATTTTTGTTTACAATTTTGTTCGCCAACAATTTACAAACACTTTCTCTTGAGTGGTACACTTCAAGTACGCGTTGTTCTTAACGGGTAAGGCTCAAATATTTAAGATAGTAATTATACTTAAGTAAATAAAACATGCTACTTTTTTCTTCGAATTTGTACCAAATTTAACGTTATTTATTGCGTATTGTATACGTAAACAGCATTTCAATTACCATTTTAATACTGCAGTTAGCCACCGGGAATCCAGGTTTCCTCTGCATCCTTGCTGTTGTAAATTAAGCCGACACATAGATTATCAAAAGGCCATGTAGTTTTATATCTATTTTACTTCCTTAGTGTTAATGAAATCAAACAGAACAACTATTAAAAGTTGTACTGAAGCAACTGGCAAATAAAAACAAGTATCGCTATTGACATTTTGAGCGGAACGGAACTTCCGTGAACGTCCGCTACCACTCCGCCGATAACATTCATTCGAGTAGGGATGTTACAAAATAATCGATAATTAAAAAGTCGATTATTATTTCATAAAAATCGATTTTTCATGAGCGATTATTATTTTAAAAAAAACGATTATTTATAAATCTTTTTTTTATTTGAAGCGTCCCCTATTTTGATTTTTTTCGACTGGCATCTATTGAAAATAAGAAGGCAATACCACTACCCAGTCCATTTAACGGAGGGGGGGGGGGGGGTTAGTTTCGTTATTATTTTGCTTTGTTGCTTTAAATTGTTCGTGTATAACATACAACAACACAACTGAGCTGTAAAAAAGACGTCAGTCTAGGATTTTTTCAAAGAAAACCAGCAAACCAATTTCAGACCAAAACTTTTGAAAATGTTTACTGCAAGATGGCAACACTGAAACCAGTTTCTGTCAGTCGGTCTGTCATTACGGATGTCTTTTTTTTTTCAGAAAAATCGATTATTATTTTAATAACAATCGATTTTTTTGAGAGATGTAAAAATCGATTTTTAAATAATCGACTTTTTTACCATTAAGTACATCCCTACATTCGAGCAAAAGCAAAGTAGAATTCAAACCAATGACAATTTTATTGCGTTGCGTACCTATATTTTTTTATAGAGTAGCAATTTTATTAATAAACCGTAAACGACCGAAAATATCAATCAAACGGTTCCAAAAAAATCGTACTAGGTATTTAAAACTAATATTCATATTTTTATATTTCAAATCGTTTTATTTGAAGAATAACGAATATATTTAAAGAAAGAAGAAAGAAAATATATTTTATTTAAAAAAACACAAAACCTCACAAAAAAATAATAATAAAATAATAAATACCTAGGAAGCTAATACAAAATAAATTTATTTTAATTAATGGTGCACTGAGGGCATACGCCTATAAGTGCACACCCACAGTAAGCCAACATTAATAAACATATATTAATGTTGGCTTACTGTGGGTATATATTTCTGATCATAATTTTCTTTCTAAGGTTTCTTCTACGTATTCAAAACTGCACGAGGGCAAGAAATATTAGAATAAAATTAAAATTAAATTTAAAAATTAAAAATACATCCCAAGGCATACCTAACCCTGCATTCCTACTGACAACAAAACAATGACTTTTCAGCGAGGCAGTTTTGCAGCGTCAGTATGCTTTGTATACTCGGTACTCAAAGCTTACAGAGCGCCTATATTTTCCTCTTTTTTAAGAGAACAGAGAAGAATATTTTTTTTGTGGAAAGTGAAAAATACGGCTGGTACCACGGAGGACAGAAAAAAGCGGAGATGCCGCAAGGCAAAATTTCTTTAGAAAGCAGCGTCGCCTAAATGCGGGTGACAGGGGGACGAGGTACGGCGATGGCTCCACCCCACGATAGAAAACCCGCCCTTTATTTGTAAATCCATCTAGTGGTGAATGGAATTATTAGGGTCAAATTGAACTAGTTATTTTCATTTTAGTTCGTCTATTTGCCACTATGGCGTAACAAAGCATGATACTTTGATCCAGAACATTCTATGTGCGTTAGAATTAGGGATGTCAAAAAATAATCGATTATTAAAAAAAAACGATTATTATTTCATAAAAATCGATGATTATTAAAAAAAAACGATTATTTATTCATCGATTTTTTTATTTTAAGCGTCCTCTTTTTCGATTTTTTTCTACTGGCATCTATAAATATTACAAGAAACACCGCTACCCGCTATCCATTTGAGGGCGGGGGGGTGCGTTATTATTTTGCAAATTGTTCGTAGATAACTTTCGAGCAACAGGGAGTAGCCTTAGCGATTTATTACCAACCAAATAGTTCTGCCATTTTTTTGCGGGGGGCAATGTGACCACAAGCGCAGTTCCGAATTACTACAAACAAAACTAGAACTGTAATGACGACACTAACACATACAAAATTAAACAATACCAACAAACATTGCACAGCGCTGAAACAGCAAATAGCCGTCTAACCAGACGAAAAAACATGCAGCACTAAAACGCTTTTTAAGTTAAGGCTCTCTCGCTAATAAGAAAGGTCGAAAGCGCCGTAAAATTCATGGCGCTTTGACGCATAGGCGTTTGGTTCAACGTTAAAGGTAACATCACTAAATTATTCATCGGCAAGAATTCGCTTATTTTGGAGGGGCTCAATGTTGGTACACAAATCTGATAATAATTTAAAATAGAATATACGAATTTGGTGTCTAAATGTAATTAAATAGAAAAATACGGTAAAGATTTATTTACATGTGAAATGTCATACCATGTTTTAGTAGATTTGATGTTCCAGAAAATAAAAATCGATTTTTAAATAATCGATTTTTTTACCGCTAAGTCACATCCCTAGTTAGAATGGCTCATCAAGTAAAACCGACTACCTACCAACAGATGGCGCATTTTTCTTATATTCAATTCTTGTTCTTGTTTTATGCATAAGGTATATAATTTATCTATAAAGTAACTTTTAGTAAGCAAAATAAACATTAGCAAGTAATTTGAGCAGAAAATTGGCTACGAATAACATGCATTGATAGTATAAAAACACGTAATCTATAAGAAGTTGTTAGAAATCTTAGAATGCTTCTCTTCAACGGTAGATGTCTCTATCTTCAATCTGGCGATCAAGCTAAAAAATTTGTGTTTATAAAATGAAAATATTAATTTTAGGGACTTACACGTGAAATATTATGCCATCAACATGTTTCAGTTTTGATCCGGAACAATTGTTGCATCCAACAACAGCGCACTTCATTATTAAAACAATGTAACAATATGAAAAACCTATTAAAATAAGACGGATCCACGGATCCGAACGCGATCAAATTCATTCGAAACTAAGGTTTTCGGCCCCGCCCACTGTGACGTCATGACCTAGTTGGAGGCGCATGACCTACTTGCCTTGTGGCATCTCCGCTTTTTTCTCTCCTCCGTGGCTGGTACCCTTTGTTCGAAATAAGTAAGCCGATCGGAAGTTGTCTGCTGTTGGTTTAGAAGTGGTAAATTTTAATAGAAATATATGTTTCACATTTCTAATGATTTTGTTTACTAATTTCGATATTTATGTATTAACTTATATTAGGACTATAGCCTAATCCCTCTCCTACTGAAAGGAGACCCGTGCCCAGCAGTGGGACAATGTAATGATGATGATGTATTAAAACACTTAATTAAACGATTTTATCACCGCGGTAGTTCGGAACGGCTAACTTCCGATCGGCTTACATAATTCAAAAAAACTGTAGCAGAGTGGTAGCACTAAAATTTTACATTGACAGTGACAGATAATTAAAGATCAGCAATTTGACGTGATTGACACATGCCAATTGCAAATGTCAAATTTGCCATTCTGCAACAGCACGCGGTTAGTGCTTGTCGTTCGGTTCTCTGGTGCCCGCCGACTGTATTTTAATTTTCCGGCTCTCTGCTTATATGTTTGAAGTTTCATATAAAAAAATACTACACAGTATTTGGAAAAGACGAACATTATTTTTGAACAAGATGGCAGAGTTTTTGGATATTGATGGGAGTGTTTTAGAAGGGGTAAACCAGCATTTACTGTAAATAAATTGTGTTGCTTTTACTGGAATAAAATGGAAATAAATATACATATTTACAGGGTGGCCAAATAATTCGTACTGCGATTTCGCTGAGTGCTATATTGGGAATACCAGTGAGGGTGACGAATATCAGAGCCAAGCGGAGCAAGCCAGGGTTAGCAGCGCAGCACCTTATAGGTAAACTGAAATCACTACTATATTTATAAATATTGTCTGTTTCATTGGGCTAAAGGTCCCAAGCGCGACTGCTACGCCAGAGGTCCGGGGTTCGATTCCCAGGTCAAGCAGTGTTATTGAGTTTTTCTATGAAATTCTCAGTAGCAGGTTGGAGTCTGGATTTGAGCCTGGTTGGTGGCAATGGACTGGCCCCCTAATATGTGAGACCTAAATGTACTGGGTAAGTGTGGGAGTACTTTAGTACTCCTCTGCCTGGGTGTGTCCTTACAAACTTGTAACTTATTGAATTGTTGTCCAGTTTATCGATTGGTATAGGTACAGTTTGTTTGAAATAAGTAAGCCGATCGGAAGTTGCCTGCAAGTGGTTTAGAAGTCGTAAATTTTAATAGAAAGAGTCGGTTTAAAGGTAATTAGAGTCGTATACATTTCACATTTCTAATTATTTTGTTCACTAATTTCGATATTTATGTATTAAAACACTTCTGCCATAGTTCGGAACGGCTAGCTTCCGATCGGCTTACTTATTTCGAACAAACTGTAATTAAAAATTTCCTATCATTAAAAAAAATATATCACTAACTTTTATACTGTTTCAGGTTTCCTTGCAATGTTTTCCTTTTAAATTTTAAGTGATTCATCTTCATGATTTTATTTTTATTGTTTTATCCTTTAATGGAAACTTTAATTACTATTGTATATTAAAGAAGATGTAGTAACAAGGATTGAGAAAGGTATGTTAAGATGGTTTGGTCATGTAGAGAGAATGGATAAACGGAGATTGGAGATTGACGAAACAAGTATATATGGTGAGTATGGATGGACGAGTTGGAAGGGGAAGACCTCGGCGAACGTACCGCAACCAAATTGCGGATGTTCTTAAAAAAGGCCAGGTTCCGAGCACCCTAAACCGACGGTCATGCATGAAGAGATTAATGAATGTAGATGAAGCGAAAGTAGTGTGCCAGGATCGTAGCAAGTGGAAATCTATAGTCTCTGCCTACCCCCATGGGAGACAGGCATGACAATATGTATGTATGTATGTATGTATATTAGCTAATGTATGAAAGTTATTTGTCTCTAAATTGGTAATCTTTCTAATAACAGGTATAAAACTGGTAGCTGATATGTGTGGAGCCGAGTTGCATGGTGATAATCTTGGCTCCACTGAGATTCAATTCATTCCTGGAACGAGGATCAAAAGCGGGCACTATGTAGCTGACACACGCACTGCTGGGTAGGGACCTATTCTTACTATATCAAATCAAATCATCTTTATTTGCAGTAAAATGTGGTAGGTACATAGGGTGCAGGTGTTACAAGTGGTGGTATAAACACACACATCTTTGTCATATTATTGACATGCAAATAGTACATGAGTCATAATAGGTATATCTTTCTTAATAATTATAATTGTCATTCATTACATAATTCCTTACTACAACACACAATTATCATTTAAAATAAGGAATTCATTAATTCATTCACTGTATAAAAGCGTTTATTTATAAGCCAGACCTTCATTTTTTTTAGAAATAAAGTGGTTGGGTGTTCCTTTAGATTGCTTGGAATCGCATTATAAATATGGCCACACACAACAAAGCAGTTATTTTGGTAAAGGGTCCTTTTTGGTACACATGGTAGGACAATTCTATCCGGATTTCTGGTATTTCTCGGATATACCTCGTTGGCTCTAGTTAAGAAATCAAGGTGTCGTCTCACAAATATCGCGACTTCATAAATATATATCTATCTATATTTAGTTTCAAAAGGAACAATGTTGTTCTGTTAAAGTTTCTGCTGTGTCGTTGCTGGTAAAAATGTATAATATGTTGTACCCCAAATTCTTTACTGTTTTTCTACTAATAAATTGAGCAGTGTTGTTGGGTATTTCTGTGAAATCTCAGTAGCAGCTCGAAATTCGGATTTGTGATTGTAACCTTGCCCCCTTTTACATGCAAAGTGGACCTAAATATTGGTTGGGCAGTCTGGAGTCAGGGATTTTTTTACTATTGTATGTTATTTTACTTCAATAAAGAATGACTATTATAATAATAAACATTTTCCTTGGGCAGTTCAGTCAGCCTGTTATTGCAGGTAGCGCTGCCGTGCGCGCTGCTCGCTGACGGGCCGGTGACGATGGACCTCAAGGGCGGCACTAACGCTGACATGGCGCCGCAGATCGAGTATATGACTGAAGTGTTCAGAAATGTCCTGAAAAAGTTCGGAGCTACGTTTGATATGACAGTACATCGTAAAGGGTAAGTTTACATGATTATGTTGTTTTTAGGTTTCCATGTCTGCCTCGTTGGTCTAGTGGTCCCAATCGCGACTGCTACGCTAGAGGTCTTGGGTTCGATCTCCAGGTCGAGCTAAGTGTTATTGAGTATTTCTATGAAATTCTCAGTAGCAGCTCGGAGTCTGAATTTGTGCCCGGTGAATGGCAATAGGCTCGCCCCCTATTACATGGGACCTAAACATACCGGCGAACTGTGGGTGTACATTTAGTACACCTCGGCCTAACCCTTCGGGGAATACAGGCGTGATGGTATGTTAGGTTTCCATACCCAAAGGGTGAAAACGGGACCTTATTACTAAGACTCCACTGTCTGTCTGTCAACAGTCTGTAACTCATGAACGTGATAGTTAGACGGTTGAAATATTCACAGGTGATGCTTTTCTGTTGCCGCTATAACGACCAATATGAAAAAACAGAAAAAATAAATACATGCTTTTTTGCCGTTTTTATAGACAATGGTATGGAATCTTTCGAGCGCGAGCCCCTGCTCGCTCTTAGCCGGTTTTTTAATTACCTAGGTATTTTTTTTAAGTTACCTATAAGGCTGAGCTATAAGACGAGCTACATGATTTATGCATGCCGTTAATTACGACAGGTCAGCTCAACTGCTATGGCTTTTTTTCTCCAAAAGGCCTGTTCAGACATTTCTCTACATTGTAAAACTCGCATATCTGATGATAGTACTGTCTCGACTTTAAAAGAGACTATTATTATCTTAGTCTGTTTCGACATTTCTTCTCAGAGGTCATCAAATACTTGTATCTTTAAAATTATTTACAGAAATAAATATAATTGATCTCAGTTTCTAATTCAACTTTCTTTTTTGGATATATTCAGACGCAGTTATAATTTTCTGCTGTAACTTGTTACAAAAAATAAATCTATGTAGATACTACCCCAAGGGCGGTGGCTTCGTGACGATACAAGTGATGCCTATACAGAAGTTCGTGGCCGCTCGAGTGGTGGAGAGGGGGCATATCAACAAGATCTACGGCTGGAGCTTCGTATCTGGAACACTGCCGATAAGGGTATTTATAACATACTAGTTTTCCGCCCACGGCTTCGCCCGCGTGGTTTCTCGGCTTTTCTGCATTTAAAAGGAATATTTTTTCCCGTTTTTGCAACATTTTTCATTTATATGTTATATTTATATATATTTTGTTTGTTTGTTTAATTGAACGCCCTAATCTCAGGAACTACTGGTTCGATTTGAAAAATTATTTCAGTGTTAGATAGCCCACTCATCCAGGAAGACTTTAGGCTATATATCATCACGCTAAGACCAATAGAAGCGGAGCAGAATTGAAAAATGCTACAAAAATGGGAAAAATTGAAATGCAAAAAAGCCGAGAAACCACGCGGGCGAAGCCGTGGGCGGAACGCTAGTAATATTATATAATTAAGTAAAGATATATTTTCACGAGCGTTTAGGGCAGGGTTAGCAAACCTTTTTGATCTACGTGCCATTGAAGTGCTGTCAAAACATCTTTGGAAGCGGCGGAAGCAGAGATTCTAGAGCGTCGGACTTACGTGGTTATTTCAAACCCACCCATTGCACTACCGACGTGAACCCACTCGTAATGCAAGCATTTAGCTTAGTACGAGGGGTTAACAAGAATATTTATTTATTTATTTTTATTATGGCACTTCAACGACTTATTCACTAAACACCTCTAAACACACAGTAAAAATTACGAAAATAATACAGTTTGACGGTGAATTCGTCACTTAAAGAAGTGCACAGCACTGGCATAAGAATTGTAACAAAGCTATAATTTTTCATAAAATTTTACAAACACTACTATTACTTTGCGCCCTGACAAATACCTTTATCAAAGAGCAAAGCAACAATTAAGGAATCAAATGCTAGTAATGTGCTACCCATATATCTAGTAAGCTTTTTTTTTAAAAAAGTTTTTTCTGCCTCACGAATAATTCAGTTAATTGCCTCAATTCCTAAACATCGTGCCCAAAATATTTTGTTACGTAACAGTAATGGCATGGCATTGATGACCAAAAACCAACAATGTCGACTTTCTGAACAATAGTCTTGTCTCATTGACTTGATTGACTGACATTGATATATTTTATATCAGCTATGTTTTCGCATTAATTATAAATGAATTTATTAGAGTAAGTTTGAAAGTGGCCCCAGTGACAGAGAAGTTAAAAGGTAATCTTTTGGAGGGATGAAACGCATGTAACTAAAAGAGTTAAGAGTGTGAATTTGGAGGGATGGAGACCAAAGAAAAGATGAATGATTTGTGTAAAGTCAGATATGATGGAAATGGGAGTGAATGATCAGATGACGACTAACAGGGATGAATGGAAGAAAAGGAACAGGCTGCGCCGGCCCCAAATAAATTGGTAACAGGGTAGGAAGATGATGAATATGTTTTGATTATATTAGCAAAATATTTACAAAGGTCTTACGTAAATGACACATCCTGCCTCATTACTCTAATGGTCCTACTGACTAAAACAATACGGATGTTTCGCTTCTCCGCGTTTTACTGGATTCCGGGAGCCAGGTTTCATTCTTCCGCGACCCCAGCAGTTGCGTATCGCCTTTGCATTCCAATTTAGGGGCTCTTATGATCCTCACCCGCCAATCTACGTGAGTAGGGCGCAGCAACAGCTAACGCGCCGCCATCTCCGACCTTGTTTTGAAGGGCTGCGGACTTGTGGAAGTCCGTCCACCCTTATGTCCGTGGTCGTTTGTGGTTGTTGAAACATCGTCGTTATCTGTCCTGTGCCTCCGCCCTGTTAGTTGGGCGCGGATTGGCAACGTGAAGGCAGCTTCCCTTTCCGCGTTCTTTTTTACTCCTCTCCTAAGAGTCTGTTTAGCCGGACAGATAGACAATTTTTCGTTTGTTATAAGTGCCGTAAATACTTTCATATGCCAAAAGCTGTAATTTTGTCATTACAAGCAGACACTTAAATTTTCTTTATTCGTACAGCTTATTCGCAAAATTTTGAAAGTCTGATAAATTTCTGTATGCTCATATAGCTCGCGCACCAAATGAGCGAGGGCTTTGGGGAGAAGATCAGCGATCTTAATCCGCGAACAGACATCACCGTGCTCAAAGAGGACTGGCACCTCGCACCCAACAACTGCAGCGGCATCATGTGAGTCAATCAACACCTTTTGGTTATTGTTAATGGTATTTTCTATGAAATTCTCAGTAGCTGTGCTGATTGGATTGGATTTGGATTTGTTCCCGGTTAATGGTAATAAGCTCGCCCTTTACATGAAGCCTAAAACGTACCAGCGAACTGCGGGTGTACATAAGTATACCTCTTCCTTACCTTTCGGGGAGTAGGCGGAGCGGTCCGCTTAATGTGTTCGAGAATTATATTATTATAATTCATCAAAAGTGCTAATTCTAACTCCCCTAGGACGCTCACTAGCCTCCCATACTTTTGGAGGCTATTGGTACTAATGGATGGCCGAGTTTTTAGTCGGTAGGAGTCCGACATAACCATGACGATTTTCACACGGAAAAAAGGCCAAGAGACAAAGTTGTCCTCCTCGTTCAAAAGTTGGATGTCTTTCTTTGCAATATTTATAGAGGGAACTCTTTTTCATGTATACTAATATAAAAATCTGAAGTTTGTTGAACTACCAGTCGGACTTGAAAAAATATGTTTGTCTCAGCTAGTTTACTTGTATGATATAAAACGGTATGATAACGACGTATAAGAGCCATTTTTGCATGCTGATGATTGTACTTGATATCAGTACAGTGTGCGAGATGTCGTCCGGGTGCCGGCTGGGCGCGGACGGGCTGGGCAAGCGCGGCTCGGACCCGCTGGCCGTGGGCAGCCGCGCCGGCGCCGTCCTGCGCAACGACATCCTCAGCGGCGCCTGCCTCGACACACACCTGCAGGTACCTAACTTACTGCTGAAAACTAACTAAACCAAACATGGACCGATAGGCAGCTAGGCTTTCGACCATAGCAATTGTATTCCATATCCAGTTAGGTATATTATAACCACGGGTTACCCACCCACCAAAAAATACCCTCGAAATCTTAACATTCTATAGATATGCCTTTTGATCTCACGATTGATATATGTA
The DNA here is from genome assembly GCA_958496365.1 of Subacronicta megacephala. Classification (NCBI taxonomy): domain Eukaryota; kingdom Metazoa; phylum Arthropoda; class Insecta; order Lepidoptera; family Noctuidae; genus Subacronicta; species Subacronicta megacephala. Next base: position 12,176,262 of record OY292530.1, on the reverse strand, counting down.
CTTCTAAAACTATTTACCGGGAAGTCTTGGAAGAGTTAGTTCCATGTTAGTATTTCGTTTTACGACATTGGATTGAATATTGGATCACCTAAAAAAAATGCTATTACCTATTTATGTTAGTGTTATATTTAATCACTATCTCACCTAGCTTGTAGTTTGATAGACAAATTTTAAATTAAGGCAGCCACTTTTGTCAGTCAATTTATTGTTTATTGTGACTTTCCAATATCTATATTTTATACGATGTTATGTTCTTTTAAGGATCAAGTGATTATTTATATGGCGGTGGCCGACGGCAAGTCGTGCATGCGCGTCGGGGACATAACACTGCACACCAAAACGGCTATTTACATCGCTGAACTGTTCACCAAGGTACGTACACAGCTCCGTATACAACTTTTGGACCTTATTACTAACTCTGTAAGGTCGATAAGTAGAACAACACCAACTAAAATCTTTTGATATTTTTAATAATTTATTTTAGAGCATTATAATAATAAATTATATGTATATGTATTTAGTTCTCCGTTTAAAAAGTTAAAACAATATCAATATATTTGTAAAAACCTATGATATAACCTGAATAGGTACCTAATGTAATTTAATTATAATAAGAGATTAGGTACAGGTTCCAAGGATAAACAAACATTTAATTTTTTTTTCTAGCCCATTTCGTCCCACTGCTGGGCCAAGGCCTCCCTAAGTTTTTTTAATAAAGATATGTCTGGAAACTTGGAAATTATGTAATACTTTGTCTGATTTTTCGTTGAACAAAATAATTCAACCTTTATCGTTGTGTTCAACTACATTATCCTATTTATGTATAACAGATTGTTATTTAAATATTGATTTTAGATTAAATTCGAGATTGTTGAAGACGGCTTGCAGAACCTCATCCAATGCACTGGACTAGGAGTGATCAACAAGTACCATCCAACTCAGTTCGCTGAACAACGACACTAAATATGAATACAACGGAAACAAATAACCGCTCAATTACCTGAAATTCAGGGCTTTGGAGAACATGAAGAACTGAAAGCGAATTCGTAGCGATTTATATCCTGAAAGAGGTATAACTTTATTTTACCTTAGTTTTATTTGGGAATACAAATATCGCATATATGCAATACAGGATTTTGTCTTCCGAATGTTTGGGGCTTGCGGCCGAAGATAATGGAGATGTTGACTTTTTTATTCTGACTGATATGAGATCGATAGGCTAGTTGTGAGAGATAACTTAACCCTTTGACCGCCACGTCAATAACGAAAAAAAAAAAATGTTCCCTGCGCCACGCTACTAACGCTCAGGTATATTTTTGTCGACATTTGCCGACGAAAGCGTCGTGAGCACGTTCTGATTTGTCGAGTATAGCCGACCGTGGCGGTCAAAGGGTTAAGGGTATTTTTAGGGTTGGCAACATGCGAGTGATACCCCTTGTGTTGCAAGCGTCCATATTCTACGGTAAACGCTTACCATCAGGCGGGACGTATGCTTGTTTGCCACTGTAGTGGTATAAAAACAGACAGACAGACAGCGGAGTCTTAGTAATAGGGTCCCTTTTTACCCTTAAAAAGTAAAAATAGTAGAGATAGTGAATGAATTACTAGAGGGCGTCAAGAAGAGACTATTGAAGATGGATTACACAGACGTTTTAACTGACTAAATGATGTCTATACCCAAGCTATGGTTGGACTATATATGTAGTCCCTACCGACAGCTGGGCTATTCCAAGGTCGCGCCCACACAACTGCGACGCGTGACATAATCCCAATGTCTGGGCTCGTCTTCGCAATTTACACATTATAGGCATTTCTACATATATAAATGTGACATGGACCATTCCGCTTGTAATAGCGAATATTGTATGTATATTATATAGGTACTGAATAATTATACCTAGTCGACTATACAAGCTGACTAGTGACTTTATTAACAATGTGATGTTTCTTATATACTGTTAAGTGCCACCAGTTGTTTTACAAATAATAAACAAAAATATGTAAGGCGATCTACCTTCTTTATTATATTCTTGTCCAGGGTACCAAATTCCATTATTATTGCAGCAGATAGTAGTAAAAATTTACAAGTACCGCAACTACCTGCTCCGATTACAATTTTGAAGCAAACACTTTACTACTCTGTTATGAATACATTATAGCTAGGGTTGCCATCTCTAAAATCAGTTTACCCGGACAAGAAGCCTGAAAACCCCGGATTTTGGAGCTTAGAACCCGGACGAGAGTGTTAATTTTAACTTGACAATTTTAAAACCCGGACCACAAATGAAACCCCGCCCGGACGTCCCCGGAGGCCCTCTAAACTAGGACAAAGCCGGGCGGATGGCAACCCTAATTATAGCTAATCTCGATTTTTTTACATGCCATGAACCTAGATTGTGTCATTGACGTACAATTTTCTAAACAATGAGAGAGGAGACGACCCCCTCAATACTGATCTATCAAATTGTGTCTACATCAAGTACAGGATTAATGTCTGACTAATGTGTTTTTAATATAAATTTTGTAAGCTTTAACATGTGCATTGCGTGATAATATTCTTAAACTAGATAATGTTATTAAAAACATTGGCTAGGTGACTGTATTTTGTTTATCGCCTCATAAAAATGTTTACTATTAATAAAAATAAATAATATTGCTTTAAAAACAAGAAAGTTCTAGATTTTTTATGTTGACTATATCGGTTTGAGACGTCACGTCACTGTTAAAACAGAAATTCAGTGGGAAAGGGACAGAGCATCCCCTCTTAATTCCCTGACCAAAAACCTTTAATGCTTATATCTTGGATATAATCTGGGTTTATTTAAATCGCGAGTTAATCGGTTTCTCCTAGGCAAGCGCGCTCCATCGTAGATCGCAATGTCGCTTAAGATTAAGATTAGGCGACGGTCAAGCGTAGGCCTACAATGAATTAAAAAAAAACTTGATTAGCCGATTTCAATTAAATTTTCAATCTTTTAATAATGATGAAAGAAAGAAAGAATATGTTTGTCTGCAAAAATTGAAAGAAAAGTTTAGAAATAAAACCCAGTCGACTGATCTGATCATTTTAATAACAGTTCAGTATTCCAAATTACCATCAAACACATAATTATAATTAATTCAAAATGTCCTCCAACATGTATTGTTCCGTCTGTTTCGAGTTTGCACGACGTCACAGTTGACAAAAAAACTTGTGAATATAATTGCGACCATGACATGAGGGTAGGTAGGGACTAACTAGAAACAGGCGGCTGGTTATACATTATCAGGACGAAAAAACAACCATTATTTTTAAGGTAGGTTTATATGTACAAAATAAAAGCTGTTAAAAACTGCATCTTAATAAATTGATTTCACGAGCTATCTAAAGGTCGGTGCAGACAACCGGAGTTCGACAACTCTACAAATTCTAATAACACGATACCACAAATTGGTATAACAAAATATTGACGCAGCAAATTATTTTTTTTGTCCGTTTTTATAAATGCAGTTTGAGTACAGTTTTCTAAAACTTGGGTTAACGTAATCCAAACCTATCGCTTGATTTACATTAATGAATGAGTTTGCAAATAACGGATTGAAAATTGCTCAACTACGCCTCCTGCCAGATAAAACCTTTTGAAGGGATAATAAAGAGTTTTTATATACGATATCTTCCTAGAAATACGTCTGTAGTCTTTAGGCTCGTCGAAAATGTATAGTACACATACTATAAGGACTTAGTGCCCTCATTAAGACACGTAAACCTACCAACATTCATCATATACTAGCATGGAGATTACCTAGAATCTTCTAACACATTGGATGTCATCATTTAAACAACCACGTAGATTTTTTTTATATCCGAAATCTCATTTAAATTATTTAATTAAGAATCGGACAGTATAGAAAAAGTACCTCAAGTGAAAGGCGTTTTTAGTAGATCTAATACTAAAGTACATTTTGTACTTGAATATTTCAGAAATTCGGTCATAGATTTGATAGTTATCAAATATAATTTTTGTCACAAGGGAACACCAAATTACGTGAAGTAAAAATAGCGTCATACCACGTTTATATTATATATTTATTGTACTTAACATAACTATGTTTAGAAATATGAAAGTTGTCAGCTAATACTTCTGCGTAGGTAACTTTTGCAATTAGAACATGGTAGAGATGTTAACAAAATATAACCTTATTATTAAGTTTGACAGAAAACAAAAACATATAAAATGATTTTTCCATTAAAAAAATACCTAACGAAAAATAGTATAAAAAATATTTTATTCAACATAAAAATATAGAAATTAATTTAGCCGCAGTGTTGCTATAATTTAAACAATTTATTATCGTTTTATATAGACCCGATTATATCTAAAAGTTACAACACAATGGGACGATGAGGTCAGGTGTTTGCTGGAATGTTCCGTTTTCATAATTATATTACCTTAACTAGGGCGGGGATTGCCCATCACAATGATTCAAATATCATTCAGTAAACTTTCAAAAAGTACATACTTAATGGAGACACTGTGTTAATTCCTTTGACTTGACATATGTTGTCTGTATTTTTTTATTTTTAGTCACGGTAAATAATCTTTAGTTTGTGACTCGCATAAAACTAGTATTCCTACGTACGTATACGTGTACCTGACGTCATCGTCTTTGACATGTCAGTATGGTTTTATTTTTTACGCTGGATACACCAATGGAAGATACGACGGAAGTCAAAATTACCCTTTTATTTTTACAATAGCAACATTTACGTACATTTATACACGCAGGACTAAATATAAACCATGCCATGTTTATATATGAAAAAAACATTTTTGATAGTAGAGTTATATAGAAATATAAATGCGGTATTGGACCTTTTTAGATAAAGAACTAATTTTATAATAGATAAAGAACAACATGTTATGAATAAAAATGTACTTCATAACGTAAGTTACGTTATGCACTTACTAGAAATTCAGTCGCTCAAAAATGAACCATTTGTTATTTTTTGTCAGCAAACAATTTTCTACCCACTCATAGAAAATTTATTTTCTTACATGAGATATAGTACAGTTGGCCAAGAAATTAGGTAACCAGTCTAGGTAAATGTAAATTACACATTTGAAAATAAATAATTTCTATTTGCGCTTGCAAAACCAATGGTAATACGTGTCAAATATTGATTAGCCTTTTCTTGGCCGAGAGTACCTTAATTTTAAGTAAAAATACAAAAAAAAGTAAAATCAAGTTATACAACACCGCACGGTTTATCGAGAGTCTTTAACAGTCAAACATGGTCACAATTGGCCGGTAGTGAGGTCACAAGCCCTGGTCCCGCCACTGTATCGTGTATATAAACATAGATGTACTTAAACGGTACCGGTGCGCTATGGTTTGTGCTCTGGACGTGGCTTGTTTGTTGTCTATTCAGTCTTTTTTGACTTGCTCGTCTCCGCTGGGGCCTCTACTATCGCTGGTTGGTCCTCGTAACTGTGATATAATGTTTATTTTAGTATAAAACAAAGTTATTTGCTGGTGTCGGGTGCGATTCCCAGGTCATCATCATCATCCCATTGTTGGGCACGGGTCTCATATAACAGTGTGAGAGACACACGCAGTCCAGAAAAAACTTTCACCATTTAAAAGCGTAATAATTATTTTATAATACACACATGTTTTCTCTAAGTCGAGACCTTTGACTTAGCAGTCCATTGGTCACAAGGCTATCACTGCAGAATTCAGAATTCCAAGTCGCACTGTTCGACTTGGAATTGTGACGTGTAGTTATTTGGTTGTTCTATAAAATTCTCAGTAGCAGCTCGGACTTTGGATTTGCCCCTTATTACATGGGACCTAATCATGTCGGCAGTGTGTACCTTCTGCTTAACTATTTGGGTAATATAGTTGTGATGGTATGTTTATGTTATCATGCGTCTTATGACCATCATATATGCCCAACAACATTTAGGAGTCGCCGTCACCGGATACGGTTTGGAGGACATGATGATGATGTTATGGGATATATCAATAAAGTAACTAAGTTGGTGACAAGATACAGCATACAGCAAGCTAAATGCTTGTTACTTGTGGGTTCACGTCGGTAGTGCAATGGGTAGGGTTTGAACCGGCAACCACATGATCGCAAGTCCGACGCTCTAGCCATTAGGCTACCACCGCTTAATTTATTTCCAGATAAGAACTATAAGAAGAAGAATAAGCGGCGGTAGCCCAAGGGCTAGGGCGTCGGACTTGCAATCCTGTGGTTGCCGGTTCGAAACCCATCCATTTCATTACCGACGTGGACCCACACGTAACACAAGCCTTTACCTTAGTACGAGGGGTAAACAAGAATGACTGACATTGCTAGTAAGCTTTATTTAAAAATCTCACTTGAACAAGGCGTTGATGTCTCCCCGGAGCAGCGCGAGCGTGAGCGGCGTGGCGAGGCAGGCCGGCACCAGGTACAGCAGCGCCGGCTGCGCGTGCTTGAACACGTGCATCACCAGGATGGTGGCCAGGAGACCCAGGATGTACGCAGAGAACGTCGCCCTATACACAAACAATTGTTTAGTTACTAGTTACCTGGCAAATGTTCTCCTGCCGTACTAAAATCGCGATAAAAATGGTGGGAGAGGTAGGGGTTTAAAAATTGCCTACAACCAATTCCCATACCATCTCTTTTCTCAATTAATAAAGCACTTTCAGGAAAAAATACTTTTTTCCTTGTCTACAATCTTGGTATAGCGAGCTATTTTCCGCAACTCCACGACTAAGCGCGTATTTTGCGTGTGGTGGTACCTACAATCTTAAATCTAGTAGGTAACATTTTTCAAAAATCATAAATTTTTACATCGTTTTTAAGTGATGCGCTCACCAAAGAACAACATTTATTTTTTATACTAGGCCTCGTAAAAAAACTACATAGATACAATGTTAGTTTTCAATGCAAGCTCATTGAAAGTTAGACCTTATAACAAGCTGTTAGCAACGCGGTATTGGAGTACTCCCGAAAAGATATTCGATACATGTATTCCTTCAATTTTAGGAAACATTATCATAAAACTCGAAGTCTGGTATCAGTGGTCAAGAACATACCTGAAGTAGAACTCGCTGTTGCGCTTGAGGCTTTTGTCGAAACGCAGCAGCAGCGCGATGAAGATGCCCGGCACCACGATGTCACCCAGACCCAACATGGCGAAGTTGCTCGCGTCCAAACCGTTCACCAACAAGTCTTGGGGGAATACCACTGCAGGAAACATCAACTGTTTTACAATCGCATAATGGCGCTTGTCGGTAGCTCAGATCAAATAAAAAGTTAAGATGGAACTTTGCGAACAAAGAAGTGAGGCCGGTTAAAACTACGCCTTGCCTTACGAAGCATTTTTTTTTATGGTATAACTCTGCAAACGAGCAGGCGAGCTACCTGATGGTAAGTAGTCATCGCCGCCCATGGACATCTGCAAAACCAGAGAAGTTGCGATGCGTTTCCGAGCCTATTTAGGCAAAGGGAGGGGAAGGAGAAAAGGAGAAGGAAGGGGATTGAGGGAGGAATTGGGCCTCCGGCCCTCTCGCTCACCGAACGAAGCGCAGTAGCGAAACGCTACTACTCGGACGTCGGTCTTCTGCGAGAGTGTGGTACTTCCCCGGTCAAGCCGGCCCATTCATGCTGCGAACAGCGTGGCCCTACCACAACAATAAATGGATGCATGGTCTCTTTTAAAGTAAAGTTTGCGGGTTTTACAAAGTAGGGCAATATGTGAACATGACCGATCACCAAGACATTAGCGTAGGTCATTTAAACTTTTTTATATGAAGTAACCAATCATCTAAATAAAAGGTATGACTCGCCCGCCCCAAAAAAGCAGCTGCAAAAAAAATATTTCTTTCTAAAAGTTGACCGTCTAAAAAGTTTTTTATTTTGTTCAACAGCTCTTTTGGTAAAAATAACAAAAGCGCTTCGCTATAATAGCGGCCTGGTGTTTTTTTGACAGCTGTTAATATTTTGCATCGTAACAAAGGAGTTGACTAATTATATTATCATAATATATGTTGTACGTTGTAACTTTCATATAAACCAAATATATGCAACATCGTAGTAGTTGCGCTTGAAGAAACTAGCTTTCCGCCCGCGACTTTACCCGCGGAGTACCTATACGTTTCTTTTCATTTACGGGATAATAATAATATATAACCTATGTCACTCAGGCATAATGTAGCTTTCTATTGGAGATCCAGAGATTACCCCTTACAACCTCACAAACTTTACCTTTTCTAATATTAGTATAGATAAATAACCTGTGCCTAAACTAGATAAAAATATCTGTATTTCAGAAATTTAAGTATGAAAAGGCACTTATCTCGCAATATATTCTGCCCTTTACAGTATGGAGACAAGTCGATTCGAATGAATTAGTACAAAACGGGTTTTTGATATGACTTTAGAATACTATTATAATTATCTTTGTGTATAACGAACTCACTAGATAATGTTTCTTTGCCAAACTTGTAAAACAAATTGCGAGTTTTCGATAAAGAAATTTTGCCGTAATTAGAAGTTTTCATCCGGTAACTCAGAAACTGACTGGCAATACCCTACCCACCTTCAGTCCGAAACGTTAAACACATCCCTGGTAATTTCGCTATAGGACATCTGTTATGAAATAGTTTAGGGCAATTCCTGGGAGTTTCAGATAAATTACACGAGTAGTACCAACGGGGACAATTTTATAAACTTACGTTTGATGGGGGCTTCGAAGGACTTGGCGACGGTGACCATGACGTTTGTCCCGAACACCCAGAAGATGTCGTAGATGAAGAGACCGCACAATAGGATGCATCCCGTCACCACGTTGTTGAGGTGCAGTAGTTCCACGCCGTTAACCGCGAAAGCGATACCGAACAGGTTGTTGGCGATCCAGTGCTGTACACACAAAAGGTATTTTATCACAATCAGCCTTAATAACAGCTCTTTAGGTTTACTTTTTCACCCAGCCTTAAACTGACCGTGGAATAGCAGCTTAATCTTTCAGATTGATTGATCTGTGCGTCTATTGGTCGACGTGACTGGTCAACTTGCTGGCTATCGTGTCTCAAATATTATTTTTTATTTTTTTCCATTTACGAGTTGACTGAGTTGCCTTGTAGGTCATAGTTATCATGCATAGTATTATTATTAATGTACACTGTACCATACAAAATGTAAATGTGAGTACTATGTCGGTTTTTAACTCGTATAACATTTATTTATATTAAAGATTTCTGAAAGTTTTGAGTATTTCCCATGACCTACGCAAATGTCTTGCTGATCTGGTATCGTTGTGCGTCGGGTCGTTGGGGTCCCTTAAAAATGGTTGAGCTACACGATGACTGATGTATGCGTGCCGTCAGTTAAGACAGGTCAACTCAAAGCTGGTATGGTTCTTTCTTCAAAAGGCCTGTTCAGATTTTGCCGTACATTGAACTCGCATATAATATAACTATTGTCTGGACTTTAAAAGAGACCATGATTCTCTGAGTTTGTTTCGACGTTTCTTCTCAGAGGTCGTCAGATAGGAAACGTCGACGCCATCTAGTTAAAAAAAAAATATGAAAAAACGACTTGTAAAAGTGTCTTAAAAGATCTATTTACAGAAATAAATATCATTTCATATTATTTAGCCAACAGAATGTCATGTTAAATTTAGATTTCATAAAAATTACATTTTTACCTTCTTTAGCAGATACCAGGCACCCATGCACAGCGAGATGAGCACGCAGATAATGTCGTACGAGGTGAACTTGTAGTTGATGATGTCGGTGCTGGTGTCCCGCTCGCCGCGCGTGAAGTGGATGTGGTACGACACGTTCGGCACTGATGCTGGCACCATAAACGAGATCACGGGGCTGTAGGGACAAAAAATACGTAAAACAAGGCTATTTTAGGGAGGGGACGATCCCACGATCCGTTAACTAACAGGCCACGTTAGACGTTGCTACGCCAGTTGGGGCCTATCGCTGCCCGACGTTCTTTTTTTTTTCATAAAGATCACTGACGTTTCCAGTGGAATTAGATCATAAAATACGATCATTGATATACGATTTCTAGGTTTTCAGGCTTATAAAAGCTAGATTCGTTATGACTTTATTGGCAAATAGTCAAACTTTGAGAAAAATATAAAAACTGATCCAACTAATTGTCCTGTAAAACCTGTTCTGAATAGGTCAAAGGCGTCGTTGATTGACTGACTGTACTTTTGTGGTAGTTTTAAAGGTAGTCATATCGCAAATTACCGTTCAACCGAGTGGTGTGTGTTTCTTTCCTACGAACCATCTACCAATATTTATTTTGAGAAAATTCGCTTTTGAGCTGAGCATTTAAGAGATTTGATGTTCACTTTTTATTTGATTTCTTTCTTAACATACCACACCTTGAACACTGCATAGAAATGTACCGAAAATTTGGTAGATGACCATTTACGTTTTTAGCAGATAATAAATGCTCCTATGTCAAAATTCGAGTCAGTGACGTTTCGAGCGTAGGAAGAGGCGAAATGATCGTTCTTAAAATAGTACAAACACTAATAGCTGTGCTGTGCTCTTACCTAAGAAGATGACTCAAAGCTAGAACTCCCAGGAAGAAGAAATATCCAGTGAGCAGTAGATTAATGTATTCCTTGGAGAAGAACTGGAAGAATATGTAGAGGCCGAAGAGCGCGGCCGACGCGATCAGTGGGAACATGAGCGCGTCCCTATTCGACATCGTCTCAGTGCGCTCGCCTGATTCCTGTCGACAAAACAAAACTCCATTGTAATAATTTTGCACATTGATATCTTAAAAATCAACACAGTCTGCATATGATCTTTCTACCATTGTTGTATGGTAATCAATATTTCTGTTACTTTATTATCATAGGCAGGAATAAGCAGGAAAAAGATTATTGGAGCTACTAAAGCTTTTTACTATTTATACCTATATATAGCCCTTAAATTTTATTGTTGGGGGAAATTGTACACAATAGTATATCATATCAAAGCTTGTATTTAGTAGCAGTATCTTTTGAAATAGAACTGTAAACCATGAAGTGTTGTTGTGAGTACAGTTAGGGCAGACATTTACTTGTTTTCTATTTTCAACTGTGAACAGTATAATGTTTCAAATTGTCAGTATCTTATGCTGTATGCTGCCAAATCTGCACTGACCCTTAGAAAAAAAAACATATATCTAAACCCTTTTTAGGGAATCTACTAGATAAAAACAAACAGTACACAGAGAAGTTCAAAACGAGTATTAATTGGATTAAGTGAACAGGAAATGTTTTTTGTTGATTTTTAAAACAATAGGCAATAAACATAACACATAGGTACAGTACAGAAATCTATAGTCTCTGCCTACCCCCATGGGAGACAGGCGTGACAATATGTATGTATGTATGTATAGGTACAGCAAAATAATTAAACAATATTATATAAAAATAAAATACAATGGTTAAAATCCAACACAATTCTCATTACCTTGAAAACATACATTAACAATTTAATACAATATGTATAATTAAATTTATTTATTTACTTTCAGGACAATTTACAGACAAATAACAAAGTAACATCAAGATCATGCAATAGTGATGTATTCCCTGACCCAACAGCATGTTTTTTATTTCTTGCTTTCAACCTTTACCAAACTTTATAAAAAAATAAAATAGACCCTAATACAACATAGCCGCCTTTGCCGCAGTCGGTGTTTTTGAGAATGTAAACAAACAGATTGAAAGCAACCCTATTACTCAATGCATAAAGTATATTTTTAAATGCTGCCACATATTAGACATTCCATCCTTTGGTAAGAGCCGCTTTGCGTGTTTTATTGTTTCGACTTTCGTCTTTCCATCATCTATCACTGTCTCCATAATTTATAATATCGATAAAAAAAAAATTATAAACTACTTTCGGCACGAAAAAAATATCTGTAACCGCTTAAAGTGAAAATAGAAATGTTTGATCATCTACACCTTGGAGAGTCGTTTGCATCCATATCATGTTCATTAAATGTCAACGAATCGACTGTCACCTAGGAATGTATCGCCTATATTCCCATATAAATTACCATTCTGTATTCATGGTTTCTGTATTTGTGGCATATTTATGGAATGTAAACCCCGCGAATATTGAGCTTTTACTGTATACTTTTTCTTACACACATTGTTTAGCTATTGAAGGAGGAATATAAACCAAAAACCAAGTTAATTCAGCAACACCTGTACAGCCCAACCAGTGACCAGAACAATAGTTTTTTTGTAAATCAATGTCTTATTGAACTGCAAATAGTTTTTAATAAAAATAAATTGCAGTAATAATTACAAAAACTGGTTCGCTGTACATACTGTGTGCATAATTAAGAATAAATTATGATAATCAGTTTTGTATTGAAAAAAGGTAATATATAATGTGTACTTTGAGTCTATAATTTTGCTTAAATGATTGAAGTCTTGCAACACAGGGCTTGTTTCATAGAATATAGTCTGTATTGAAAATACTTTTAATATACAATTATTTCATAAGTTTTTTAATTATTGCATAGCTTTCTCAACATTCTTATTTTGTTTATTGAATGAAACCACTCAATACATGCATTGTACAACTAGTACACTCATAAGGAAGTAATTGCAAGGTAGTAAATACCTAGTAAGTAGTAAATACATAGATTACAAAATATTGTGAACTATGGAGGACATTGTTCGATAAAACAATAGTATAATGATGTCACAAAAAGTACGGTCAGAGAGTAGCCTTTTCTAATAAAATATTTTTATTTTCAAGTTTTGAAACAGCTTCAAATGCATTCAAAAAATAGAATAAACATTTTAGACGATCACACAACTCATACGTTATGTAAATAAATTTAAATATATGACGAATTGTCGCCTACACACTGTAAGAAAATAATTTCTTACAATGTTTTTATGTTTTTTATAGCAAGGTCCTTTCATTTGACAAGTTACAATATGCCACGATGATAATACGTGTATCTTTCTCGTTGGCTCCAACAAAATAATAAACATGTGATAAAAGTCTATCCAGTTATGAGAAAAACCTCGCCAGACTTACCTTTTGCTCCTTCAGGTATTTCACAGATCGAAAAGCACCGAAGAATATTGGTAATATAGCCATAATCACTAAACTCAAGTATGCAATCGCGACGCCTTCAATACTAGTCGGTGGCTTATCTGTAACATTTTTTACAGTATCCCTAACAGCTTCTTCAATGATTATAGGGATTTCCGTCGCTGAATCTGCCATTTCGTATGAATTATTTGCCAAAATGCGTGGCGAGATGGCTTTCGCACTACGGACCAAGTTTGACAAGAAAATGACAAGTGTACAGTTACGTTATCAAGTTGATAAACCGGAATTTAGTGGTGTGTCCAAGTGAACTAAAAAACCGAAACTATTGCAAATTGACAAAACTTTTTAATAATATTTTGTAATAATTTCAGGTAAAGTTAATAATATTATTTATTCAGTAACAATAATAAATTCTATTAAAGATTCTTCACCAATTACTAGATAAGTTTAATATCTACTTACGTTAAATTATTTTTAATGATATCGATAAATTCCATCGCTCCTTTCCCCATAAAACTACTCTACTTTGTAATACTTTCTTATAATTTCCATATGTCAAAATAAGTCAAACACGGATACTTTCGATTTTAATTTTTCGTAATTTTTAAATAAGATAATACAAAGAACGTCATGTTGAAGTGCATAAATAGTTGCAGCTTGAAACAAATTCATTGAAAAGCGATCATTTATTATTTAAAATGGAAGTGTCCGGTGGCGCTGAAGAAGGTTTTGTTAGGGAATGGGCTCCGTGTTCGCACATTTTAAATTTAATTCCACCCAGGATACAGACTGGTATTTTTTCTAATGAGCTGTGCCTTACATGTGTGGATGCAGTCAGCGAGTACATAGCTCTGGGCACAAACGTGGGACTGGTTTACTGGTACGACCGAAAGAAAGGGAACATTCAGAGACTCAGATGCGAGGTGAGTTGAGTAGGTCAGGAACATGGGTCCGCCCCTAAGGCGATTCTCTGACCAAAGCATATTCGGCACGACCTGGCTAGTCTACTATCCAGTCCTGCTAGCAGCCAAAATTTAGTCAAGATCCTGCTTTTTTCTTGTGAAGGTAGACATAGTTTTAAATGTATGCCACTGCTTAAATGGTGAAGGAAAATATCGTGAGGAAACCTTCATGCCTGGGAAATTTTCTTGAAGGTGGGTGTGGGTTGATGATGATGAACAGTCTTGACCTATCAAGTCACTAAATTCTTCATTAACCTGTAGACAAATACTAAGCAAATGTAAAATTATGTTGGACTAATATATGAGTAACATTGTGATGAAACTCCACCTAAAATAAGGCTAATGACCAGAGGGCTATTATCAATATTGTATGTATGTTACATACAAACTTGCAGTGTAAACATTGAGGCAAGATAATGAAAATAAACCGGCAGATAAGATTAAATTTGATTCCTTTGAGTTATGATTTAATTACATGTCTGATTGCATATCAAGATTGTTTTACTGTGGAGTAATTATAGTCCCCATACTGTATACCAAACTGGTAAAAATATTGATAACAGATCTAGTAACTAGTAATATAAATAAATTGAAATACATCTTATGAATGACAGAATCTTTAATCTATTTAATCATGGAAGAAGCTAGGGGGTATGTAACACTTGCACACACTAAATGCCAAAAATGGACCATCTAGAAAACTACTTTGTAGTATTATGCAAGTATACTGCAATTCATAGTCATGTCATAAAACATCTTGTAAATATTTTCATTACATTTGGAGAAACATAGTTGTAAGTAAGTAAGTTGTAACATACTCAAGCAATGTTAGGTAAATAATTCATTTCACTCTTATGTAATCCATAGAGTTAATAACCCACCATACTCAACAATATGTAAAAGTGAGGTATTATATTGTATTTAGTATTTGTTGATGGTTGAGCTATATATAGAAATAGAAGTAGGTATAAACCTGAGGCCAACTAAAGCCTTTTGGCTTTTTAAAAATTGGCATTTAAATATTTTTTTAAGATTTTCCATGATACTTATTGGGAGAATCATAGTGCCCCTGCCAAGACGCACATTGGCTTGTGTCTTATGTAAGATAACACAAATAGCATAGTGAGCACTGAAGGATTTGGCAGTAGAATACTCAATTAATAAAGCATTTAAAAAAGATTAAGATGAGCTGACTTTACTTCCCACCCACATGCAAAATAATGCTATAGTACCAAACCATACCAAGATGAGCTACAGATTTTATGGGAGTTCTAAATTAATTCATATTATTCTTCAAATGGGAGAAATAAGTTTGAGCACCTATGGTGTAGATGTAGATAGACAAAACTGTTTGCCATAGAAATCAATCATTTGGTATTTAGATAAAGTACCAATAAAATGCAAATTTGTTCTACTTTATGTAATTTCCTGCACCCTACATGCTTTCCCAATAGACCTTCAGCCTCCATGAGCTGTGGCCTTCGGTAGACCACAACCTGTCATGGTTATGGCGAATGTCGCGAATACCATGGCCATGAATGGGCAATGGAAGGCTAATTTAGATTATATTTGGTATGAGTCCGATATACCCAGGTGGCAGATGACCTATGAGATTTTCCATCCTAAAAAAACCAAAAAGGCTCCCCATTAAGTACCTACCCTGCTGACTGACCAAACTTAGCGTAGACCATATGGTTGTAACAAACTGACACAATATAAGTTTATTTTCCTTAAAAAAGCTACTTAGAACAATTTTACTAGATGTACCCATAGTATGCTATCAAGCATAAAATCTAGTGTGTGAGGGGAACCCCAAGTATGAACAAATAAATTGTTTGAATAAATGTTCTATTTTCCTTATAATGTTAACAAATGTTACTTATGATTATATATGTAAAAAAAGTATACTAAGTATAATTTTATGACAAATAAGGTTTCCCATTATGGATAATAAAATACATAACTATTATATTAAATTAACAAACTACCTGTCAATATTTTTGGTTGACTTTTGATAAATTTCCAGACCAGTAATCCTCGCTATAAAGCTGTTAAATGGTTTTACCATAATATTATGGATATATTATCATTCATCTGACTTTATGTGACCTCCGAGGCATCGGTGGGCGAGCTGTCGGTTTCGGTTGGCATACGCCTATGCCAAAGGTGTTAGCAATCGTTACTAATCGTTAGTTATACTTATTCAGAAGCCCAAATAGCCTGACAACCAGTTTGTCCTTAGGATACTGGTATTGTCATCAGAAATCTGCAACCCAGTGTCTAGACATTGAGTCGCAGAGGTCTGATGACCGTCGCTTCGTGTAAAATATTGATATTCAGCATCTGGTTCGACTGGAAGCTATGCCCCAACATAGTTGGGAAAGCTAGGATGATGATAATGAATAAATTTCAGGCATCGACGTCGCCTATAACATATGTGAAGATAGTAAGCACAGTTGACTACATGGTGGGTGCTGGCAATGCCGCCGGACAGGTCACCGTGTTCCAGATACCTAAGGAGCATCCTGAAAATGTACCTGACAGTTTCAAGCCCAAAGTTGAGCCCAAAGTTGAAAGGTAAGGCTTTAATTTTGCTGAATTTTTTATCGTAATGACATCGTTGTCATCTTTGATTGCACCTGGTTCAAACCCAAAAACAAACGACCAGGTCATTGTAGGAGTAGTTGTCCACGTCTGTGTGTTTGTGGACGCACCAACGATTAGATTCGACGCCCACACAGAAGAAATTGTAGACATCTAGCGCGCTCCATAAGACTACATCAAATCAAATATATACAACAAACAAACAAAAAATATGTGCGATTAGCACATATACCTACAACCACCTGACACCTTCTGTTGGGCCGCGATCCGTACGGCAAAACACCCGGTTGCAGGATCCTCCCTTTGGTTTGGGGTAACCAGTAGCTTGATTCACGTAATTAAAACCGTAGCGATGTCGCAGCGACTTAATCGTTGAAACAGTTTTCCAGTGTTATGTGAATACTGTCAAGCCAAAGTTATAGAACAATTCTCGCCCAACGAACATGGAGTGAATACGGTTCAACGATTTTTCAATAGGACGATTTTAAGTCGGTTCGATCGACGCATATTCATAGGAAAACTGTTTCAACGATTAAGTCGCTGCGACATCGCTACGGTTTTAATTACGTGAATCGGGCTACTGGGCAACACACTTCGTGTCTCTACTTACAACATGTTTGTATGGCCTGTAGATGTTCGGTTCGATATATTCTATGTTGACTGAAATATCCGATGTTTTATCCTGATGGGGCGGTATTTTGTTTTGTTTTAGATACACGATAGGCGAGTTACACAAAAGTAAAATTACGGCCATAGAGTGGTCTAAGAACGGAATGAGACTGTTCTCTGGTGATAAGAACGGCGTCATTATTATGACTGAGATCGACTTTTATATGGTAAGTCCAAGTGTACCGAAGTGGCTCATATTTTAATCTCTTTCCTAGGATCCTATGGAATGGAACTAACCAATTTATATAAACTGTGGTTTATCTCTATTCCTACTGTATGCTAAGAAGCATTGTAAATAAATGTAATCATAAAAATACTAAAAGCATTTTATAAAATTATTATACTGCTTGTTTATCTTTTGAATGAGAATAATTATTGATGGCAACGATCCAAGCTAAGTTGGATACATACCATCACGCCTGTATTCCCCGAAGGGTTAGGCAGAGGTGTACTTAATGTACACCCACAGTTCGCCGGTATGTTTGGGTCCCATGTAATAGGGGGCGAGCCTATTGCCATTCACCGGGCACAAATCCAGACTCCGAGCTGCTACTGAGAATTTCATAGAAAAACTCAATAACACTTTGCTCGACCTGGGGATCGAACCCAAGACCTCTAGCGTAGCAGTCGCGATTGGGACCACTTGACCAACGAGGCAGTCTAAGTTGGATGTCATTTTATACGTTTTTATTTAACTGAATCTGAGATCGAAAACTTCATCAAATATGTATGTGACAGCCGTATCCATAGAGGTCATAATAAATTGGTTCATCGAATCACCTTACCATAGCACTAAACTGAACAAGTTTGTTTGTTTCGTGACGCTAATGTGTGTTATATTTACGCAGCTTGTAATTACATAATTACAATTCAGTGCACCAAGGTTATTGACTTAGATTCGGTACTCATTACCAATTACTCATGAAGGTTACTTTCTATGGCTTTGCAAACATTAGAGGAATCATTATACTCGTATATTTCAGGACATTCCCTACCGATCTATCGGTCGGAAAGTTATTTTATTTAGCAAATATGGGTACAAAATGAAGTTATTCCTTGAATGATCTTATCGTATATATTTAACATTCGGGCAAGTAAGTTAATATTAGACTTGACTGCCTCATTAGTCTAGTGGTCCTAAGCGCGACTGCTACGCTAGAGATCCTGGATTCGATCACCAGGTCGAGCAGTGTTATTGGGTTTTTCTATGAAATTCTCAGTAGCAGCTCGGAGTCTGGATTTGTGCCCGGTTAATGGCGATAGGCTCGCCCCCTATTACATGGGACCTAAACATACCTGCGAAATGTGGGTATACATTAATACACCTTTGCCTAACCCTTCGGGGAATACAGGCGCGTCTCCTGCTTTCGTCCATCCCTTTCACTCTCGTAGGTCTGCCCTTTTTCTTCATACTTGCGTTTCATGTTTATTTTTTGCCGCAGCACCTATGTAAATCAATGGAGATAGTGAATGAGGAACATGAGATAGTCCAAATGAGCTATTATCAGAACACGCTGCTGGTCTCCAGTCTGTACCGGAGTATAGTGTGCGAGAGACGCGACGCGCGCTGGCACGTCAACCAGCTGGGGAAGAAGGAGCGTAAGAGGTAAGGCTGGCCGAAGTCCTATTATAGTACCTATTGTTATCATTATCATTTGAGAAGCCACCTCATAACTAATTACTGCCTCATTAGCAGTGATCGGAATAGGTAGAGCTATTTAGGTTCATTGACCGCAAACATTGATGTTAATATGGATATTCCTCAGGATTCTGACTGATACTACGGGATTTTATTGAATTTCATTATTTTTGTCAATATGTATAAAAATGGTTTAAGCCAATATGCGCATGAGCGACGTTGTAAATTTTACGTCAACAGCATGCTATAAAACGTTTTGTAAAGCGCGCGACGTTGTTGCTTTGTTGAGACGCGTAATTAGTCCCGAGGGCGATAATAGTTTTTTTATGATTTTACTACTTAAAAACCAAATCTCGGGACTTAGGGAATATCCATATTATTCTAACCTATGGAAAATACATAAAACAGCTCTACCTTTTCCGATCTCTGCTCATTAGTCTAGTCTTTGTGAGCGTTACGCTAGAGGTCTTCAATTTCCAGGTCTTATTGAGGTTTTCTGTGAAATTTTCAGCAGCTTGGAGTTTTGATTTTTGACCGGTTCACGGCAATAGTCTCGCCCCCTATTTTATCTTTAAGAGATATGAAAGAAAGTAATATTCGTAGTTCCGTTAAAAGTTTTTGGTATTCCGGGATCCAAATGTTGTGTTATCCAATAATTACGAAAGGTGTTAACAACGCTATGTTCCAACTTCGTTCGCTTGGTTACCAACTTTAGTATTTAGCTATGTATGTATTGGCGCTACCTTTCCTATTCACTGATGACTATGCATGTGGTTGAGTGGGTTGTAAAGTATAAGTGTGTGGGCAGTTTGTGTGCGGTGGGCGCTGTGTTCCAACACTCGTATGCGCGGGGCGGCGCCGCCAGCGCGTACTGCGCCCGCCCCGGCCTGAGGCTGTGGCGCGCCGACACCGCCGGCAACGTGCTGCAGACGCTGCTCTTCAAGGTAGGATCCCTTTGTAGCACCGACCTCGCCTGCAGGGACAAGACGACAAGCTCCAAGACGTTGGAAACGACCAACGAAACCATAGAAACAAAATGCATGGAAATTATAATATTCGGTCACATATGGAAATACCAAGCGTAACTTTCTACATCCGTAGTTTAACAAAATTGCCGACATAACTGAAAGGATTTTAGCATCGTTGGTCATATAGCTCGTAGAAATTAAGACGGCAGTTCCAAAAAGGTTCTACGTCTTCACCACGCGCGGGAACACGCAATGTAGGCCGGCCTCCAACGAGATGAACAGATGATCTGGTAAAGATTGCTATAGTTTTTAATGCAGTCAGCATATAAGGGGTCCATGGGGGAAGCCTTTGTTCAGCAGTGGGCCTCTTATGACTGGTATGATGTTTAGACATTAATAAGTTCGTCGACTCGGGCGTTCATTTATGTAATTTCTATACATTTTGTTTCGATAAGTTGAACTTACCTACTCACATACCCTACTACTCTGCGAAAGTGATGATATGAGGAAACTCAGCAGTATAGAAAATAACGCCGTGTATTGGGGGTTTTCCATTACCTAGCTAACTGTATTTAGGTTAATATTTGTGGTATGTTATGTCAGTTATATGATTGGTATGGATCTAGAGGGCACTCGCTTTGAGCGGATAAACTAGGGGGAGGGCCAGCCACCAGCTAGACCCTCTGGCTATTTTTTGCTGAATCCGGATTTTAGAAAGCGGCAAATTGGTACACAACTTTTTTTATGCGACCGTAGACGAGCAGACGAATCATCTGATGGTAAGTAGTCATCGCCGCCTTTGGACACCTGCAACACCAAAGGAGTTGTGATGCGTTGTCGGACCTATTGATTGTGGCAGACGAGCAAGCGGTCCTTGCATTGTTTACGCTTTTGGTACAATAGGAGGTCAGTTTATACTAGGAAACGAAGCTTGGTAAAGTGTTTTGGGTCTTTCGATGTAATTCTCAGTAGCAGCTCGGAATTTGGGTTTGTGCTCGGTAAATTTCAATAGGCTCGCTCCCTATTATGTGGGATATACTGGCGATCTGTGGGTGTACATAAGTACCCCTCTGTCTAAACCTTCGGGGCAAACAGGCGTGATGGTGTGTGTATAGCTTGGTGTGAAGCCAAGCCTTCATACTTTATATTTTTTTATTTTACTTCATTCGGACATAAAACAGTTACACATTTTAATTACACTATGAAATAATTAATTGAAATAAGGTAAACGTGTAACCCACACAATTGTCCGCGATATAATATTAAGGAAATTGTTAAATGCGTGCATTAAAATATAAAAAGATAAGTAGTAGGAACTCGTTAAAATCACACAACAGTTAAGATTTCTACAGCCATCCTTTTGAATTTGAGATGTGATAGTGTACAAATATCTTGTGAAAAGTTGTCCGTTTGTTTTCAAGGAAGCTATATCGAACCCGCTAACGATAGCGGAGCTGCTGAACCCGTCGCAGCACAAGCAGTCGCACGTCCAGCGGGAGTACAACCTGGGCCCGCTGCACGTGTTCCGCGAGCACTTCCTCGTGTCTCACAACGAGCACATGCTCTACATCCTGGACCCGCGCTCCCTCACCGCCGTCGCCGTCGTAGACGATCTCAGAAGGTTATCATTTTTTATCGTACACATTCTTGTGCCAAGTTCTATGAGACTGGACTGAAAGAGACTAGACCCTGCGATACAGGGATCCTAGTGGGGTTTAGGGCTTCATCTGCCATCTGCACCTGTATTATTTTTGGCACAATAAAGTTTTTTTTTTTTTTTCGTGATAATTCGCGAAACTTGCAGTCGATTTACCTAATGGTAAGTAGACGTCGCCGCACATGGAGATCTGCAATACCAAAGGGGTTGCAGATGCGTTGCCAAGCCTATTTGAGGAAAAGGAAGGGGAACGGAAAAAAGAGAAGGAGACTGAGGGAGGAATTGGGTCTCCGGTGCTCCACACTCACTTAATATCGAAATTTAAATAATATCTATATAAACCAAAGCAGTGTAAAAATGATCAATAATTTGCTATTACATTAAGTGCCATGTATGTCTAACCAGTATAACATGACCCCTCGCACAGGATCCTGTCGGTATCAGTGAACAAGGACGAGATCTTCATCCTGGAGGGTCCACGCTCGCTGGTGAGGCTGGCGCATGCGCCCGAGCCCGCCGCGCTCGCCGCAGGTCTGTTCAGCAAACCTAACTAAACATGTAGGCTGGATAAGACATGCCTGTGCCTGTCAGATGCATGAAAAAGTATCTAATCATAAGCCAAAATGAGTCCATATATCCCTAGAAAAAAAAAATTTTGATATTGCATTATGAATGAGTTTGTTCTTTTTATTAGGTTTAAAGTAAAAAAGTTTAAGAATTCGACAAAAATATCAAAAATTGATTGGCGGTTTTATCGGCTGTTGAAGTGTTAATGTTTGACTTGATTTTTTGAGTTAATTACTCTACTATACAATTGCAAGAACACCTACTTAAGGTAAACATCAGCTTCATAAATATTTGAAGTAGTAATCTCAACGGAAATCTTTAAGCCTGATCGATTTTCAGCCTTATTATTAACTGAAGAAGGTTGAAAACTGGTTATCGTTAAGATTTCCGATTTTACATACATAAACCAGGAAATGGTTGAATCGTGTCCTATCCAGTTTAAATGAAGTACTTACGTAATTTTATTTATAAGTGTTATTGTACTTATTTGAGCACATACTCGCATTGAATGTTTTGCTATCGATCACAGATGAATGCAGGGAAGTTTTTAGTAAATTTTATGGACTGTTTGTAGTTTTGTATTTCTTAGTTTAAGTTATAAATTGATCAGAGTAAATTAGCATTATTGACTTAGAATAATAACATCTAGAAATTAATTCAAAGTTCGAAAAAAATATGAAATTATAAATTTCCATGAGCACGTTCAAGAAAAAATATTCATTTTTCAGATTATAACAGATTTGTACTTAATTTTGACATAAATTTAGGAACAGCCTTTATCCCGTTAATACTTTAAAACATTGCCTTGAGAATGCTGCTTAAAAAATAAAAGATTTTCTGTCGGTAAATGGTGCTCTGTTCCTTTGAAAAAGATGTAGGAACTAAACATACAATTCATTCTTTATATTGTTTATGATATTATTATTCTAAGATTTTTGGCGTATTTTAAGACTATTTTGAAATGAAGTTGAACGAGTGATTTCATTTAGTTCTGTATTATTAAAACTTCCTTATTTTTCAACTAATATTTTATTTTTGTTTGTCGGCTCTATAAAACATTTTTTGTTACATAATAATGTATTTATGCCAATATTATCACATTTTTTTTCTCTAGTCTTGGAATTTGAATTAAATATCAATCACCTCGTTCAATTTTACTTAAGTTGTTCGCCATGCAGTGCACATTTACGCATTAAACTACTTACTTTTATTTTTTTATGTCGATACTAATAGACAATATTACTCACAAAACACTTTTGTATACTGGAGTAATAATAATAAGTTTGTATGCAATAAGTAAGTATACTTAACGTTTCTTCAATGTCAAATTAGTCTTAAAGGTTACGGCATTCGCGTAATGCAAATCGGAAATAGTCGAGTCGTGGCTATAGAACGACTATTATGATGTATATTAGCAGTTTTCGTTTCAACATGTTAACGAGGATTTGAAGTTACCAAAAGTGGTAAATATGATACAGTTACAGTTTGTTTGAAATAACTCTGCGCGTCGAAAGTTAGCCGTTCCGAACTGCTGGTAAAATCATTTTTAAGCGCTTTATACATAAATAACGAAATTAGTCAGGAACATAATCACGAACGTAAATCATTTACAACACCAATTGTTTTTATACAAAGTGTTTATATTAAAATTTACCACAATAAACCTACTTGCAGACAATTTCAGACGCGCACAGTTGTTTCGAACAGAGTGTTCTGTTGCAATTTCTATTGCCGTGAATTGACGATGTTATTTAGACCTATTGTTTGCGAAAATTTTAATAAAATTTAAAGCGCATATTTTTATATATAAATATGCGCCTTGACTCAGGTGTGAAGTTAGCTTCAAGTATGTCTTTGCGCATGCCCTCTTCCCTGTCCTGCGCGTTCTTTACTCGCCCAGCCGCCTAACATTTTTTTGTGCCACGGCTTCCGCAACTATATTCACACCTGTGTTATTCGGCGCACACTGTAACGGTGACTAGAACTTAAAAAATACTATTCTAAATAAAATTTATAACTATGGAAGACAGACTGGTTGTGTAAAAAGCGGTTGTTATTAATGTAATGCGTTAAAGACAATGTTGTGAATATCAAGTATTAATGAATCTATTAACTTAAATTCGTCCTAATCTAATATTCATTTATGTATTAAGCCAAACACGGACTAACTACAATAAATATAAAGTTATAATTTTTTTGCCAAAACCTCCAATTTGAAGCTGAAAAAAGCTGGACTGAAACAGCTCTAGCTTTCTCCTCGTTTAAAATTACTGTGGGTGTTTCAAGCTAACCATTCCGAACTGCCGCGCAAAATCACTTCATTGAGTGTTTTTATCCAAAAAATTTAGGAACATAATTACTAATGCCAACATTTACTACCCCAATGGCTAGCGGACAACTTCAGTCAAGCTCAGTTTTTTCGAATGAACTGGTAGTTGGCTAAAGGTCACAAGGTTTTAACTTGATATGCTTAAATGTATTAAACAATAAAAAATAACTATACCAAATAATTATGACCTATGGGTGTATAATACATAGCATATGACATATTAATGTATATTATAGCTGCGTAATGGCGTTGATTTACACACCGCTTAAGGCTGGTGATAAACCTTCGGATAATATTTGTTCGAAAATTGTACGAAAAACACAAGGTGCTTTAAATCCTGAATATAATAAGGTTTCGTACTAACTTTTTTTAGAAGTACGCCATAAAAAGATAGTGCCATTTTTTATGAAATTTTAAACAATACATTTACATTCCCAAATTTAATAATATAGATACTAGTTTTTGAAGTCTTAAAGTGCCTTAACATATCGGTGCAATTTCTTGTAATAAAACATAGATAAGTAATGTAATGTTACATTAGTGTAGACTCCAAAGGTTTAATACAATTTGGACCAGACACATTTAAGGTATATGTATATTGTGTCGAAACTATTGTTATATACCTACGAGATGGTACGACGACAACATGATGTTGCGGCATAAATATTTATCCATCGTGTAGTTCTAGAAGAATCGATAAGGTTAATGTCAACTTCATCGGAAATCCATCAAAAAGGTGTATTTGTGTGTTCTATCCTTTACCGGTCTTTGGGAAGGCATTTTTTCAGCAGTTGACGTCCTCTATTATGAAGATTAACACGATTATATTATTGGTGCCTAACATCTTAATCATACACTAAATATTCACAAAGATATGAATTTTCTAATTAAAGAAAATTTCTAGTGTAAGAAAAGTTCGATCTCAGGCAGGGTTTGAACCTGCGTCTTTCTGGTTGAGTACACCAGACGCTTTGACAACTGATCACTGTCTGTGATGTCGAATTTCTCTTCCACATTTTACGTCTTCAGGCGACGTCAGCACCGTCTATTGAAGCCATTACTATGTCTTTCAACCAACACGTTTCTTTAATTAGAAAATTCATATCTTTGTGAACATTTCGCAATTTAATGCTAAAACATAATAAAAAATAAGCAATATACTAAATAGTTAGAATAACAAAAGATAGACTTTATGTAATGAATACATTATATCTTAGTTACGCAGTTTAGTCAAGTAGAAGTTAATTTACATATAGTAATTCTTCTTGTATTATGCAAGGTAATTGTATAATTAATTAGTCGGTCTGAAAGATAGTGTTATTTATGAACATACTAAGAAAAAATGTCTATTAGCTTAGTATTCCAAAAAATATAGGACCACTATGTAGCTTAGGTCGTAGTGATAAAGTTCATTTTTGCTTAATTTATAAGTTTTGTTAACACTATCAATTATATTTAAAATAGCAGTTGCCTATTTGCAAAAGCTTTTCTTTCAGTGGTAATAAGTAATTACCAGAAAGAGCCGCTTGATATTGAGTCATTTGAATTTCAAGTTGTCAGAACCCTGATTTGTTTTTGGAGATTTTTTAAATAATACTTTTAACAAAACAGCTTTTTTGTTAGCTGCTCTGTTGTAATTTTTAACCGAATAGTTGACGAAAAAGCTGTTTTGCTAAACTGGCGCATAGAGTGGGGCCCAGTCTAACAGCTTTTTCGGCTCAAAAATTACAACATATTAGCCTTTTTTATTTATAATAATTTACGCAAGGTTAACGCCTAGTGTGCGTATTAATAATTAATTATCACGCGCTTAAACGGTGAAGGAAAAACATCGTGAGGGAACCTGCATGCCTGAGAGATTTTCTTGACGGTGTGTGAAGTCTGCCAACCCGCAGTAGGCTAGCGTGGCGGACTATAGCCTAATCACTCTCAGACCCCTGCCCAGCTGTGGGACAATGTAATGGGTTGATGATGAAGATAACGCCTAGTGGGTGACAACTATTGGCCAGTCTAATAAAGCAGTTTGTAAACTGTAATTTAAGATGATATATTTTTTGAGATTATATGTATAGACGTAAGTTAATATATATTTAATTAAAGTGCCTTAATCATACCAAAACGCGACCAATGTACTTCATACATCTACTTATTGTAAAAATAGACTAATATTAAGTTTTTTAAATAAGAAAGTGCTAAAGGTACTGGCAGAGTACTTATATAAATCTAATCTATCGCATCTAATTTGATACAGACATTATTAAGGTAGATACGTTCACATCAGTGCAGTGTAAAGGTCACTGACATATCACGTCGCTTTAACAAACTGTCGGTTCATAAAAATAGCTCTATCTTTTTTCGCAGAGCAATTCGAAACGAGCCGCCACATAAACTATTGTAGTGCATTAAAATAGCTTTCTAATAACATAATTATGTTTAATCATACTTCCACATATAAATTTTAATTAAGATACTTTAAAAAAGGTTGTAATGGAAATCAAAAAAGTATTTACTGCAGTGCAAAATATTTTCGTACTTATGTGTATAAAATTAAGGTACGACTACTGCAGCATATTCTTTTTTTAATGAACTCCTACGTCTGTAGGAATTAATTTAAAAAAGGACTTGCTGCATTGGCCCCAAATATTTCGGGACCATGCAGAGGGTTGAAGTTGATGTATACAATTAAGATACTACAATACGTACTTATACATTCCTGTTATTATAGTTGCCGTATTTCAGAATGCCTCAAGCGGCGATCACGATTTCAGAATAGTTTGATTAACATAAGAATGTATAATGAAAAGTCGATTTCATTCAAACATACATACAAATCAATAAACATAAAAGTATCAAAGTTAAATTTGTGCATTGTCTTGAGTTACAAAATTACAATGTCTGTACTTATCGCTTTCGGAGATTAGACGAAATGTATAATTGTATACACTGGTGGCGGAAGGGGCTTAAGCCCCCACTCCAAAAGTAACTGGATCAACCCATGAGAAATCTTAAATTAAACTAGATCCTACATCTTCAGTATTAGTCCCCTTCCCCGAAACTAAAATATATACAATTGAGTGCACTGACCAAAGAAACCTAGTCAGAATATGTAAATACCTGTGCCCCACGGTTTCCGATTTTTTTTTAACCAATCTCTACCAAACTTCACGGGATCTCTCGCTGGGCTAATCTAAAGATTGAAATCACATCAAAATTAGTCCAGCCGTTGAGGAGTCTATATAGGCAACATACAATCCTTCACACACAACGATTTTTATATGTATGGATAAAAAATAATGAAATTTTAAGTCGCATTGTTTTTTTTTGTATTTGTCTGGTCACCGCTTGAGTTTTTGACGTTCTGAAATACAGGCTTTAAGTGATGACGTTATTATAGTGCCGTAGGTTCTAACACTCTGTAAGGATGTGTATACAAAAGCGAATGATAAACATTGGCTAGAAATTGTCGCAAGTGTGTATGCATTCTTACTATTATCTTATAAATGTACTTATTTGTGAATCTGTTTTAAAACATACCATTATAGTTAGCGTAGATTAGAACTGTCGCTTTTTTAGAGCTTCGTATACAGGGTGTGAATTTTGTGCTTGTTAAATAGTTGTATGATTGCAGGGTAGAAATTATTTGTAGAGTAGTGGAACGCATTAAAACGTTAAGTATTATATAAATATCTTGTTTAGAAAAGCAAATGACCGAATGAATAATAATACTTTGTTAGGGTCAATTGGACAATTAAAAATCATTCCTATACAATCAGATAGAGTTGAAATCAGAACGAAGTCCGACTGCGATAGCTGTACTTTTATTCTATGTTATTTTGTACTCTATTTAAGTAATGATAAGGACGATTTTTAATGATTAATCTCCATTTATACGAGTGCGCGTATATCATTTAAATTTGAACCTTATACTTACTGTGAACTGAAAAACTTAACTTCGCGCACAAGTAAACTGAGATTTGTTTATGTTTTGTCTTTTTCTTTTCTGAATGCAGTATCCTATATTGAGTTACCCGCTGTAGTGAGATATCGACAACGATTTTTGGTCATGTCTTCTTTGGTACATTTGCTTGCAAAAATGTTTGCGGTATTTTTAATGTAATGAATTACAATTGTAATGTTTGCGGAAATTTTAATGTAATTAAGTGCAAATTGACATAAGAAACTTGAGTTTTCAATCATATATATTATCATATTTTGAGGAGATATGTATATTTTTGCAAGTAAATATATCGTATTCTCTAGCTGTCAGTGTAAACAATACAATTAAAATATCATAAATATTTTTTAAAGCACGAACAATTAGGCATTTATTTTAGGAAGTTTAATTGAATTGTTTACATTGTAAAAAATAAACGATCTGTAAGTGGAAATAAATAAAAACTATGTGGCTAATATAAATTATTTTTTATAGATAACACTAATAATAATTTTATACTCTGACATATCGCGTTATAGTTAATTTAGATAAGAACTGTTCGACTTAGGGCAGGATTCAAACCTAATTAAGTGAAGTAAAAATTAGACTTAGGGCTGGACTCGACCCTGCGTCTTCTCGTTAGATACACCAGACGCTATATACTAAGCCACAGCGAGTCCTACCCAGGTCGAAATTTGCCTTCACATTTTGAATTTACATCATTGTCGTTATTTTTCATAACGTCACCTACGTAATGAAAAATATATCACGGTATATTTTAAATTAGTCACATAGTTGTAATAGATAAATTGTATATGCGTTGACTTGATATTGTCAGCATGGCCATTGACTTATATATAAATATACACATGCACAACTATTTTCGCATTTTTATTTTATATCCGAACACCTTTTGCTTTTGTCTCTGTATATTTATGTATAGGAGCAATGGCTCTGTTGCTTGTTTTGCTAATTACATTTGTTGCTTAGTTGGCTGCTGAAGGGCTTTCCTCACTGAACTGTTCCATAAGTTGCTTGACATTTTATACTCACATAAATGAACGATTTGTTCTAAAAAATAACTGAGCTTCTGTGAAGTTAGCCGTTCCAAACAGGTTAAATAGATTTACCACTGCTAAACCACTTGCGGATAACTTCAGATGAGCTTAGTTATTTGGTACAAACTAGTGTCAGGTAGGTTGCGTGTCCAAAGGATCACACCCGGCAAATGTAGTTTGCACACCAAGTGTGCAAAAAAATTTGCGATTTTTTTTATCATGGAAATTCGTAAAACTATATTTTTCCTGCTCTAATTTGCAAAAATTGTAGGGAAACGAAAAGGATGGCAATAATAGTCATATATGCACCTGCATACTGCACATTTTTGCATAGGTTGCATTCTTATCGTGGGAGAGGTTAAGTATGTTTAAAATGTTCATTCTCAATTTCATAAAAGATTGCCACATTACTCTAGTGTCGTAAGTGCGACTGCTATGCTAGAGGTCCTGGATTCGATTCCTAGGCCGAGGAATATTATTGGGTATCCTATTAAATTCTCTGTAGCGGCTCGGAGTTTAGATTTAGTCCCGGCGCGCCTCCACATAGGACCTCAACATTCCGGAGAGCTGTGGAACTGAATGGTCGTAGTGACCTTGATTACATGGTTAGATGGTGCGATTCGCATGCTTATTCTATCTAATTTATATAATAATAAATCTAAATATATATTCTGTGGCAAAGAGGGACCAATTTAAGTTAGCTGCATTATTTATCTCAGTCTTATGCATATTATTATCTGAATTAATATGCTGCCTAAGTATATCAAGGTCTACTTCTACTCGAAATTTGTTTGCAATTGCAACAATACATTCAAAAAAGTGAATAATACACATTATCAAGGTTATGATGATAGAGCCATTGATGAGTATTTCTTTTTTTGTTACTTTATACCGTCTGGTTAAAGATAAAAATATTGAAAACATCCATAACAGCTTCTTGGAAGTTTAAGTGTGAGATGGTCCACAGTAAAAACTTACAAATATTCTTCAACAGATGAACCGATAAACCTGATGACGAAATCTCTGACTACATCGATCCAGCAGGCGGTGAACACTGTGCGCGACTTCACTCACCTCGACCAGACCGTGCCATACATCTCGAGCGTACTCGAGCAGCCCATCTCTATGTTCACTAAGAACGAGCTCATCGAGACCGGCACCGTCGCCAGCGCCGAGGAGTGCTTCGAACTACCCCCCATCAAGCACCTCCCACACGATCTATCAGAAAACGTTCTAGAATCGATTGTGAACGAGTTCAGAGACGTATCGAGCGACGCTGAAGAGATTAGGAGGGTGAAGACGGAGGAATTGCAGAGGAAGTTGAAGTTGTATAATAGTATAATGGAGAAGAAGTACGATGGTGAGTTGATACACAGCAGCAGACGCAGCAGGAGGAGGGAAGGGAGCTCGGGGGGCAGCACACCGCGGATGGCGACCCCGGTCAGGAAGCCTGCTGATAACGTCAGCTACACCAGTCCCTGTGTTATGAATATCAGCGTCTATGGGTGAGTACGAACTGATCAACCATTTTGTTATCAAACCTGTCAAATATTTTAGCAAGTCAAAAATCATGTAAGATCGTAGTAAGGATTCAGTTATAATATTCTGTTTGAATTTAAGCAGACAATGCAATGTTTGTCTTGTTGATAAGATTTGAAATCGATACAAGCAAATATTTCAAAATAATCGTCATCAATTATAAAACTTTTAGTCTGAAAATAATGTCTATATAATTATCGCAATTACCTTAATTCCAGAGCCGTACCCCAACCAAATGACGAGCAGCTCGAGAAGCAGATAGAAGAGAAAGAGAAGATACTAGCCAAGATGTTGAACTTAGAGTCCCTCAGTATATACGGCCACAAGCCGGACTCCTCAACGCCCCCGGAGCCCACGCCCACGTTCCGACAGGTCGACATACAACCAGAGATAGAGGTAACACCCAAACCTACTCCCAAAGTCACGCAGACATCAGTAAAGGACCCGAATCCCATAGATTTAGTACCAAAAGTAATGCAACTACCCAATAATTGGAATCTGGAAAATATTGAATTAAAATTGGACGCGAAACGCAATCGTTTCAAAGATCGCTCCCTACTGTCTCCTGACGACCATTTAGATAGCGAATGGGAAATAATCTGATGCAAGAAAATGATGTCTTAATCTAGCTTGTTTTACACATTATGAAATTAAATTGAGGCAAGGTTTTGGTTATACAATCCATACTCAATAGTAGTCGTAAGCTAAAATGAAATTTTAAGAAGAAAGTATTGGTAACTTTATTCCTTACAAGTGATATGTTTATTACGATTTTTAAACTGCTGCCATTGATAACCTTATTTGTGTTCTCGTTACAACGACAGTTTAATCTATTTCTAACATGGATCGTATAACTTTAACAGCTCTTTAGGCTATGTTCAGTGCACTTAATTAAAGTAATGGGTTGGGAGCAATACAGGTAGTTATTTGCACGGAAATAAGTTCACATATAACAATATTTACGTCTTTAAATGTTAACTTTTAGCACACTAGCACTATAAATACGTAAACAGGGCTTATCTACTAATGTGTTTTTATAATATATACACACTTCTCTGATACAGCTAGCCATAGCTTGAGTTATTTGATACTTAAATAAGGTACGATTCGGACAACAGTGTGAATCGCCTAAGTGCTGTTTTTAATCGACTTCGAAAAGGAGGAGGTTATCAATTCCTATGTTTTTTAAAATGATAACCTGGATGATTCATATTTGTACTAGAGCGCAGTTGGTTTGAAGATCCTAAAGACTTAAAATTTGCAATTGAGTCACTTCAAAAATTAAAAGAATCTGCAATTATCTCTCAGGTCAAATTGTTGACTCAAATTCATTTATTCGGATACAAATCCCGCTTGTCACATCGATCCAAATAGTCATTTTATATAGCGAACAAAACGGCGAAAAATATTATTTATTTCGTGTATAATGTTGACAGAATGAGAACAATTTAAAAAAAAGTGTGATAAGTTCCCATACTAATATCTATACCTATAAATAAAAATGTATTTGCTCGACTACTTGCTTGCGAATATAGCATTTTAAGAACAAAAAGTATCGATACGATTCTAATTGATAAATAGTTTGTAACGGACCAGAACAAATAGTATTAGTTTGGGTAATATAGTTGCATTTAGCTAAGAGGCTTATTTTGAAGCAATAGGATAAGTAATACTGCGTCCTAATTATGAAATGCGGCAAACTAGATTAAATCAGTAGCAATGAGTGATAGCAATTTTTTTATATATTTACGCTGGCATCACTCCTAGCTCCTTCTGTATACGTTTAAAATTATCAAAATATATTTATTAACACTTCATCTTAATATATTGTTATTTGCAAGAGACATGACATAATGGAACGTTGTTCTGTAAAATACATCTTGATAATGTATATCTTTCGATACAGTATACAAGACGGTAATACATAAATAACTTCAATGCAAGACTAGTAGGTATCCTAATAACGCATTTATTTCGATATAGTTAGCAGAAATATAGCGTCATTTTTATTAGACCACTTAAGGGCAATCGTTTCGCTTTGCGCCCCAAATTAAACAAAAAATCACGTCTCAGTTGTGAATTAGTTATAATGAAATTGATGTCACAATTCTTACTGCCATGATCCTAGAATGTGTTATAAACGAAAATACTCCGAAAAAAAACTTAATTTGGCGCCCAAGGCGAAACGATCGACCTTAATTATTATTTTTAGACTTGAAATAAATCACATTTTATAACTTACCAAAGTACGAGTATGACCGATTGGCTTATTTCTAAGTACATAAAATTCCCATAAAATTATAATAACAATAAATGGAAACTTAGATGACCATACAAAATTTCCATTGGAGAGCTGTTGCTTATAGGAGTAGGTCATATTATTTGGAGTGGGACAAACGTATGCAAAAATATGATGTTGCAACCTTTATGTGGAGTTCACACAAATTAATTTCCAGTGATTTAAAGATAATATACGCCTTGTGTAGACTTTTCATTTAATTACTTAAGCCTCATTATTGATCATCAGAATCTATGATACAACATAGATAATGCTCATTTATGTAAATTTACAACAGACTATAGACTGACTTATGGTTTACAAGTGAACCGTAATGTACAAATTCATGTCATTGTGCCCGTCCCTCAAAATAAAGAAATGTGGTTTATTTTATCAAGAGTTGCATAATATTGTTTTTGTGATATTTTCTTAGATGTAAGCGCATTTATGTATTTAGTAGAAAAATAATAGGTATTTCAAAAAACCGTTTTTTTTTTTTTATTTAGTTTTTATAAAATGCTAATCTGGCGTAAAAAAGTTTTGAAATGGTATTGAGATCAAGAAGTTTACACGACCGAAAATACTATATTTTAAGGAATATCGATTTTTTTTATCTGTACATATTGATTTACAAAATAAATTACTTATCGATTATTTTAGCAGTCGCAAATCGAAAGTAAAATTCGAATTGGAATTCAGTATTTTTGTTTATATCTAGTATTCACCTAAATAATTTGTTTGTAAAACATTGTGGCGAATGCATCTATTATTATTTATGTCTATAGATCTCGTTCTATTTCGATCGAAAGAGTTATCTTATGAAAAACTGAACTGAACATTTAAAATACTGGAGGTATGCTTCCAAATACGTACTATGGTTAATTTTACGACGCGCGTTATATTTAAACCAGGCGCCGTCCCTACAAGGCAAAGGACAGCAAGTGCATCGCAATGTAATTGCAATAAAAGTAACGCATAATATAAATAATCATTACTGAGGTAATAAATGCAATAAATTAACAATGCAAAAATATAAAACGCCTTATAATTTTCTAAAGCTATAATGTTTTTAGTTTTCTTTCCCCTGCCATAAAATATAATGTGTCAAAACAAGACAAAACAATAGTTTAAGAGGCTTATTGGACAAATAATTACAGCATTAATGTTACTACGACGCAATTAATTGATCAATTGTTTACTTAAATCATTATATTTCAACTTATGTTTAACTATTTATTTTAATTGGCTTTAATATTTTTGTGCTCGATTTTTTTGGGAGCTGTTATTATATACAATTATTTCTCCATTTTATTATAAACTTTGTCAGCAAAAATGTTAGCTGCGACATGTACGCACGGCTACACGTCAAGCTATACAAAACCAGTATAGGCTGGTCTTAAATTGTACGGAAACATTTACAATGGAGAGTTCAGTCTAAACTGGATTTGTTTAGCTTCATGTGTAGCCGTGTTCTATTTCAACATCCAAATTAGGTTAGAAAATGTATGGATTGTGATATTATGTATTTGATTTTTGGCTGAATTAAAGTATTTGAAATAACTTTTTGTTTTATTAACTTAAATTATTGGGGTCGCTCGACTCTGAAATCCT
This sequence comes from Subacronicta megacephala, assembly GCA_958496365.1. Lineage (NCBI taxonomy): Eukaryota > Metazoa > Arthropoda > Insecta > Lepidoptera > Noctuidae > Subacronicta > Subacronicta megacephala. The sequence goes on along the minus strand of OY292530.1, from coordinate 12,141,367 downwards.
TATGACATGTTTTTTTCAAGTAGGTTGATAATTCTATTCTATATAAGATAGATCACACGAATTACGGCCAATAAAACTCATCGTTGCACATACAAACTTTATTTGCATAACACAATGCAATTTTACGTATCGACAATCGCAGTACAATAAATAAACGCGAAAAAAAAAACAATTTGGTCCATTACCGAATTCCGAACTAGCTTTCTATCTATTATACAGATCAAAATACTGTCTTATCTACAATCAACAAATAATTGAAAAAATTTTAGAGCTCCCGTTTTTTGCAAATAATTTATAAAAGGCATGGAAAACACAAAATAATATTTCGATCATTTTATTTTGGATATACCATGGACGCAAAAAAATATGGCGAAATGGCACCATAGTTCTGAATTATATTTTTGCAACATCACATTTAGTTTACTATCCAAGATTGAATGCTTTATAATAAAAAAATCAAAAGAGATAGGTCTAGTTTTCCTTCCTAACAATCAACAATGAATTTTAATAGAAATAAAAGTAAAGTAAAAGACAAACAAGAGCTCTATCAATCAACGAACATTTTAAAAAATGTTGAAAAAAAAGCAAAGCGGGAAACATACAATACTTTCACATGATAATCATATTTGCCGAAACAGAACAACAAAGTATTATATCATAATACATAAGTTTTTACTTATAAAAATAAACAAACGCTTGGGCTTGGGACGCTTCATACAACCGGATACTGAAACAGTAATTATTTGAAGATAAGGCTGAATTCTATACAAATGTAATACGAAAAGTAATTAACACAGAAGTTTATTAAATTGTGTTATTATTTGAATTCAGATACCTTTAATCTAGGGGCCTACACTATCATTTCGTCGGAAATACATCACTAGAAATATATGTAATCTTTGATATTTTGACGACATTTCGCACGTTTTATATACCCAGTCAAAACGTCGAAATGATATTGTAGGCCTCTAGGTTAAAAGGTATTCGAATAATACAACCCAGTTTAGTGGGTTTGCAGTATAATTAATTTCAGTATTACGTTTGTACGTACATTTAAAACTTGTGCAAAACCCCCAGATGGTAAGTATCCGCCAGTAGTCAGCCGATTGGCCCATATTTTATACTCATGCAGTGATCGTAATGGCATTTGTAGGAAATTACGAACTCAAATCAGTTCTCAATATAAAGAACATCACTACAAAGTAAAATACATCTTAACTTATTGAAAGGCCCATCCTCCAGGCAACAATTTATACAAATTAAATCGATACTTGTCATTAAAGTATAATAATCATTACTGCACAAAGAAAATCGATTCAGAAAAGTATAATGGATCATAATCTAACCTGCAGCGAGGGCGACAAAAATCAATCTGCCATACTGTCATACTCTATAATTTTATTTAACTTACAACATGGCAGTCAGGTTCATGACGACAGAATTAGCAGTTTTTAAAGGTTTCAACTCAAAGTTAACTCGATTTTTTCATGACATAATCATAAATGTAACCTTTCATTTAACAGCATTCAAAAAAAATAATACTCAAAAGCCCGTACGTCGAAATGTTAGTGTTCATTCATTTTTATGAGTAGGTAAGTGATATAAGTTTAAGTACTTAACTACAGCTAGATACAAAATTGGTCAGTGCGCGGTTGATATGAACGCGACCTACTTATCTTACTTAAGACTACGGCGAATCATCCACAATTCTGAGTAAATTTTCCTAACTTATCCAATCCCTGTAACCTCTTAGGCCTGTTTTTTAGAGTCCCTTATCTTCGGTCGCAGCTTCCAAACCCAAGTATTTCGGATCCTAGCTAGATCCTAAATTTAAGTGTATTTATTACATTTCAGTAATCAGTCAGTTTCTCGTTTTATATAGCGAATAATGAATAGGATTCAATTACTTCAGTTACAAAGTAAAGCTAAGATACACTTCAGACTAATTCACCTTTCAAACAAAAAAAAAACAATCAAAATCGGAATCATTTGGGAGCTACGATGCCACATAGAGACACACACACACACAGGGAGACGTCAAACTTATAACACCTCGTCGTTTTCGCGCAAGATACTGCGCATCTTCCGCAACAGGCCAAAATAACTTTATCGTCGTCATTCGCTTCGCATCGTTTTGTCATAGTAATATCTCAAGAAGGATCTAGTATGTATACTTCACATTACATTTGCCCTCAATGCGAAGTTGTTATTATTATTACGAAGTCAAGGCGAAAACGTATAGTTGTCTACGTGCCCCTCAATAACTTTGCTGGTGTCATATTGACTTCAATATACTTGCGTCGACAAGTCCGCAACGCACACCCGTCGTCCATCAATTTCTAATATATTCAACTGATATTGTCGAAATCGCAGTTATTCAGTTCAGCAATTCCGTTTTTCATGGCGTGCTAATAATAAACACAAACCACCTAACATTCTAAAACCTTAATTCTATCGAATTGTGGATGACGCCAACGAAATAAGCTATAAAATTTTAAGCTAAATATTAATAAGATCAGCTGAATACTGCTTTTGGATTAAACTCACAAATATTTGCCAAAACATTTGGTGGCAACGCGTCACATAGACATAGGTATAACCAACAAAAGCTGTCAAGCTTATAGAAACGTTTTAACAAGTTATTTAGTATTAAATATCACAACAAATAGCAAATTAAGCCGTATACACATAAAAGCGAGACGATTGTTCTATGACATTGCTATGACCAAATAAACCCCAAATTTATTTTAAAAAAAACACCTGCCACAGTACTATTTCCACTTGGTATATTGAAGGATGTTTTTTTAATATTTTCGAAGTCTTAAAAACTAAGAATAAACGTAGATATATCAAAAGAAAGTATCATTATCACGTTATAGGTAAATGTGACTAATGCACATTATTTTTCTCCAACGCACTGGACGGAAATTGGCAGTGGTAATTAATATTAGATACGAGTTAAATCTATAAATACGAACCTATCATACTGAGCATTAAAATATAGAAGCACTAAAATAAATTTATTATCAGTGATAATTTATTTGAGTTTAATAAATAAACGCATAATATAAAACTAATATAACTTAATGATTTATGTTGTGTATAAGATATCCATCACATTCATAAAACATTCGATATAATAAAACCAGTTTTCTATTCATGGTACTGCTACCGACGTAATCTTATCTAACTCGGGACCAGTTAGCCAGTTCACAGTTTGTCTTTAAATCAGTGCATAACGGTCACACAGTGTCATAGAACAATGCCCTTACAATAATATGACTAAACCCATACCACAAAGGCTCGCTCAGCCGACGATAACGCCTAACAGTCCGATAATACTGACCATAATAATTTAAAAATCTCCAAAATACACTAGTCTTGTCCCTCAGTCTTTCGTTTGACCGACCGATATCATTAACTCCTTGATTCCGCGGCTTGAGTATCATTAAAACACAATATCGGGCCTGAACAACTGCTGTAGGCTCTCAGTCATTTTTTAAGCAGCAGCGGCGCCCTCTATGTCAATGCTTACTCTATAATTGAAATGAGATGTTATACATAAAAGCTGCCTTAAGTTCCTTATCTCATATATGAACAATAATTAACCCTAGTTGTTTATATAGCAACTATATGCGCGGGAGTGCTTGTCGATGCTTCTAAAATATAATACTGCGAAGCATTCGTTCACTTCAAAGTTTATACCCGCCGAGATATTTGGCAAGTTTTCTGTTATTTTACAAGCATGTAAAATGTCTTTTTATCTTCTTTTTACTTCCTCTAATCGCGAAGTGTCAGCAGAAAGCGTGTTTCGGAAGTTAAAACTGCAATTATTTTAATCATACCGAGAAGTATCTATTTGGTACAATCCTTCGCTAAGGACCTTCTTCACACCTCAAGCCGCCATGTTCCTTAATCCTACATTTTGGCAGTTTCCGACGAACCAACATATACAAACAATCCTAAAACTTGCTTATACCTACTAATATTACATACGTAATAGCGATCTGTAAATTGAGTAATAATTACATCGTCTCTATACATTTGTCTTTTATAACAAAACCTTAGCTTTACCTCCACTTCATGGCATATACAAATTATTTCTTCATTCGAATATATATTTTGTTTCTACAATAATATAAACATAAGAGTTAAAGCATAAATAAAACATTTTTAATTGGTTGTTATCAACTAGAAGGATCCTAAATATTTATAAGCTTGTTTTCAGTAGTTGTGTAAACAGCATTAACTGAATTCTCCATAGATGTGCTTTACCAAGACACAGAATAAGTAAAATCAACACAGTGCACCTTACAGTTCGTTCGTTCAAGTGTGAGAATCTGAAGTTACCCACAAATGGTTTTACAATGGTAGATTTGCATATCAAAACTTGGTGTAAAGACAATAGGGGTCGAATTATGTATCGAATTAACACAAGTGATTATACCCCAAAGGCAATTTGGAACGACTAACTTTAGATAAGCATAGTTATCTCGAACGAACTGTATTTAAAATGTGACATATATGTTATTTTAGTGAAGGAAAAATACGACCGCGGGCAGGATTCGAACCTGCGTCTTCTGGTTAAGTACACCAGACGCTATGACCGCTAAGCCACCGCGACCCCCACCCGCCATGTCGAAATTTGCCTTCACATTTTTAATTTACGTCTTTGAGGCGACGTCAGTGACATCTGTTGAAAATGTGATTCTCAACCGACATGACATGCTTTACAGCAAGTACGATGTTGTACGATGCCACCTTACCTTTTAACTATCTTTTTGTATTTTTTAGGCATTTTCCATGCAAAGATTACTAAGTTATTTTAGTGAAGGAAACATGACATGACATGTGACATATATGACCAAGAAGTATTGATAATTTTAAAATACTCGTAAACTTTTAACAAAATAAGGCCGTTCAATTGTCTTTATCAAAAATAGTTGCACTTTTATTATTAGATATTTTCAGAGACCGTTTATTTTGGGGGTAAATAAATATTGTTATTCCTGTTTCCGAGATAATTGTTTCAAGGTTCAAAGTTATTATTCAGCAATCATATTTTTAAACTTAGAAACTGATTTTAGAAGACAGATTTAATAATAGCGATTTTTCCTCCGCATATTAAAAAAATATGCTTTAAAAAAGCACGTGTCGAAAAAGGTTGGTATATCACTACATAGTATAAAACAAAGTCGCTTTCTCTGTCCCTATGTCTCTTTGTATGCTTAAATCTTTGAAACTACGCAACGGATTTTGATGCGGTTTTTTTTAATAGATAGAGTGATTCAAGAGGAAGGTTTATATGTATAATACATACATATTTTAGTATAGAAAAGCCAATAAACCACGCGGGCGAAGCCGTGGGCGGAAAGCTAGTTATTATATATTTTCGGAATTCGTATGTGACTTCAGAAAGCGTTCATTTTCGGGAGTCGGATTTTGGAAAGTTTATATTAATTTGTTCCTTTTGTATTGGTTGCATTTCAAAGAAATACGTCATATAGGAACCGTCTAATAATAACTGAAACGTATAACTATGTGTGCACGCGCACTTACTGTCGCACTAGTAAACGATGAATAGCAGATGACTTGCTAGTTAATGTATTGTCTCAATAGTGAAAAAGATAAATTATATTTATTTCTGTAAATATTTATTTTAGAGACACTTTGACAAGTCAATGTTTAAGATTTAAAGTAGTAGATGGCGGCGACATTTCTTTTCTCACGACTTCCATGAAGAAATGCAGCTATAACGCCGAAAAAGAGAATGAAACGTTAAATTTTGAGCTACCTACCAATGATAGAAAAGAAGACACATTGACTAACTATTCAAATGCTAATCAGTTTAATTAAATGTAAGGGCGTTAATGTTTATGACACGTCATAACTTAGTATCAAGTCACAAAAATATATAAGCAGCATTATAAAACAGAGTTATACTGAAAGTATATGTTTATGTATATACGAGTTATTATCCTTTCTTTCTAAAGGAAATTATGTGTGATATTATACTTAAGAGAGCTCGTTTTGTTGTACTAAAAACTTTTTGTAATACTTATTCAGATCAATAAACAGTCTTTATCTTTTAGTTTTACAAACAATGACAAACCCTTCAAGTACTAACACAGATGCAATACAAAATCTATTGTTCTGGTCACCGGGGGTCGGTACAGGTGTTGCAGAAGTAAAAAGTTAAGAGTCGATATGCGTCACAAACTTCGATGAAATGCACATATTTTTATCGATAAATAAACCATCGATCATGACTTCACTGTCACATCTTTAACAGATAGATATAGTAAGCATTCTCAGCACTATCCAAGCAGTCGAGTCAAGTAGGCGATATTTATATATCGACTAACTAATGTCGACAAATATACTTTGTCAATAAATATAGTAAAGTATCCGAGCGTTGTCGATATCGACGAAGACGTCAGCATGCAGCTTCATGAACTGACGATTTCTATATTAAATTCGTCATATTTTAAGGAAACCTCAAAATTTTCAAAAACGCAAAGTTTACCAAGCCAAAACATATCTTATTATGGTTTTACTGTCAAACCATTATCCAATAGACAATTTCTAAGCATATACATATCAAAACCATCAACGTGTCAATACTTACAGCTTATAATAACTTATATTAGTTCGACTAGATCAGGCGAGGTTGGTGCGAGGCGACATAACGATGTAGTGGTGTTCTATGGGCGGCGGCGGTATGATCGGCGACATGGGCATATAGTCATTTTCCACCTCATCTTTTAGACGTACTTTGCTCATCTGCTCGTGGCCTAGGAGCAAGTCGAAGATCTGTTGCGGGAGGGACAGGGTCGCCACGCTGTCCTCGGACAACTCTATGGAGAGATCCGCTTCAAACTCAAAGTCATTCTCAAGACACTCCACGGACTTGGAACAGCGGTTGGTTTGTACGTGTTCAGTGTCGTCCAGGAACTCGCAGCTCTTCGTCTCGCCTTTGGCCAGGTTTCCTGTCGTGATCTTCAGGTTTTTCATCTTGCGACTCACCTTGAAGCTCTTGAATATATCCCGCGTGGGAGTGAAGTCGAACTTCTTCTTTTTAGTTTCGACATCTTTGTTTTCTTTTGATATTTCTGACTTTTGGGAGCCAGTGATGCGAGAGTCGCTTTTGAGCCGTTTTCTGGAAGGAAATATTTTTTTAATAAAATATTCGGGATCACGTTTAGTGATCACCTGCTAGGTCGAGCAGTGGTTTTCGGGAGTCTGGATCTGGTTAATGGCAATAGGCTCGCTCCCTATTACATAGGACCAAAATATACCGGCAAAATGTGGGTGTACAATAGTACGTCTTTGCTTTACCCATCGGGAATAGACGGGGTTAATGTTTCGTTGAACTTCTTCAGCGGCGATGGTCAAATCAGTGCGTAGCCAATTAAAAGGTGTTTGTACGCACGGCTACATATCAAGCTATAAGTACAAAACCAGTTTACGGTGGTCTTTTATATTATAGTAAGCCTATGCAATGCGAGATCAGCTTAAACTGGATTTGTATAGATTGACCTGTAGCCGTGTGTACCTTTAATCGATAGTTACCTGAACACACTGAACGGTTGTCTCTTGGGCAGCGTGTTGGTGTTGGTGTGGTGGTTGTGTGGCAGGTCTCGTGCGCCTGCGCAGTGTGGGAGCTCGCCAGCGCCAGCACATCGCGGGAGCTCACCCGAGCCCACACAGCGCGGGAGCTCGCCCAGCGAGGAGTGGCGGGTGACTCCGGGCTCGGGCGCGCCGGGGCCTGCGCCGGCGCCGCCCGCCCCCGCTATACGCGACCACGTCGACCGCGCCTTTAGTGTTCTACCATCCAAAATATTAATATTAACACTCACTTCTTAGCTAATTTTCACAATGGCCTACGAGTTGCCGATACAAGTCATACAGTACGCAGCTTTTGCGTTGCTGACATTAGAAGCTAAGTTGTAGGTAGGCCTCTGTTTTTTTTTGCATTATTCACATTGAACTCGAAAGAATTTGGTCAGACCAGCAAACTTTGACATAGGCCTTTTTTCCCTTCGATTTTTCAAGCTTTTGCCTAATCATGACGTTGTTGTGCGTGTAGGTGTGTAGAGTGAGGGAGTGCTATGTATAATAGTTACCCCCCGGGGTGCCCGGGGTGCCTGGGCGGGAGCGGCGGCGGCCTGCGCCGGCGCAGCGTGGCGTACACACACTCGCCCACACACTCGTACGTGGGCTCCGAGCACAGCGCGCCACCTAGCGCCTGCAGAATACACCGATACTCGTATACCACATTTATATCATTACAAAACAAAATATAAAGTTATTCCCTAAAAATGAAAACATAAATGCATTTTTTTATGGTTACAGTATTGTTTTTATATTTTGGAAACTGAAGTGTATTTTCGAATATCATCAACCAAAGAACATCCGCTATTGAAAAAAATCGATTATTATTTCATAAAAATCGATGTTTTATGAGCGATTATTATTTTTTAAAATATCGATTATTTATACATCGATATTTTTATTTTAAGCGTCCGCTTTTTCGATTTTTTTTCTACTGGCGCCTATTAAACACCGCTATAAGGGACGGGGGGGGGGGGAGTTTCGTTATTATTTTGCAAAAGAGAAATAAAAATCGTTTTTTTACCGTTAAGTCACATCATTCTTTATACAGTATTTCAAGTTTATGTAACCTGAAAAGGATAATAACCTTGAACAGTCCGTCGGGCACATCGCAGGTGATGCTGGAGAGGGCGGCGGGGTGCGCGGGCGCAGGCTCGGGCAGGTCGGGGATCTCCTCGTAGATGCCCGACGCTACCGACACCAACGAACGTCGGTCTGACAGGCTACACACAACATAAACCCGCAATATGTATTTCAGTCAACAATTTAGACCAAAATATTTACTAAAAAAAGTTAGATAGAATAAAATGAAGTCGCTTCAACTGTCTGTTCGCTTAGATCTTTTACTCCATTGAGTACTCTATTGCTGAAAACTGCATTAAAATCCATAGTATAAACGGCGTTAAAGCGTTCAGGCGGTGGTAGCCTAATGGCTAGAGCGTCGGACTTGCGATCATGTGGTTGCCGGTTCGAACCCCACCCATTGCACTACCGACGTGAACCCACTCGTAACACAAGCATTTTAGCTTAGCACGAGGGGTTAACAAGAATACTAGTAATGTGCGACCCACATTGCTAGTAAGATTTAAAAAAAAAAAAACATATAATAGTACAAAAAAAGCCGTGAAACCACACGCGCGAAGCCTTGGACGCTAGAAGCTAGAAATTATACCCATAAAAAATATTCCCTATTTCCTTGGTCACTGCATCACGCGTAAACGGCTGGACTGATTTCGCTAATTCTTATTTTGTTGTGTTTGTCATTGTCAGGGGAAGGTTCTTATGAAACTAAATATTAGAAAAGTCAACGACTATGTATTTTAACTTCGTGCGTATTTTTTCATTCATAGCTAAGACAGGAAAACGTCTGTCGGGTCAGCTAGTATGCAACAAAAACCATTTTATTACAGACTTTAACATCATCATCATCATCATCATATCAGCCAAATGAAGTCCACTGATGAACGAAGGCCTCCCCCATAGACTTCCACAATGCCCGGTTATATGCCGCCTGCATCCAATGACTCCCAGCGACTTTTACCAGGTCGTCCAGACTTTAACAATTCAACAAAACTCTACGTTATATTCAACGTGAGAGCGGTAGAATCCGTATCGTATTTAAATCCATAAAGTTCATACAAGTTCAGGAAAAGGAAAGAAACAACTGAAAAAATAACGTACCTGTCATCAAACGAGGTGACAGAGTCCATTTTGTGGGGTTGCGCAAGCGCAGCAGTTGAGGCGAGTTGCCCCGCGCCGCTGTAGCGAGACAGCTGTCCCGCCGGAATGTGCTTAGATTCCTAAACGTTAATAAAATTCATGATCAAAGTATTACATACTTTGGTAATGTTGAGCCCATCCGCAAGAGTTTCGATTGGATATGATATGAGCTCGCTCTTTTCAGAGCGGAGTACGACCAAACCACAGCAACAACAAAAAAGTGGGTTACATCTAACTCTAATTTCGACCAATTACAGTTTGAAATCATTCCAGGTTTAAAGTTAGACAGCAGCTATGTCTCAAATAACTTCAGCTTCAGAATTGCTGAACTATATTTACGTAACGTATATTTACCGATTTTCCGCCCATCCCTAATATCGATATCAAACTATAGTAAAATGATTTTTAAATATTGCAAATAATATGTAATTCATTACGACGACTAACTGACGCTCTGTTAACCTCGGAATTAGCGAAGTCTTTATAATTTTTTTAACGTAACTAGTAATTCGAAATCAAATTATATTTTTTTATTATATCAGCTGATGTCGGGGTCAGTCCTGCGTTAGCTGATCGACACGTTAAAAAAACAAGCATTAAATTTATTTAAAACTAACAACCTTCTAACTAATTCTCGTTTTTACTTAGGAGCGATTACGCAAAAATAGAAAATCTTGCTAAAACGTCTATTATAATTCGACTGATATAACTATTGAAAAAACTGTCCTTAGTAAAATTTGTTTTTTTTTTATTACCTTGGACATGACAAGGTCTATGTCATCTAGAGATACTTCCGATGGACCGCTGTACCAACTACTGCGGCGGACATCGCCTGTAACAAATATACAAGTTACAACATCGCATATTATAGAATGTTATCTTTGCTACGCCTGAAAAAGGCACTGTCTTGTACTACTCGTATTTAAAATGTAACACCTTTGTATACACTTAGTTTGCAAATAAATGTTTTGATTAGATTTGAATTTATTCGTAGTATAATTATGAACTCTAACACGCCTGAATTCCCCGAAGGGTTAGTCAGAGGTGTATTAATTTCCACCTTCAGTTCGCCGGTATGCTCAGGTCCCATGAAATAGGGGACGAGCCTGTCCAAACTCCGAGGTGCTACTGAGAAATTTATAGAAAGACCCAATAACACTGCACGCTCTGAGAATCGAGACCAACCTCTACCACCGCCGCCACACTTGCAATTTTGATGCTTTTTAGTATAGACATACTTTAGACTTTGGTGAGGATCACAGGCTACCTTTTGTACTTTAAAAATGCTTTGGAATACGTGGGAAACCAAGGGAAACAGCTATTTTTAATATTTTTAACAGTGCTAATTGGTTCGGTACCCATGTCAGTGTCGCTACTCTTGGCGCGTAGGTCTCCCTCGCTCTTGCTGAGCTTCTGTCCCGCTCGCACGCCGCCGCCGCTCAGCGCCGCTCGCAGCGCCCGCGTCAGCTCACCCGCTAGAGGCGAGGAAAACTTCAGCTCGCCACCGCCGTTACTGAATTCACTGTAACAGAACAAAAACAAGATACTTTCATAGCGATATATGCATCATCATCACCAACCCATTATATTGTCCCACTGCTGGGCAGGGGTCTCCTCTAAGAATGAGAGAGATTAGGCTATAGTCCACCACGCTGGCCAGGCCTTAAGCGGTTCGGCAGACTTCACATGCCGTCAAGAAAGTCTCTCAGGCATGCAGGTTTCCTCGCGATGTTTTCCTTCACCATTTAAGCGCGTGATAATTAACTATTACGCACATGACTTTGAAAAGTCAGAACTGGCAGTCCAACGATCATATCACTAGGCTATCACAGCTCGCACCCGCAGTAATAAATGACGTAAGACCATTACCTCGCAAGCTATTAGATTATTCTTGCATAAAAACTTTAATAACTTATAAATTATATAAATATTTACATATATAAATATTATACGTATTCCGCGCAATTAAGCAAATTAAAATTTTGAATTGTACTTTCCACTATATTTCGAAATCGTTTAGTTTAGTTTACCTACTTAACGCAATAAAACAATTACAAAATGAGACAAGGAACGTAGGTTTTCCCTTATGATATGATGTAAACAAGTTAACATGTTTTTAACGAGCCGACCTTAATTACACCCATGTATGACGTAATACAGTATTCCAATTTGTTGATATCATTTACTGCACCTGTTGAACTGTAGTTATTTATTTTAAAACGAAATAATTTCGAAAATATATATTTTGTGCAACTTTATGTACTTAAGAATGTTTATGATTTCAAATCTACAAAAAAAAATGGGTCTGTGACTAGGATTAGAAGTGGTAAAAATAGCAGGATTAGTTTGTTCAACTATGTCAATAAATTATAAATTCGTTCAAGGAAACTGACTCATTAGTCTTGTAATCGAAATCGCGACTGCTACCCAACCCCCTATTACATGAGACTTTTTCTATCCGTGTAAAAACCCTCATGGATGTCCTCAGTCTCTTGGAAATAATAGCGAAGGGTTATGTCGTACTCTTACCGACCAAAAACACACAGCCATCCACAACAACTTTGTGGAGGGAGGCTCCGAGATCAGAGTATGCATCGGTCGCTATTATTTGCGGTGCCTTTGGCCCGTAACAAAATTTGCAGCTATATTATGCTGCCATCCTCCTTCCTAATCCTTTACTGTCCTTTTCCTGTCTTTCCTTTCCTATCCTTCCAACCTAAACATACGGTGTATTTGTGGGTTTAGTGCGCTGCAGGATTCGTTTGCAGAGATTATCAAGTTTTGTTTATATATTTTTTCTTTTAAATATAATAGTATAGTACTGGGTGTAAAGGACTTTTGAGACGTTCGGATCCAAGGAATCATAATCCTCCTCCATGTTACAACTAATTCTTCAAAATTAGTCTGCTTTGGCGTGAAAATGTAACAAACAAACGATAGTTACTTTCGCACTTTAATATTAGTTTGGATTAATTAATATTAACTGTTCTTTCGTTTGTACGTCCTCTATGCGTTCCTATACCATTGATCCATTTGCGATGAAACTTTGGTGTGTCCGTTCGCGAATGTGAAAGACGAGAAATGCTTAAATAAAAAATAGTGTCTTAAATACTCATTTAAGACACTTTGTATTACAAGATATTAACGAGAATGCTTGCAAAGTTATATCACAATATCTAATTGTAAAAACTTTGTGTGTAAGAATGTGAAAGGTGATAGGTGGGTGAATTGCAAATTATATAACTCTACTCACGATAGCTAGATACAGGACATAGATGTTTGCATAGCCTAAGAGGTCTTGCAGCAATTTTGAAATCCTTAATTTCCCCTTATCGCTAATTATCTTTCTTTCGAGGGTTATGAGTCATAGCCCGAGTTATTCCTTATACCGTTAGTTATCTGCCAGTTAAAATCTCGTCACAATCAGTCCAGCTGTTTGATAAATTATCCAGATCAAATAGACAGTAATTTATCCAAAAACCGAAAGGGAATTAATTATAAGAAAATGCCACTACAGGAAGATTTTTTTTATTTTATTGCCAAAAGTTGTTACACAACGGTTTGTTAATTATTATTAGTACTTTTCAGATTAACCCATCAAGTAACAAGTTAATGACACAATGCAAAATATATTCTTATCCTATTATGCAATTTGATGAATTTTCACTACTCTATGAATCCACTATGAAAGAAAGAAAGAAAGAAGGAAAGAAAACATTTATTTTATAAATTTATGTCTTGTTTTAAAATGTGTACTTAATACATTTTAATACACAAATTCAACTTTCAAATGGTGATTGGTAAACGAATTCAATTTAAAAGTGTCAAACACCTTTCTAAAATTCAACGTTACATCTTGGGAACCGGCGCATTGTGCATTGTATAACTAAATGGGCTATTGTTACTTATGTAATTGTATTATTACCAAATATAATTCATTTAATTGTTTAAAATATTCACATAAATACATAACATTTACGTGTTTCGGGTAAACGTTCGTTCAAACTTATCAACTTTCTTTGTGTTTACTTAAAAACATTTTATAAGGCACAAAATATACTTGAACGCATTAACCTTACCTTAACCTTAATGCATTTCCAATCTTATCAATACGGTTGGAAACGCATTAAGGCGTTATAAAAATCACACAATTGACATCGATCGGTGGTGCTAATAAACCTCAATCTACGGTGCTGAACGACATCGATCGATGACATCAATTAAATATTAAAATTGTGCCAAAGTTGGGTCAATATGATTATTTCTTTCTTATATTTGATACTGCCTACGATCGACTTTGATAACACATCAATGAAATCTGTACCTAGTGTTAAGGTGACAACACCATAAGAATAAATGATAATAACATTCCGATCCTGTCCATACGTAGGTCTGCGAGCCTACCTACCTACTGCAAGCTGGCCTAGGTGCAAGGGTTCGAAGACTCGAAGAGTTAGCAGGTAAAACGTTCTGAACTAATCAGAACTCTTCGAGTCAGTCTATTTCAAGTATTTCAAGTTTAGATGGTTACTTCACAATTTTTTTAATGAATGCATTAATTTAAAGATCCAGAAGCTCTGTGCATGTTTGTGCAAGCATATCATGGGAAGAAGGTGATTATGATTGTTAAAGCACAAACCTATCGACATAAAGCACGCATGTGTTGTCGTGATCGTGTGCGAGGCGCACGTCGCGCACGTGGCCCCAGGGCAGCGCGGCGCCCAGGTGCGCGCGCGCCACCAGCACGCCGCCCGGGGACAGCGTCACCACGGTGTCGGTCGGTAGCCCGCACTTGCGTGACAGCTCCGTCGCGATCACGCTCACCGAGTATGAGTCTTTGAGCAATGGCTCGGTGTCTGGAATTAATGATCAAGCATGATACTGAGGGTAGTTTTGCATTGACTATTTATTTATATTACTGTTGTACACACAGTAATTAAAAGTTTTCTATATAAATCCATACAGCAGTACAGTATTCTTAGGTGAGTGAGATAAACGTGTTTCTTTTACCGCTATTTTTCTAACCATTCATGAGGGAAGACTATAGATAAATCAATGCAACAATACTCTCAAAAACATTGAACAAACAGCCAGATAAATGATGTAATTAGTATGAAAATGTCATGTAGGTAAGTTACAAAATGAGCAAACGACACATTCAGATATGGTATGGTACACATAAAATGCCTATAAAATCCATCGCTACACTGTAGTATGCCATGAAGGTAAAGCCGTTACTCCAATGCAGCGGATGATATGCACGGAGAGGTAATACAATTTAAGCCTTGCATTAATTCCGTGCATTGCGAGTCCGTGCGCCGCAATGAAACAACAGTTTTATGATGTCTATCAGGCTGTAACATCACCGACCTATTGACCTTGTTCACATTTGACAGGATTAACTAACTTACCTGACCTGCAAATATGTGTTGGAGCTCTTATAAAAAAACTAAATTTTCAATACCTAAGTTGTGTGACTTAGCACCCAGCCGTAAAGTTCAAATTCAAATAGCTCCCGCATCGCGAAAGGCTAAAAGGCTGTTAACCAGGGTACTGCTATTTTTCTAATCCATATTATCACTACCGACAGTGCATGGATTAGCCTTTGTTTATAGTTCTTTATGATTTTCCCGATATGTATGTAAATGATGCCCAGTTGAAGTAGACCATGAGGTCATTGACTCATTTTATGGAGCAGTATGATAATATATTTACCGTAATACAGTAAAATCTTTTAAAATAGCTACTAACGTGGCTATGAATATTTACACTCTAATTCTTTATTCTTAGTCTAAAATTCTAACATGCTGAATTCAATGCATCTCTTAACTTTCTCCCAGTCATATTACTGTAGGTTTAATTGGCTAACGAAGTTCAATTACTGCATTCTATAGGGGCATTATGATCCAGGGAAGGTATATAATAGTCCTACAATCTATCATAGCCAAGGCAAGCCAATACCTACTCTATATATTTATATATTTAGCTATCTAATCATTTAGAAAATTTGTTTGTCAGATATATGGGTGATACAAAGAGACAGAAAAGAGAGAAAGCCAAGAGCTGTTTCATCCAGGAAATATAGTTAGTACTGTATTCTTATTATTAAAGAGTCAACTTACAAATTCACAGCTGCTTAAATGCCGGAAAAAAGTTTTTATAAGGTAAAAGCCCGTTGAAGTTCGGCAAAAATATATTCCGATGGGCGGATAGTATGTATGTTAAACATTCGGCCTAGAAATTACGCAAATAGGGCACATTATATTGAATAAATGATAATAATGAGCCTACCGTCAATATTAAACATTGAAGTTATAAGTACCGTGTTATATATCAGCCTATTTGGTTTATTATGCATTTTATAGCTACACTGAGCTGCTCGCGGTGGCTGAGCGAGAAGTTTGATTCCCAATTCGAGCAAGGTGTTAATGCTATATGAGATTTTCTATTAAATTATCCAGAAAGATTCTTCTAGTTTAATGGGAGTAGGCAAATTGTGGGTGTGCATTTACTAAGCGTTTTTAAAGGCCTTAAATATATAGTTTTGTGTACAATAGACGCAGAGTTAATAGAGCATTGTAGTGTATTAAAAATTTAAATGGGTTAGGTGTGTATTTGCATTCAATGTGATGACGTCAATGGAATAGATGCAAATTTCAGGTCATGGACATGGGCGTGTGATATGAATTTTATTTTATTTGATGACGTAAACAGGATATTTTTGCTCACTGAAACACTAGTTATTTGGCCAGCACCAATTTATAAGTATCTAAGGGTTAAAGAATACTGACGCGCGTGATTACCGACGCCTTTTCAAGTGGTGAACTACAATGTTCCTACCATTCGGTAGAAATGAGTATTTATTTTATTAGACTTCGACATTAATCTAGTGTTCCTAAGCGCGACTGCTAAGCTAGAGGTCCTGGGTTCGATTCCCAGGTCGAGCAAAAGTGTTATTTGATTTTTCTATGAAATTCTCAGTAACAGCTCGGAGTCTGTATTTATGTCCGGTTAATGGCAATAGGCTCGCTCCCCACATGGGACTTAAACATACCGGCGAAGTGTGGGTGTACATTAGTACACCTCTGTCTAACCCTTCGGGGAATACGAGCGTGATGGTGTGTTTAGATTCCAACATGTTCTGCTACCTTACCTGGCATGCGGCGGCGGGTGAACATGAGAATTTTTCACACGGCCCAAAAAACAGGCAAGGATTTTTTTCATTTGGTCCCTAACAGGTGTTGATGTCGTTGAAAGATATAGGACTAAAGGGATTACATAAGCCATGACAGGTTAACCAGCTGCCTCATTAGTGGCAATACCATTTCGTGTGTTATGATTATTCACTCTCTTAATAAAATCCCAGCGGGCAATTAATTGAAGGCAGGTGGAAATACCAGTATTTATTTTGTATGTATTAATAAATACATTCTTGTGTTGTCTGCTTCCGGCATTACTCATAACATGATTGCACATTTTCAAAAATAAATTAAATTGTCCCAATTAAGGTATCCGACCTTGTGTTCATCTGCATACAATACAAGATATCTCATTACACAATGCAAAGGTTCCATTGTCATTGCAAGAGAAAGAGTTTGTTGACTTGCATTATTAAAATTGAATGTTGTTTAAATGGAATGACTCAAAATGCGTAATACTCGTTTCGAAAAGAATAAAACACAAAGAATTCGAATATTGGAAAAACCAACATCATTTTGGTGGTTTGGTTGATTAAAGGAAAAAAATATCCAACATTCAAAAAGGACGTAACGTTAAATGTGACTGTATCTCGAGGATTACCATATCATATGTTTTTTGTAAAAAAATATAAATCATATTTTTTTTATTTATAGAAGCACTGAAAGTATTTATCATTATTATAAGTCATATCAAACTTCAAATAAAGAATTTTGGTAGTGAGTGATTTTAGAATCTCAAGTTCACATTAGTTTTTAAAATAATTCATGGTCAAAAGATTTAAAAGTTTATAACACACTGTAAGTTTCAAAACTAGAATGTCTATATATGCAGCACAAGTAACGGAATAAGCAGACTTTCTAACTCCATGCAATGCCAGGAAATAATTCAATTCCCTCAATAATTGAAATAATTACAATTCATATGAGCTTGTGTTGAGAAATATAAATGTATTGAAAGGAAAATATTTTATATATTCTTTAAATGATGTGGCAAGACAAAATATAACTAGGAATAAATTTAAAATGTTTTTCATATCTAAGATGTTTAATACAACTTCTCAAGTTAATTTTAGAAGGCAAAATTGAAGGAAAAAGACAAAGGGCGAGACCTAGAAGAAGTTTTAAAGTCATATTAAGAGGTCAAACAGAACAGAATAGAGAACAGTGGCGATTACTCTACCAACAAGAGCTGAGCTCTTAAATGAGAGAAAGAGAAGATGTTGAGACAAGCTGGACAACCTTACAATTTAATAACTATGTAATTTATAACACTTTTTAACCATGTTGCTAGCTAATAAATAATTAAATGATAATTATCCATAGCACAAGTGTTATCCAGATTTTGACATCGAAAGAATTATAATTTTACAAATGCAATGATATGATATGATATTCTTATATCAAAGATGGGCAATGTTTTTGTTTGCAGGTACACAAGACAATATAATTGTATTGAACATTAATGCTAGTTGCAAGTTTACATAAGTAACTGGTTTGTTGTAACTTATGAACTGTTTGCAAGTTTGTATCAGTTTTCTAATGAGTATCTGGGTCATCTGATATATATACATTCTAGTACTTTATTAGAACCCTGATCAAAGTTTCGTCATGAAGTATTGGAGATACTACATGACGTAACTTTGCTGTAAGGCCTAATTTTCAATGTTATTTAATCAAAGCTAGACATTAAACCAGTGTTAGTAATTCAGTATCAGAGTAGCACAGAGTTTTATTTTCTTTCTTTAAAATAGTTTACTAGCAATGTGGGTCGCACATTACTAGTATTAATGTTAACCCCTCATGCCTAAAGCTAGTGTTATGAGTGGGTTCACATGGCTAGTGCAATGAATGGGTTCGAACCTGCAACCACATGATTGCAACTCCGAAAATTGTCCCACATACTTCACATGGAGAGGGGATAGGCTATAGTCCACCATGCTAACTTACTGCAGGTTTACAGACAATGTTAATCTATATGTTTTAAAGATGTATTGTTAATGGTCTAATAATATTTTTATATTTAGGACATTCTCAGCTGCTGACCTTTTTTGGCTATTCTAAAAACAAGCTAGAAAGCAATTTTGTGAAATAATTGAATAGAATAGGTAGGATACGAGTTTAAGGGTACATGGTAAGAGGGGAGTAAAATATTTAGTTATATTTATTGTTCAAAAGATATTGTAACATTAAACTTATGTGCAATTTTAAATAATTCCTATTAAAAGAATGAAAAATGTGATATATTGTTCACCTAATTAATCAATGCATCAATAAATACATAATGATCTCCATAGATGACAACAAATACTTGGAAATAAGCTCATGCTGGAAACGAAAACGGACTTTGACCTCCTTGAAGTTATGAACAATAATGAAGGTAGTTTGAGACTTACCTAAAATTTTGCTTCCATTTATCAAAGCTCGGATTTTTTCCATCCAAACTTGTGTGTCGTGCAGAGTTTGTGCGGCCAGGAGTATACGAGGCTTGCGCGGCTCGTCAGCAGAGAACACGGCGAAGGCATGCGGCCGCGTGCGGGACTTGGCTCTCTTCACCACACTGCCCAATGGTAGCTCCACAGACCCCGCAGAAGCACCTGCCTCGCTACAGTACACCGCCAGTGAAGCCCCCGAACACGTCGGACTCGGCCTCAAAATACACCATTGTCTTTTCCACGACTGTCACAATAACAAAAATAATCAATGCTACAATGTTGTGATTGTGATACATCCCAGTGAATAAATTAGCAGTCTACGTAACTTACCTTGAAAGGATTTAAGCCTAAATTAGATTTGAATGGATACTTTATTTCTAAGTATCCTGACATTGCGATTATTTTGTTTTCACAGCGGATAAAACATGTCTAAATAAAATAAAATAATAAACACGAGATGCACATGTTCAGTCAAACAAATATTGTTTACAAAAAATCATAGACAAACAACGAAAATAGTGATTGGTCGTTTATTTAAAATCGATAACTTAAAACCGGTTTTTCCCGATGAAACTCGTTGTCTATGGTTCCATAAAAAAATTAAATAGGGACATGTATGTACCGAATTATAATTTACTATTCATAGCCTCATAGGTTTAAGACTCCTTCTTATTTATTTAACAGTTATGAAATAATATATTTTGTCTTTTCGGAGAGAGTATCAAAGGTCTGAGTTCTAGGTCTCTGAAAAAGAAAACGTACACGTAGGAAACTGTCAAAGTGTCGAAATGACAATGTCATAGTCGTCAATGTCATATTGTCTTTGTAATTTGTCAAAAGTTAAACTGAAAAGTCTTTCTTCTATCACCTGATCTGACAGTTAAAAATTAATTTCTGTGAATTGAAATCCATCGTGACTGTTTATTTAACGCGGAATTAAATAAAAACGAAAGCCACTAACAGTTCACTAGAAATATTCTCGAAAACAATAAAATGAAGCAACTTTTTTCTCTTCTCGTCACGGTTTGTAGCTTTTACAACGTACTTTCTGCTGTCAATCCTCCAGAAGAAGAACTTGGAAACGGCAGATATGCTATCGAAGGTAGAGTGTTCCCGCCCGAAGAACTAGACTTAGGAACATGGCAAGTTGACACACGTGTACATGTGAATGGCGGTGAATTCATTGGCTTTATCAGAGAAGACGGGACATTCGTCATACATAATGTTCCTTCTGGATCGTACGTCATTGAAATCCTTCACCCTGACTACGTGTACGAGCCAGTCAGAGTAGAGATTAACTCTAAGGGCAAGTACAGAGCCAGAAAAGTGAATTACATACAGACATCACAAGTCATTCAGGTGCCATACCCATTGAGACTCAAGGCGCTAACAAAATACAGATATTTCCAGGTTAGAGAACAATGGCGATTGACTGACTTCCTGTTTAACCCGATGGTAATCATGATGGTGTTGCCACTACTGTTCATCATGATTTTACCTAAAATGATGAATGATCCTGAGACCAAGGAAGATTTGAAGCAAATAAGCAACTTGGCTAAAATGTCAGATATGCCTGAAATGTCGGAAATGTTTACTTCATTGTTCAGTGGTGGTGCTACAGCCAAAGCCTCGGCTGCGAAGGCTAAACAAGTAAAGAAAAGGCAGTAGCAATGTACTAGTTCTATTGATAAGTATTTATGATCAATAAGTCTATTGATATGTATAGTGATGTAAAAATTAAATAAATTGTTAAAATTATTTGTGTTTGTAAATAGTAGCTTATTGTTGATACAAACACATGATGGAATGTTGATGTTTCTGTTGGATTTGAACCAACTCCCCCTATTTTGTGTTGAATATGGTTTCATGTAGTCCACAGGCAATGGATTATAGACATTGTTAACCTGTTGTTAGGTTTTAAAGTGCCATCATGCCAGAATATTTCTTCTCTATAACCAAATGTGGTGTATGTATTTATTTATACTAGATCATGAGCATTTAAAACCTCAAACCAAAAAAAAAGTTACAAGTTTTAAGATTCTAATATTGTTTGTGTTGCTTCAACCTTCTAATGGATAAACTTATTTCAATTAAGTTTGAATCATGATGGTATGACTTCTTGATATGACAAACAGTACTATAAATATCACCCTTTTGTAAAAGTATCATTGCCAATCTTGGAAGTTGACTAATTTCAACCTTATTATTAGGAGTCTAAATCTAAAAATACAAATTGGTCAAAGAAATAAACTTTTTTTTTCAATAATTTATGGACTTGGTCACTTCCAAATGTTCCAATCCTATCAAAAGCAGCAGGCACTAATAATACGAATGTATGTATTGAACATATTTCCACTGATTGACCAGAAATACCTACTATGAGGTGTTTCTGACATACACCACATCATAAAAATCATCCAAAAGTAAAAAAAATACAGGATAACTCAGCAGACAATCTACTTGATAGTACGGTGACCACCACATCAAGTTACCACAAAATGTAAAATTTTCTGTTGATTTTGAACTTTATCTTCAACAATTTAAGGTTTAAAATCATTTGGAGAAATTTTACAGTTTTGTATACCTTTACCTGCTGGCGACTGTATGTAGTCATCGCCGCCCATGGACATCTGCAAAACCAAAGAGTTGCTGAGCCTATTTAAGGAAAAGGAAGGGCAAGGAGAACCAAGGTGGATGAGGGAGGAATTGAGCCCGGCGCTCCACACTCACCGTACGAAACGCAACAGTATGCATACTGGTACTTGAGGAGGGTAGTACTTCCCCGCTCGTGCGTACCCATTCATACTGGCCAGCACTCCACTACTACTAAAAAATTAAGAATGTACTCGTAAGTACAAAAAAATTAAGAATGTCACAGCCTGAAAAGGTAAATTAAACAAATTTGATATTTTATAAGGTTTTATTTGGAAATAAATCTATGACGAAAAACCACTCCTACTCTACAGAGAACTTTTGTAACAACTTAGGGCAATATTACACACAAATACAAATACATAAAGTAAAAAAAAATCAGTCATTGGTAATTTGGACGGAAACTACTTTAAGTAACATACATTGCAATGCAATATTTTTTGTATAATTATATTTTTATTTTCCTCTGTTGGCAATTTTGGACGGGTAATTTTTGTACACTGTATTATAACCAAATGCCTTACATACACTACATATAACCGCGAGCGGTTAATAACTGTTACAATATGACACTGGTTTTAATTCAAGCGCACTGATTTGCGGAGTTTTTCCTTTTAGTTATTGCATAGGTTCCAAGCTATTTGCGGTCAAAACCACTCGCGGAAAAACTGTATTGCTTGGTAGGCCTAAATGCTATCAAATATATTTTTTTAATGTGGCACTGCACTACTTAAAGTAAAGAATAAAAAAGGTACTCTCAGCTACCACGATTTTGTGAGAACTTACATCACTATATAATTTATATAATAAAAAATCAAATCACTTTTAATTTAAATATTTCCAATAGTTAATTCCAAAATATTGTCTTTGTTAATAAGGCATTACGATTGACATTCTTAATATTGTAGGTGTATCAGAAAGCTGTTACTTCATAAAATAGTGAATGCACAAGTAATGTTACATACATAATATTATTTGTCAGATGGTTTTGTTATTTGTACACTGAAAATATTTATTTTTCAATTACTATGTAGACTAAAACTACTTATTTACATACAATTTGAATATTGCCTTCGTAAAAAAATATCCGAATCAAGGCAAGGACGCATTTTATGCTATTTTATAATCACAAACCTATCCCTCTTTTGCAATTGATCCAAATAAGTTGAATGGCTTCGATATGTATTTTTAAATATTTTTATGGGATTCGTATAAGTATGTCTCTTCAAAACAGAGCCAGATTTAGGTAAAATAATAATAAAGAAAAAATAAGATTATAATTAAATTCTGACAGCACCTAAGAGACCAAGTAGTAAGTATAAGTTGGAGATTCATAAATGCTACAAATTGAGGATCATAAGTATTACACCAATAACTCAGATGTGAAGAAATAATAATGACTAAATCTTGATTTATAAATTCTACATTACAAATGGATTTTTCTTAGGCGAAAATACAAACAATAATATAACATCATTAAAATAAATCATACAATAAAAAAAGTATTTCAATACAAACGGTACAAAAAATGGATTTGTCAGGAGGAGACATGCATCGCAGTGCTTTTTTTTAGCTGTACATTTTACAGTTAATAAGCTTTTTAAGCAGAAATTGAGAATGGATACTTTACCCTTTTCAAATAGCCAATCAAGAAAAGGTAATACTTTATACACACTAACGATATTGTGTGTCAATTTGAAGGCACACATTCAAAATTTTCATAGTTATCTTGTTCTCTATATCGGATGAGGCAAGTGCATGTCATATGTTGGCCACATCTGAGTTTGTGACCTATGTTCTTTTTAATATTTAACCGCTTAACATCAGATAGGCTGCCCGTAATGTGCCAGTTCCATTATTCCCAAGATACATACTCCCTTGATCATTCTGGGGTCTTTCTCAAGCTTATGCTAAAAGCAGCATCACGATGCACACCTATTTAAACACTTAAACTACGATGAACACTTTTTAACTAACTCTAATTGGAATGGAGAAAGGAATCGTTCGGAGAAGAGTTGCCAAAGTAGTAAATGATAGACAACCGCGGCAGTACAAGCTGAGATTACTTCGATAAGGACTGAAAGAGTATATATATATTTTACACTAATTATCAGTGACCATAAATGTGTAGTCAGTGAGTAAAGCGACGATGACTTTCAGACAATTCAGGGGGAGGGGTGGTCGACCATGTCTTATTTTTTCTTACGTAAGATCACGAAAATGCGCGCTAAATTAGGATTATACTTTATAAGAATTAAATTTTCACTTTGTTTTGATTGATTCTTTGAAAAATAGAAACACGTAACCGGGAAGGAGGTCGTCTGAATTTTTCTTACACAAGGAGTGTCAAAAACTGGCAAAACTAATTACGTAATAAAATAATGGCGCCTATACAAAAGATACATAATGATTTTATCATGTGTAGGTTCGAGTCAACATCGCTGTAACGCCAGGATAAATGGACGTAACTGATAAGTACTCCAAGACTGCACCACTACCTAAGTATGTTACTGCTAAAAGTTTTCATACAAGAAATGAGAATAGCCCTACTGGTAACGGGATAATTAAACCTGTTTTATTACTTTAACACCAAGAGTCGCCAGAAGTATGTTTATCCTTATGATATAATTTTAGATTGTTTTCCTTATTTAAATAAATAAAAAGGCCGTGTAAGGCATAGAATCCTTAAAAAATAATCATCTATTTAGTTTTTAAACGATCCAAGAACAATATTACTGAATTTATTAAATACGTCTTTGAAGGCTTCTTGTTAATTATTAAACTAATGTCTAAACGGTGGTTAGAAAACAAAATCATATACATATAGGCGATCTAATTTTTTTTTACTTAAAATATACATAGTGTTATATCATACTTAGATCATTGTCATACAAAAATGTTTTTTTCATTTTCGCCAGTTCATCGCTAAATATATTTTAGTAAATAGATATGATTTTTCAATATAATGTTTCACAATTTTATAAAAAACCCTAGGTAAGTATAAAATATTAGCTGATTTATATATACAATACTTTATATAAAAGTTTCATACTAAAATTTATTTTAATGTGTAAACAACCATATTTACGATATGCTATATGGCTTACATTTTAGTTTGTTTAAATAAAGCCAATGAATACTGGTATATAAGTTTTTTCACTGAAGAATGTCAACTCATTACTATTTCAGGTATCTCAAAAATGATAAGAATCAGATAATTAAAAGTTAATTGAATCAGTGTATTTTATGATTTCATTGATTTAAAAACATTAAAACGTTATTGGTTTCTTTGATTTAGGCCAATTATAATTGGTTATTTAACAATTATTTCATTCATACTATCTACATACTTATGGATGCTAGCTTCTCGCAATCAAATAACTTGTTTATACAATAACTTTCATAATGCAAATCTAATTTAAAGAGAGTTGCTTTCAGTAAATATTATATTCTATGCTCCTTGCCCTCCACTTAGGCGTTAAGATACAGTTCGTTCGAAATAACTGCGCGTGAAGTTAGTGCCGCGAATGTAGAACTGCTAAATGAAGTCTTTCTATACATTAACTAGCGGCCCGTCCCGGCTTCGCAGGGGTGGACATTTTGTTTCTGGCAATTAAAATAGCCTATATTAATCAGTGATAATGTAGCATTCAAATGGTGAAATAATTTTTAAATCGGTCCAGTACTTTTTGAGCCAATTCGTTACAAACATACTTTACAAACAAATCTTTCCTCTTTATAATATTAGTATAGCTGATATCGAATTTCGTGAGGAAAGTTACCACAAATACGATGCATATACAACCTCAATTATCGTTACACTTAGTTTTTATATTAAAATGTATCACTGCACACCAACTTGCGGACAACTTCAGACGCACACAATTACTTAGAACGAACTGTACATGCAAAAGTTCCCCTAGTCAGTCAGAGCAAGTCAATATACTTGTTGACACTCGTAAAGGAAACTTAACTTAGAGAGCGAACCCTTCAGAGTGTGAAGTGCCTTTACACAAATTATTGTATACACAAGTCGTACAAATTTGGTATTCAATATCGATTGCTTAAAACATACCGTACTATGAGATTCCGTAGAGAGAGGCTTGCGGTCGTAAGTACCGTGTGATGGTTACAGCGACGGCGATGAGTAGCAGCGGGGGCGCCACCGTCGAGCGCCAAGCGGCGTTGTATATCGCGCAGTAAGGACACTGCGAGGAGCCGCACACTTCGCAAATGTTCAAGAGATATGTTGGTAGAGCATCAAATATGCTCTCGTTGAATCGTTCTGTAATGAATAATAATAATCCAGTTCGTGGCAGTGATAGCCTTGTGATATGACCATTGGACTGCCAAGTCAAAGGTCTCGAGTTCGAATACAAAGCACGCACCTCTGTCTTTTCGGAGTCATGTGCGTGTTAATAATTAATTATCACGCGCTTAAACGGTGAAGGAAAACATCGTGAGGAAACCTGCATGCCTGAGAGACTTCCTTGTCGGCATGTGAAGTCTGCCAACCCGCAGTAGGCTAGCGTGGTGGACTATAGCCTTATCCCTCTCGTTCTGAGAGGAGACCCGTGCCCAGCAGTGGGACAATGTAATGGGTTGATGATGATGAATCCAGTTCATTATTTTTAGTGTATTGAATTTAAGTATTTAAAAATAATAAGAGACCCGAAAACTTTCACATATTTCCATTACATCTATTTTTTTTATTACTAGCAGTGCAACCCACTCGCATATTATTATCATTCAATTGTAAAACCTTCTGGCTAAGCTAAATGCTTTAGAACCGGCAATCACATTATCGCAAGTCGACACCCTAACCGTTAGGCTACCGCCGCTTTTCACGCAGTCGAAGGGAAAATTTGTGTGTGTGTGCTTATAAAATATTTTACCATTTCCAATTGAGTTAGTACACAATTTCAAGGCTGCCTTCCTTCAAATTGATAATTAATTTCAAAATCGCACATGAATTCAAAAATTCAGAGATACCAAGATCTTTATAGAAATACAGTTACACAAATGGAAATACTACTAATTATTTTCATAACCCTTTAGGACAGTGTGATAAAACAAATGGAGATTGCAAAATGAACCTAATATGATCAATTTCCCGTTTGAAGCGGCGGTAGCCTAATGTTTAGGGCGTCGGACTTGCGATCATATGGTTGCCGGTTCGAACCCCACCCATTGCACTACCGACGTGAACCCACTCGTAACACAAGCATTTAGCTTAGCACGAGGGGTTAACAAGAATACTAGCAATGTGTGAACCACATTGCTAGTAAGCTTTCATTTAAAAAAAAAAAAAAATATGCAGCCGTTTCGAAGCTTATTTTATGTTTTTTTTTGTATTTATGTGATCACACTTACCGGGTGCGTAGTAGTCGTACACGCGCATAGGCAGGTACCTGGACATGTTGGCTACGGGGAACCAGCGCTCGATCGTGAAGTTCACGCACGTCGGCTCCTCATATAACTGTGGCAAAGTTTTTATTACACAATGTTGATAAATCTATACTTATATTATAAAGCGGTAGAGTTTGTTTGTTTGTTTTGCTTGAACGTGCTAATCTCAGGAACTACGGGTCCGATTTGAAAAATTTTTTCAGTGTTAGATAGCCCATTTATCGAGGAAGGCTATAGGCTATATATCATCACGCTAAGACCAATAGGAGCTGAGCATAAATGAAAAATGTTGCAAAAACGGGAAAAAATTAAATGAAGAAAAACCGAGAAACCACGCGGGCGAAGCCGTGGGCGGAAAGCTAGTCTGATATATTAATAGGAGAATTCTAGTTGGGTAAGAATTTTATCTGTAATGGTTTATTTCTGTAACAGTACTAAAGGTTGTGTTCGATTTTATGGAGAGTTAAATATCCTTAAAAATCTTGCTAACATAATGGATGGAATAGTTAGTCGTGTTGTGGCTAAGTAAAAACTACTGTGATAAACTGATTTGTAAGGTTAAGCTGGGGTTGCCGTGATCAGAATCGATCATTTTTATGAAATTCTCATTAGCAGCTTGGATTTGAGCCTGGTTAACCCGTCAAACACCATATTGTAGACACAATGCAAAATTTATGATTTAACCCTTATGAGACTTCTACGTGCGTCAGTGAATTTAAGTGTACGTGTACTATACACCTCTGCCTAACCCTTCGAGGGACACAGGCGTGATGGTATGTATAGTTATACGTACATAGTCGAAGTAGAAGAGTATCTTGGTGGGCAGGTACTTGGCCCGCTGCAGCGCGGGCACGCGGCGGGCCAGCACGTAGGCGTCCAGCTTCTGTTGCTGCAGCATGTAGCCCGTGGGCACGCTCACCTCCAGCACGGCCATGATGGTATGTATAGTTATACGTACATAGTCGAAGTAGAAGAGTATCTTGGTGGGCAGGTACTTGGCCCGCTGCAGCGCGGGCACGCGGCGGGCCAGCACGTAGGCGTCCAGCTTCTGTTGCTGCAGCATGTAGCCCGTGGGCACGCTCACCTCCAGCACGGCCATGATGGTATGTATAGTTATACGTACATAGTCGAAGTAGAAGAGTATCTTGGTGGGCAGGTACTTGGCCCGCTGCAGCGCGGGCACGCGGCGGGCCAGCACGTAGGCGTCCAGCTTCTGTTGCTGCAGCATGTAGCCCGTGGGCACGCCCACCTCCAGCACGGCCATGATGGTATGTATAGTTATACGTACATAGTCGAAGTAGAAGAGTATCTTGGTGGGCAGGTACTTGGCCCGCTGCAGCGCGGGCACGCGGCGGGCCAGCACGTAGGCGTCCAGCTTCTGTTGCTGCAGCATGTAGCCCGTGGGCACGCTCACCTCCAGCACGGCCATGATGGTATGTATAGTTATACGTACATAGTCGAAGTAGAAGAGTATCTTGGTGGGCAGGTACTTGGCCCGCTGCAGCGCGGGCACGCGGCGGGCCAGCACGTAGGCGTCCAGCTTCTGTTGCTGCAGCATGTAGCCCGTGGGCACGCCCACCTCCAGCACGGCCATGCCCGACCGCGGGGACTCGCTCAGCAGCGTCCAGCTGCAAGAAACACTCTCATTTAAGGCTCATGCGTCAAGGTTGGGCGCAAAATTCATTTTCAACACATTCTAGATGCATGGCAGTTGAAATTGCGACATCAACAATAACTTCTTCACGATTGAGTACAAAAATCTTTGCATAAATATCGCTATCATAGGAGATTTAGGTGTAAATTGTCATTTTTGGCCGAATCCACTATCTTACACTAAAATCTTCGCTGCTAACGATTTTTAAGCAAAAGTTTTAATACTAAATTTTGAATAAGTTATTGTTGATGTCGCAACGCGGCGGCGTTGATCGATCGTAATGGCACGGAACCCTCCGTGCGCGAGTCGACTCGCACTTGGCCGGTTTTTCTATTGATTTATTTCTAATATTTGTACCCGTGTTTATGTGTTGTGCCAATCATATGTATTTTTACATTCACTGGTCGTGCGTACTAATTCTTACACCCCAAGGACCCCTGAGAAACAATACACCTATAGGCCGACCGTTTAACTCGCGTATCGCCTGCGCGGTAAGAAGGGAGCGGGGGCGGGTAACGCTACACACGGAGTCAATAATCCAAAGATTTATCTCGAGATAGACATTGTTGGTAAAGAATAAAATAATAAGTATCTTTTTTAAGTATTTATTTACTTCCTACCGCTCCTTCTTACCGCGCAGGCGATACGCGAGTTAAACGGTCGGCCTATAGTTACATCGTGAATTAACACAAATCAGAGAAATGTGTTCTATTTAGTTGTGTTTTTCGTGCATTTGACAGTTTGACGTTAATTAAGGACTTACGCTTTGGCATTTTGCGAAACTTTTTTCTGGGATACAAAAACAACTGACCATGGAAACTTACGTTGAAATATGTACGTTTATGACAGCATAAATGTTAATTGAACAATAATTTTACTGATTTAACAAAATAAGTTTTTTTATGGTATTACTCGGCAAACGAGCAGGTGCGCTACCAGATGGTAAGTAGTCATCGCCGCCCATGATGGACATCTGCAAAACCAAAGGAGTGGCACATGCGTTGCCGAGCCTATTTAAGGAAAAGGGAGGGGTAGGAGAAAAAGAGAAGGAAGGGGAAACTATGGTCTTGCACCTGTCTAGTTCTTTTATATTTCTTATTACTACATTATTATACAATCGTTGGAAGGCAGTCTTTTTTTGTTAAAAGATCTACCCGCAACAAAATTTATCACTGGGGAACCTTGGATTTATGCAAAGAAAAATCACTTAACAACATAATTTGACCACCACACAAAATAATTTAACCATTAAAACTGCTAACCTTGCGCAGGCCTGGAACTCTATATGCGACTGATTCCTGCCGTAGAAGTGGTGCGAGGAGATGAGTGAGAAGCAGGGCACGGGCGGCGGGGTCTGGAAGCGCGCGATGTCCACGTTGTACTGCACCGACAGCTGCAGGATGGCGTACCCCGCGCCGCGAGCCGTCACCTTCACCGTGCCCCATGCCGACGGGATCTGACACGATAACATACTCCATACAGGCTGTTTCCCACAGTTTCACTGCCATCCCAAAACACTTTTTAAGAGAAAAGGTAGCCTATGTCCTTCCCAGGGTCTCTAGTTTGAGACCCTAGGAAGGATAGTCTCCATACCAAATTTCATATAAATCGGTTCAGCTGTTTAAGAATGAAAAGATTAAAGATAGCAGATAGACAGAGTTATCTACGCATTTATAATATTAGTATGGATACGTAAATAATGCGTGTCGTCCAATTACCTCGTACGGGCCGAGATTTCATCTTCTATTGCTTGGACCCACAGAAGCATAATGGTTAGTTAAAATTGCCATGGCAATAAAGCTTTTAAGTGAGCAGCTATAGCTTAATGAGATAACAAATATAATGCAGAGATTGTAGCAATTGTAGCAATTACATTATCGCTCGCCATAACGATGGAGGAAAAAATCTTAGGAAATCTGCGTACTTGAGATTTTTTTTTTCAACCAGTACAAGTCCAGCATAAGCATAGCATAATCAGCCTATAATGTCACTACTGGGACACAAGCAACCTCTCGGTGAGAGGGAGTGGGCCGTAACCCACCACGCGAGCCGAGTGCGGGTTGGTTATAAGTCCAACGCCTCTCATTCTAAGTGTAGACACGTGCCTAGAAATGGGAATAAATGCGTTGCTAAAGTATAACTTACGTCAATAAACTGCATGACGGCGAGGTTGTCGTTCCTGACGTGTAAGGTCCTGGTCTGGCCGGCCAGCGCCACCGCGTCCACGCTCACCGTCAGCGAGGACACGTCGCGGAGACGCTTGCGGTTCGTGTACTCTATGAGCGCGCGGAGGGCTATGTACGTGTCCTGTACAATCAAAATTAAACTTGATAGTACTAGTGCCTGTTGGCATGTCTTCATGACCGGGGAAGTGCTGCCCTTCCACAGAATATCGACGTCAAGTAGCAATGTGTATACCGTTGCGTTTCGTGCGGTGAGTGTGGAGCACCGGAGGCCTAATTCCTCCCTCAGTCCCCTTCCTTCTCCTTTATCCTTCCCCTTTCTTTTCCTTGACTCGACAACGCAACGACTCTACAACTCCTGCGGTATTGCAGATGTCCATGGGCGGCGATGACTACTTACCTTCAGGTAGCTTACCTGCTCGTTTGCAGAAAAATCTCATAAAAAACTTGGGCCATATGTAGGACAAGAGAATAGCCCGCTCGCAAAGGATCCCGGTTATCGCCTATACCCCGCAGAATAATAAATAATTTAAAACTGTTCTAAATACATTTGCATACTAAAATCTAATATTACCAATATCAATAAAAATACAAGCCTGGGTAGTCAGTAAAAACACTGAACTTTTTTTAAACTTTGACGGATTTTTTTAAAACTTGTCACTCTTATTATTTAAAAAGAGATCGGTTAACATTGACAAAACATAAACATCAGTGTATGTAGTAGGTACAAACCTGCGTGGAGGCCCACCCTCCGTCCTGCAGCCGCTGCGAGTTCAGCCACATGACGATGGCCTCGTTGTTGTCCTGGTGGTCCATGCAGGCCAGCAGCGCGTACGCAGTGGCCGCGATGTTGTTCGAGTCGTACTTGTACGGGAGCCGAGGCAGGAGGAAAGGCTTCTGGTTCTCCATCTTGTACGGGGGCTGGGGCACTGGCTCCTTGCCCCAGTAGCTTAGACCACCTGGGAGGTTGGAAATATGTTAATATAAATAAAATTCATTTGGTCTTTGTTCGGTAGCGGGACGAACCGAGCTAAATAAATGTACATAATTTAAGGACTTCTGGTGTACTGGATGCTAATCCCCAGTAGGCTAGCGTGGTGGAATAAAGTCAATCCCTCTTGTTCTGAAAGGAGACCTGAGCTCACCAAAGAGAGGATAATGCAACGGGTTGTTTGATGATAATGGTGAATGGTATATCGGATCATAGTGGAAAATTTTTGATTCAGCAGCTGGTCATTTTAAAAGTACTAAAGATACTATGAAGTTCAAAGTTTTTGTGTGAAGCTGTCAGCAGGCGCAGGTGCCGCCCAGCCTGCGCAGGCGCCGCTAGCTGTGGGTAGTGGTACCTTCGTATCGCTGGCGCCGCTTGAGCAGGCGGTAGGCGTGCTCGGAGCTGGGCGCCTTGGCGTGCGTGAGCGCGTGCGCCACCAGCGCCAGCGCGTACGGCTCCCCGCACTCGTCCAGCAGGCGCAGGTGCCGCTCCAGCCACCGCACTCCGCGCTGCTGCGCCGACGATACCCGCGCGCTGAGCCCCTGTCACACGGAACAACGTTATAATGTACGTGCGACCGACGGTCTCACTCGCCACCTTAGCTCACGAACGACGCGTTGCGGACATTACGCAGACGGGGCGCCAACGCAACTTTTTAAAACATAGAATAGACGGGGCTCGGACGTGGCGCGGGCGCCGCGAGAGTTGATGGTCTACAACGAGTCCCGTCACCGCCGCCCCGCCACGTCCGCAGCTCTCCCCTCGCCCGTGACAAGTCCGGACGCGCCCGTGCCCTGTCTTTTCTGTACGTTTTGAAATAGGGCGCAGACACGAATGTTTTGCGTCGCGAAGTTTTCATATACATTTAGTATGAGAGCAAATGAATAGGGGCGATGCGTCCTCCAACACGTAACAAGTGTAATTGACTAGTGCTAATCATAAACTTTGTCGCAACTGGGTAGTATAGGTTCTTAGGCAGGACATATATATATAGGCAACAAAATATTTGTAGCGTAGCGTTTGAAGCTAGTAACTAAAGCAAATCGCCTAGCGACACTGCCAATCTGACAGTATTGTGAATCATCATTCAACCATCAATACACAACAAAAATCCGTCCGTTCAAGTATATAATAAATGTAAATAAAACCCAGAAAACAACTATTAAGCAACTTACCTCTCTCACTCCAATATCTTTAAGATTCTTTACTGTCTCCAAAGTGATGACAACTTGAGCGGTCAATGTGATGTTACGCTGCATTATTATCGAGTTATTTACCTGTTAACATTACATTTGCTATATGAGTAACTATGCAACGATAGCTATGAAAGAAAGCTTTGGATAATAAAATCGACGAATAGTTCTTCACACACGGTTACAGGTCAACCTATAGAAATCCAGTTTAAGCTGATCTCGCATTGTACAAGCTTCCGATACAATAAGAGGCCAGTGAAAACTGGTTTTGTATAAATTGATGTATAGTCGTGCGTACATATACCTCACAATAGTAGTGAAATACTCGAAATTGGGATTTGGGATCTTTTTTTGTTCTTCCGAGAAAAAGGAATCAGTTATATTTATTCCTGTAAATAGATAGGTATTTTAAAGACATTTGAAACAGTTTTTTAATCATTACAAAAATAGATTAATTAAATTTAAATTATTTAGATTAGATTTAAGAAAGTTGTAAAGTGTTCCAAAAATAAATGAGGACAAATATAAAAACCTTATTTTATTTATTAACTTACTTCTACAGCACTCGGATCATGCCACCCTGCGTGTCCAAAGGCTTCTTTATAAAGTGAGCTGTTCTTAGGAACCACTATCGTAGAGTTGTCGTTTCTGTTAGGCAACCACGTCACTTCGTAAAATGCCCCGTCTGGCGTTTGGTGGTCAAGTACCCATGATACGGCCATTGATATCACCTAGGAAGTCGAGCAAAATACCATAGTAAGTACATACTTATACATACAATACCTACTGACTAAACAAGGCCTTTTGGCCTCTAATTATATTAAATAAATATTGCAATTATTTTCAAAAATTGTGAAACGTTACCTCAGGATCGATGTATATGAAGTTTTCCCATTCATTGAACGACGCATCTTGGAATATCTTCGCACAGAATGACGTCAGCCACACACTTGACGCCGATTGATTCCTGGCATAAGAGTATAAAAATTAAGAGGATAGTCATATGGTCGCGGTTAATAAAAAAAAATTCATATTTTTGTATCTTGTAATTTTTATCAAACCTTAAGTATTAAAGTTTGAACTTATGTCAAAATTCTATCTCTAGTAAGCAAATCTACTAATAGATTTGGTATTGAAACCGTTATACCCTATGTAGAACCTAAAAAGTAACAGAGAACTGTAGGTGTAAACCACAACACCTTTGCAATAATCCTTCTAAGATACTGGGGTATGTGTGCATAATATGTTAAAATTAATAAAAACGTTGATGAGATAAAACATTGTAAGTAAATTTTATAGTTATTGTGTTTGAAACATACACTTGGAATTTCCCCACGTTAAATAAAAAAAAGAGAAAAAATAAATCCGTAACTCACCAATCACTTCTGAACAAGCTGAAGGAGCCATCGAGCTTCATAAAGGACAGCTGACGCTGGTACAATATGTTCATGTGGTAGAAGGCGTCGCGCTCCAGAGTCCTGTTGCGTTGGTTGATCAGCCGCATGTACAGCGTCAGGTACATGTTAGCGGCGAAACTGAACATGTTTTGTTCAGCTGAGTCCTGAAGATAATTAATCATTAACCCATTATATAGTACCCGCACGGGTTTACTATTAGAATGAGACGGATTAGGGTATAGTCGGTATAGGGTATGAATTAGCACCGTGAAGTGGCAATGGGCCGGTCATGTCACGTCTCTCGGAGAACCGACAACAGTTGGAGCAAACGAGTTCTCGAGTGGAAACCGCGGCTAGGCAAACGTAGTGTAGGACGCCCACTGGCCAGTTGGAGTGACGATTTGCGGAAGGCAGCTGGCAGTAACTGGATGAAAAGAGCTGAAAATCGGGCTCTGTGGCGTTCACTTAAAGAGGCCTACGTCCAGCAGTGGACGAATACGGGCTGATGATGATGATGATAATGAGGGTATGGTCTACTCCGCTGGCTTGATACGAGTTGCTAGACTTAACACGCCGTTGAGAAATACTCTCAAGCATGCAGGTTTCCTCGCGATGTTTCCTTCACCACAATAGGCTTGTATTTCATATTTCGTCATTTTACATTTTGTTAAATATTTGTTATTTACACCGACAAACTTAATCGTAAAAATTAACAATACATGAAGATAACTGACTCAATAAACATTTTATACAGAAAGCGTAGACAAAGTAGATTCAAACTAAATTAAAGATTAAGGCTGTAATGCTTTTGGTGTTAGACACTTCAAGTTAGAATCATAAAAATGAAGAACAAATTACAGTATGAAATTCTCAGTGAAGTTCCACATATAATTATTATCATCCGTAGGTTCAATTTTACGATTTTTTGGAAATATCTCGTAGTTTAATTCTTGGGAGAACTAGAAATAATTAAGACTTTAATACAAATAGCGTACTCACCATTGGTAGATGCAGCAGACTGGTGGCATTCACAGGCATTGTAGGGAACAGTGGTCCCACCACGTCCCCTACCACGGAGATCCTGGCTCTATTCGAGCCGAACACGTAGTAGCGGTCCACCTCGTAGGGGATGATTGGCGTCTCCGTGACATTCACGTGCATATATTGGAACACGTACGCTCGGTTTGACAGGTCAAGTAGTACTGACTGATGACGGTACTGGGGTAGGCCGTCCGGCTGTGCGAGAGATTGTATTTTTAGTGTGATGAATCCAGTCAGGTTCCATAATAGACTTAGATTTTATGATCATCAAAATGTTTTGAGTAAGGTGACTTCGAATCTAGTTTTATTTTTCCTATTTTATACTACATGGTCCCCGATTCCTGATTATGACCAATTATTTAAATATGTAGTTGATTGATAACCGACTTGACTTGACTTAACTTGACTGCCTCGTTAGTCTAGTGGTCCCAATCGCGACTGCTACGCTAGAGGTCTTGGGTTCGATCCCCAGGTCGAGCAAAGTGTTATTGGGTTTTTCTATGAAATTCTCAGTAGCAGCTCGGAGTCTGGATTTGTGCCCGGTGAATGGCAATAGGCTCGCCCCCTATTACATGGGACCTAAACATACCGGCGAACTGTGGGTGTACATTAAGTACACCTCTGCCTAACCCTTCGGGGATTACAGGCGTGATGGTATGTTATGTTATGTTATGTTGATTGATAAACTTTGGGACATTGGGAAATAAAGGTGTAGTATATTTTTAGGCACAAGACAAACTGCCTCACTGGTTCACATAAAGCTTGTAACCGCGACTACTTCGCTAGTTTCTGGATTCTTTTCCTAGATCGAGTAGTGTTATTAAGCTTTTCTGTGAAATTTTTAGTAACAGCTCGAAGTTTGTATTTGTGTGCTACTAATGGGCCGGTGAACTAACCCTCAATTTCAATGGACCCTAACATACCACTGAACTATAAGTGTACAGTCACAAGCCAGTATGTATACAATTCAACAACGATTTTCTCTGAAACTATTGATTGCCATTAAGAGATGTTGTGCTGTCATAGCCTTTTAACACACACTTTACTGATTTTTATAATATTTCGATATTTGAATCGGTACTCTAGAAAAAAAATACTTGCGAATTTCAGTGAATGTGTTCATATTTTTGCTCGTGACTGTACATTAATAATCTGCATAAAATTTCGGGAAGTACAGACAGGGCATTATCACATAATGTCGCGATGTGTAATAGTGTATCACGGTGACGACCTGGTACTGACCTGGACAGTGATCTTCTTGACGTAGTGGTGCTGTCCCATGAGCGTGGAGGCGTGGAGCCGCACGTGGATGTCCCCCAGGCGCGTGGCCACCACCGGCACGTACACCGTGGCCGCGTCCCCCGCCGCTATGTACACGAAGAACTGGTGCTCGCCGAACGACGTGCGGGGGTTGTACGACCGCACCTGCATACATCCACCACTATTATAGTATACCCAGTGGCGGATTTACACATTTACACATTTACACATCCTCTGCAATTATTGTTATTTAGTAAAGATTACCCAAGGAATAGTTTTTGGGTATAATACTGAGCTAATAAAAACTAAGTACCTAATCATTCAATTTGACTGAAAAAGGATCGGATTCCGCAAACAGTTCCGCTAACTTAAATCTTTTCGTAATATATATATATATATAATATAAAATAATTTCCGTTCTTTAAATGAGATATGATTTAAAAAAAGACTTAGAACACATTACACGTTGATTAAATTGTGTGTGGATCTAGATATAGATGAAATTTAGGATTATTTTTCTTTAAGACAAAAGCAAAATTTGCCGTCCCTCGAAATCTACCGCCCTAGGCTCCAGCCTACTCAGCCTATTGGTAAATCCGGCACTGAGTATACCACTGTACGTGCAGCAGTGTTGATGCTTGGGCTCGGCATGAAACGATGTAGATAGATGAATAAATTACTTTAGATATATTTCGAAAATTACAGTTTGTTCGAAATAAGTAAGCCGATCGGAAGTAGTCTGCAAGTCGCTGCGCAGTAGTCATTTTTACGTAAAAATCAGTAGCGCGCATGCGTGGTAAGGGCGCGAGGGGCGGGGTCAGCGCCTCTTCGCTGTTTCACTCAATCCTTAGTGTTTGACGCATAATTCTGTCTCGCTCCCCCAGTGCAAGTACACAGTCAGTGCCAAAAGTGCTACGCGTTGTTTTTATTTTGACGTTATTGTTGTTTAGTTCTTGGATATTGTTTTTGTTATTTCTCATAGCTAATGTATTATTGTGGTTTGTCCTTGTTTCTTTTTGCTGAAAAATGCCTAAACTCAACACCGTTTTGCAAATCTATGGACTATTTAAAATTTAAATGACAATTTAATGATTTTGTGAAAATTCAAGTATGGATTTTATCAATAAAGAAATCCAGCAATATTACATGTAACGTTAACAAATTATTTATCTTATTTTCGAAATTATTTGAATACGTTTCCGAACGCTAACACTTTATTACGCGACTGTAACTGCGCGACCCCAGAAAACGGCTAACTTCCGATCGGCTTACTTATTTCGAACAAACTGTACAGTTCGTTTGCAGTTCTTAAACATGAAGCGCAATGGCGGTTAGTTAGGCGAGGAAGAAAAAAATTGACAGCAAAAATAAAATCAGTTGTTGAGTTGCCAGCCGGAAGGCAATGTTGCAATACCACAAAAAAACTAATAATTATAGATAGATAGATAGATTATTCTTTATTGTACACAAAAAAG
This sequence comes from Subacronicta megacephala, assembly GCA_958496365.1. Classification (NCBI taxonomy): domain Eukaryota; kingdom Metazoa; phylum Arthropoda; class Insecta; order Lepidoptera; family Noctuidae; genus Subacronicta; species Subacronicta megacephala. The sequence continues at coordinate 12,102,647 of OY292530.1, read as the reverse complement.
AAAATAAATACAAAAACAAAGTTACATAATTAAGTACAATTGGCGGTCTTATCGCAATTATAATAAGTTGCCAACAATTAAAAACCATACGTTATTAAAAAATACAATCCTGAACAACCACGGCTCAACACCTTCAAACAACGATTATTAACCTGTACTACAGGTTTGTATAAACCTCTCATCAGGCACCAGGCTCTCACAAAACAGATTTGCACTGTTTTTTAGCTAATAAGTACTCATGTACCCAGAAACAAAAAACCTTTTTTGAGAAAAGTGAATGAACGACGATTATATTATTACCTAAAAATGCAGTTGGACAGAAAATCTGTCCATTCTTTGTTATTCTGAATGCTGCAAGCTGTGTCTGTGTATGCTTTTGAAGCCGAATTCCCTAAATAATGGTTCCTCAGCTCCACGATGACTGCCGTCAGTTAGGAAAGGTTAACACAAAGCTGTGATAGCTTTCATTAAAAGGTCTGTTCAGATATTTGTAAATGTGTTCGCGTAATACTGTTAGTGTGGTATGGTATGGTGTAGTGTAGCATGGTATGGTTTGGTGTAGCAGAGTGTAGTGTAGTGTAGTATGATGTTGTGTATTGTAGTGTAGTGAAGTACGGTATGGTCTGGTGTAGTATTGTGTGGTCAAATTCAAATCACATTTATTTGTAAAACATGTGGTGTAGTGTAGTACGGTATGGTGTGGTGTAGTATAGTGTAGTGTAGTGTGGTGCGGTATAGTTGTGGTGTTTGATACTCACGATGCCGTTCTCGTCGACGTGCACAAACTTGTAGTCGGGCGAGGCGGCGAGCACCACGACGGCCTCGATGTCCTGCGCCTGGTAGTTGAACACCACCACGCGCAGCCCCACCTGCTCGCCCTGCCGGCACTGCTCCGGACCCTCCACCTTTATGAAGAACGGCAACACGCCTACGTACTGACAAACAAAAAAACATATTTACTATCCTATCCTATGTGAGACAAGACAACTAAGTCGCGTTTATGAAATTAGTAAAAGAAAGTATTTATAGTTCGTAGTTACACATTACGTGTAGAAAAAACTTGGTACCCCTTTTTGGGAATTTTACGCGCATTCATACTCCTAGTATGAGATTCATACTCCTTGGCATAATTAAAGTTAATATAGAGAATGAGTGCAGAAAAGTATTGCGGTCGACTTTCGATCAACGGGCAGTACTCGTATGTCTTAAATTGATCTGTATTGTATTAATATAATAGGTATATTAATTGCTAGATATATAATGTTACTTACTCGTTTAGGCTCAGTTAACATTCCCAGGCCGAGACTATGAGACATGCTGAAACCTGACACTATCCAATGCGCTGGTATCTGCAACAAGAGATGTCGTTGTTTGTTGTTGCAAATAATCTGAACACGTCCACGGTGAATACGAATCGTGGGTGGGGCCGATGTGACGTCAGTACGTAGTTACCTGCGGCACGTCCACGGTGAACACGTATCGTCCGTGTGGTCCTATGTTCACGTCCCGCCACAGCCAAACATTGTCGTACTGCCGCTGCACGCGGTTGAACCGGAACTTGCGGAAGTGGCTCAGCTCGAACGTCTTGCTCATGTCGGTCTCGCCTAAACAATATACTTGATTTAACACAAAATATCACCATAATACCGAATGATTTTCTCTTGTAACTAATAACAAAGTTGCGTCAAGATGTTGCGTTTATTGCGACGTATTATATCAATTTTAGTCATTTGTTGCGCAGACAGAATAATATGTTATGACAGGTTTTAAGCATGCATGTGTATGAAACGCGGTTCTGCCGACAAACTGCTCAGCAGTTTGGCAGGAGAGTCCTGTACCATTACAAAATGATATAATTATCTTCCATAAAAAAAAGGTTAACCAGATGAAAGATGAATTCTGTGCAAGATGATATGGTATGGAAGGAATTAAGTAATATGACGAGACATATGGAAAACTTGAGTAAATTGATGTAACTGCCCAGGGTATTATTTTTATTCCAGGATTTGTTATCAGTGCTCTTTAAAAACCAGTGTACGCTGGCCTCGTATTACACGGAAAGTCTGTACATTGCGAGCTCAGCTTACACTGGACTGTTACACGTTCAATGTTTGTTACATAGTCTACAGAACTCCTGGTAATTATGTACGTACAGTTAGCCTCGTCAGTGTGATCGGGACAGTCGTAGACACCGTCGCACTGCTTGTTGAGGGGGAAGCAGCCCCCCTGCAGGCACTCGCCGAAGCCCTGCGACACGTTGCACGTCGTGTAGCGACGCGTCACCGGCACGTCGCTGAACACTATCAGACCCGCGTACCTGCACCACAAATTATATTACACTTAAGGGACATAGGCTGACGATGACGCGTTTTTATGGTATAACTCGGCAAACGAGAAGGCAAGCCTACGTAAGTAGTCATCGCCGCCCATGGACATCTGCAAGACCAAAGGACTAGCAGATGCGTTGCCGAGCCAAGGAAAAAGTAGGGGAAGTAGTAAAGGAGAACGGGGGACCTGACTGAAGAGTCAGGTCCAATTTCTAGGTTGCATCTGGTTCCATGCATGATGATGCAGCGCTAGCTGGTTTTCCTTAAGAGTCTATAATATCTCAAATCGCTTAGCATAAGTTTCTGTTAAATCAAAAGTACCTACCACATTTTTCTGTAATAAATATATACAAAAGTGAGGATTGACACTATATGGGGCAGCATTTTACTACAATCAGGACAGCCATTACTCACAATTTAATTAAAAAATCGAAGAGAATTTGAATTAAATAAACTACCAAGTAAATATTTAACTGGGACTTATTTGGATACGATGAAATGCATCCGAGTAGGAGTAGTAAGGATTATATTATGTTTCTTATTTATGTTATTGTCTCTGTCGATGTTATAATGCATTATGTGAATAAGTGTAAACTCTGAAATAAAACTACTTCTTACGGATTTTATCGCGTTATATTGATATTTTTAATTCCCGACGTTTCGGATCCTTTACAGAATCCATGGTCACGGGTGGACTGACACAGTCCAGTTAGAAACCAATAAGTGTAGACTCACTCAAAAGTCCTGTTAGCGTCGATGCCGAATGTAGACGAAGGGAAGTAGACGAGGTCGTCCGCGTCCCCGAAGTGGGAGCGCCACGTGTACGCGAACGTACCGTTAGTGGACTCGTCGAAGTGGGACATCTTGGATATCACCTGTTGGACGTACGAAATAATTTTCATTCTAATATCGAATTATATAAGCAAGCAATACACTGTTGAGTCATCTACTTATACGACAGCCTTACGCCGTCTGAAGTCTAGACTTTATATGAAAATTATTATTTTCTTATGATGAATTTTATTGCTCTTTGACTGCCTCATTGGTTTAGTGGTCCCAATCGCGACTGCTACGCTAGAGGTCTTGGGTTCGATCCCCAGGTCGAGCAAAGTGTTATTGAGTTTTTCTATGAAATTCTCAGTAGCAGTTCGGAGTCTGGATTTGTGCCCGGTAAATGGCAATAGGCTCGCCCCCCATTACATGGGACCTAAACATACCGGTGAACTGTGTGTGTACATTAGTACACCTCTGTCTAACCCATCAGGGAGTACAGGCGTGATGTTATGAATTGCTCTTTGTAGGACACTCATATACATATTCAGCCGCATCAGTAAGAAAGCTGATTACTGTTATATTTTGGATTGTAACAGCTCTGAGCCGGCTCAAAGAGTCCGATCACTTACACTTGAAGATTAAATATAACGATGTATCGTCATTTGTAAATTTTGTAAGGTACAACGTAATAATTAGGTTTTCACGAATCGTCGAATCTGATGAATTTTATCTGTTTGTGATTCGGTAGCTCTGAGTGAGCGGGCGCGCTGACTTGAATGGCTCTGTATCGCTCAGCGCCTCGCTTCAATCAGACGGCTCAAATTGATTTGATCTGCAGCTCGCAGATCCAGCAGCAAAAGTGATCTATGAACTGAGCTGCAGCTCATGGATTTTTGTAGAGTTATCCATGTCTACAATTTTATAAAAGTCCATGACAGCAGAGCGCCGTATATGAATCAATCAATGCTTTACGCCAATAAATTGGCATCATCGCTTATCACATTTTATCTTTTGAACTGTACGAAGGAATAAATTTAGAACTGCTTATTTTGTTGATGTTGGTTACTTAGTTCAGAAAAAAAACTTTGTTTTGCATACTGTGGTCTCCTATAAGAAAAGGAGTACATCTGCGATAGTTGTTAACTATAATTTGTACGTCATGTTTGTGTATCTCTTTTTTTGGAGATCCTAAATAATAAAATAATAATAGTGGCACAGTTAAAACTATCCAATGTATCTATACTAATATAATAAAGAGATAAAGTTCGTGAGTTTTTGACGTTGTAGGGGGTAACTAATCTTTGGATCTACTAAAACGATTTTTCACCCATAGAAAGCTACAAAATTCCTGAGTGACATAGGCTATATGAGGCCAACAGTGCACAGGCGGACTAACCCTCAATTCTTTATATCCTGACTTATCTATTACAAATAACTTAAACATGCTAAAATTTAATGCACCATTACATTTCACCTACGGTCTTCATTTGCATCGCCGTCTGTTGATGATAGGTGAAACAAGAGTCACCGACAGGCCAGTCTTGCATTCAATTTAAGCAGGTTTTAAATAATTTGTAATAGATAAGTCAGGATATGAAAAATTGAGGGTTAGGTTGCTTTTGCGCTGTCAGCCTCATATTTTATTCCGTAAAAGGAAAACAAACATATAGTCCACGGGGGCGAAGAGCGCTACAACTTTGAGACACGTGGATTCTGAAAAATAACGTATTTTTTTTAAATTGTTCTGTTGTTACCTTAGCGTAAGAGAGTTCGTTCCCGGCCTGCATGGTGTAGAAGGTGTTGTCGATGCCGGACAGCCCCACGTAGGCGCCGGGCTCACCGTAGATGGCCACCTCCACGCGCGAGCCCGTGCGGTGCTTGCGGTTGTTTATGTACACTGTGAACTGTCGCCAACAACATATTTGTCAACATTTTTGTTGAAATGAAGAGATGAAATAAGGGAGCTCACCCCTAAGGAAATCCTGCAGTTTATAGCAGCCACAGGGTTCAGCGGTGAACTTTAAGTCTTTAAGTGGCGATCACAATAGACCGAAATCGGTCGCAGTGATACTATAGCCACAAATACCAATGAAAAAAAAACATTTTTGTTGTTTTTTTTTTTTCATGATAGGCTGACCGCCAGTTCGCTTGATGTTAAGCGATACTGCGATCTACGACGGAGCGCGCTTGCCTAGAAGAAACCGATTCACTCGTGATTTAAAGTCCCCCAGATTATAGCTATCGGGGAAGACCCACTGGGGAAGCTCATTCCACATTCTCATTAATTACTATAAAAAACTGGCTTTACAATAATAAGAATTTCGTTTTAAATGTCTTTTTGTAAGCGTAGTAATCATACAAAATATTTGTTTGTAAAATCTTGCATGACAACAGTGGTCAGTGTTTTACATTTTAGGGTCATAATTATAAAGTAAAGTAAAGCTCAGATTGCCATTTTTTTTCTGTTCAAGTTCAAATGTAATATTTTATGAATAAGTATTGGAATTATAGCAGAATAATATGTTTTATTTTTTTATGAGAGGTGTGTTTTTAAGGCAAGTGTAGGGCGTCCGCCGGTCACTTGGAGTGACGACTTGCGGAAGGAAGCTGGTAGTGACTGGATGAGGAAAGCCGAAGATCGGGCTCTATGGCGTGGGAGAGGCCTACGTCCAGCAGTGGACGAGTTTGGGGTGATGATGATGATGTTTTTAATTATTTGTTAAAGTATAATATTATATAGTACGGTAGGTAAGTGACTCACGTTGTTCCTGGAGATGCCGTTGACGGGGAAGGTGAGCGAGTCAGCCAGCACGGAGCCGCGCCGCTGCGCGCTCCACACCAGCGCCGTGGCCACGGGCGCCATCTCCGCAGACACCGTCACCGCGAACGTACGCACTCCCTCCTACACACACACACACACACACACACATACACACACACATACTAGCTATGCGAGAAACGGCTCAATGAAAAGAAAAGAGAGATATAGCTCTTTCAATCTAAAGAGATGTATCACTCTTTTAGCCCTCTAGCTCATTTAGCTCAAATTAAAATCCTGAGTCCATGAGCTATTCAGTGAGCGAAAGATATACTTACATACCCTATCAATACAACATGTGAGCGATCAGCGAGCTCTTCTTAACCGGGTTGAACGTAGCCGCGATCCAATGCGCAGAATGCAACATTTAGTTACTTAAGTTCGGTCAAAAAAATGTTGGGTTACTGTTCATACGTTTTAAATTGAAATGTTTTATTTCAATTGGGACCATTATTACAGGGACTATAGAAATGTCAAAAGTTGTACAGTTCCAAGTAGTAGGTTGAGGTAGAAAGCCAGCTAGAAAGCCATAGTTACTTATTTAAATTTTGATATCTGAACATGATTTTCACCATGCACTAATGCTACAGAAAAACTGTTGTCATGAGGACTCTCCTTAATCCTTCTCTTTCTCCTTATTCTTATGGTACTCAAAGAACATGATGATTAAAGGTCATCTACTTGATCAGGATTAAATGAAATATATTTTCTGGTTCATAAAAGTATAACTACAGAACTTGATAATACCTGCATGTTCTCCTTTCCGCTGGTTAGTATGATGCCCTTGGACATGACCACGTAGTTAAACGACTCCATGTAGAAGTTGCTTTGCACGTGGAAGATTATATACTCGCCCACCTATGACAAAAATAATGGAATCATTAAAGTACGACACTTATAAACATATTGCAATGCTTAAATTTTGTCGCATTCCTTGCCAAACACAACGTATAGCGCTGCAGCTGCGCTGTAGGTATGCAGTAATTAACAAAATGTAGGGTAGCTGTAGGTAATTTTGACATTAGGAAGACCAACACCTCAGTTCACCCGTGACCATGGATGCTATAAAGGATCCTAAACTTCGGGAATTTAGAGCGTGAACCGTGTCATATTGATAATGAGGATGATGATGCTAGTTACCCTAGCGTCGGTGGTGCTGGTGGCGATGCGTATGTGCTGGTTGTTGTCGCTGTAGTGCGCCAGCAGGTGCACGTCGGCGGCCGCCTGTCCGCCCAGCGCGTCCAGCAGCTGCGCGCTCAGCCGGACTCCCGTGATGCTGTTCAGCGTCTCACGGTAGTTGGGATCGTTTTCTAGATCTACAACAAATGGATATGTTAATATAAAACAGATTATTACGCGCAATATTATGTTTTTCAAAGGGGAGTCGACATAAGTGTGTGTATGATTCATGATCGCATCGTTGTTCTAGAAGCTTCCAAGAACTTCAGGCTACCACTGTTACTGCTGTGTATGATTCATGATCGCATCGTTGTTCTAGAAGCTTCTAAGAACTTCAGGCTACCACTGTGTTACTGCTATTGTAATTTATTTACATACTACTATTGTTTTTATGTTCCTGTGAGCTGCACAAGAACAGTTTATGCTGTGATAAAAGAGATAAACAGTCCATTCCAGCAGGTGGATAACGTGGCTGTCTGTCCACTGCCAAGTGTGTGCTTGATGACCATATTAATATCGTCCCTCGTTAATTCCTAGATAGTGGAGCTGATCGCTTGGATAATTATATCTAATTTTATATTATTATATTACTGCAAATAAATCTTTTCAGTATACTTTTAAAAGGCAAGTAATTTTGTTTCGTAATAGAAAGTTGACAGTTGAACAATTCGGAGAATCAGTCTTTTTTAAATCCTGAAATCATTGGTACAAATTTTTACCTGAATGGGTGTGACAATGCGTGGAATAGTATTTAGAGTTGAGATATATGTATAGTGAGGCAGAGTAAGCAGTATACTAACGCAGCAGCTTGTAGAGGTCGAGCTTGAGATGCCAGACGGCATCGTGTCCGGGAACGAGCGCGGGGCGCTGCAGGTCCACGGCGGCGGAGCGGCCCTCCAGCTGCACCGACACCGACAGGGACACGCCCCGCGCCTGCCACGCCGGCAGCCGGGACCCGTCGTGGTACGATACCACCATCTAACAAACATATAAGCCGGTCACGTAATGGCTAGGACGTCGGACTTGCGATCAAGGTTGCGGATCCGAAACCCATTGCACTATCGATGTGAATCCACTCGTAATACAAGCATTTAGCTTAGTACGAGAGCTAGTAAGCTATAAAAAGAAGAACAAAAAAACACACTAATCTATGCTACAGTTGGTAACAAAAATCTCGTGTTACAGTGTTTGTTATCGAACTCCTCCAAAACGCCTTGACCGATTTTTATGTTTTTTTTTTGTATTTGAATTTTGTTTGAATAAGTCGTAAACCATTTTTTATACCCCTACCCTCACTCCCCATTTTTTTAACGCCATTTTAGTATGGCAGAGCATTTCACATTTGCCAGTTTAGCTAGTTTTAATATAAAGACTAAAATTGTCAACACATGACAATTTAGATCGCTAATGTTTCGCCTTCGGGATAATTTTCTTACTAATTTCGTTATTTACCTATAAAACACTTAATAAAGTGATTTTAACAGTACAGCAGTTCGGAACGGCTAACTTCAGACTAGCGCGGTTATTTCGAATTAACTGTACATTGCGAAGTCACCTTATTCTGGGCTTATTTGAAAAATTTGTTTCATAACCTGTTTTATCCCACTGCTGGGCAAGTTCTCCCATTCCTCTTTCCAGGCTACCCTGCCTGGTGTTTTAGCGAATCTTTCTCGGAAGAGCCGAATTCATCATACCACTTCTGGGCGGACCACGCTGTCGCTTCGCCCCGTTTCAGATCCAATTTGTGGTACAATTTGCCTACAATTCGTCTAGCATGCAGCAAACGTGTTCCCCAGTCCTATTTTACCTCTCTGACTTCGCGCGTCACATCAGTGATTTCAGTTTTGGAGAGCAGTATCGTATTCTTTCTACGATCGGTGAGTCCGTATTAAAACATACTATTAATAAATCACACAAAGCCTCAGAAACAGACACAACTTCTGAAAAAACTTGTCCAGTTTTTTCACTTACATAAACATCAAACGGCATAGCAGGCTTGAAGACTTGCGGCGTGCCTCCTAAGAAGGTGACGGCGAGCGAGGAGTTGAAGATCCTGGCGATGCTATAGCCCTCGATGACCTCGTCCAAGAACGGGTCGCCCACGGACGCCGTGATGATCACCTCTACGCCGTCTAACGTCGGCACCAGCTGTGCCAGCTCCGACATCGGGTATTTGAAGTCGTACGTGCCGTTAAACTGAGAAGAGATAGATAATGAGTGCTACAGTTTAAAAAGCTGCCGCCAGGGAGCTATCAGCCAGTGATGTATGGAGAGGAATGTCTCTCGAAAAATGTGTTTGTTATTGGTAAAAGTTCACGTTAGTCTTTTTTTTAAATAAAACTATTTTTTAAGGATTTTATCGTGTTATTGGTGATGTGTACCCTAATCGCGTTGCGTGGGGGGCAGGCCAGGAAATACAATAAAAGTGATTCTAAAAATACTAATAAATGTTTCACTAATTTGATCCGAATAACGGACGGACGGACGGGGTTGCTGATCGGCCCCGGGCGGCGAAGTCCCACGATACGCCAGTGAAGTTTATCGTGACCCAATCAATTCACTGAACGCCTGGACGTACCGGTCGATAGAAGCCCAATTTTGCGTTGCATTATGTCTGTAATATGGGGCTTAACGGGTTAAATTATAATTTTAATCGGAATAAAATAATATCAATATAACGCGATAAAATCCGTATTTTTTTTAATTTGAATGAATAGCTCAATGTTATGTATTTCAATGCCTAAACTAGTAAGTATTTTTTTATGGTTTTTACCGGCTTATAAAAGGTTATAAAACACTCACATATCTCAAATACGGCAGTTGGTCGTAGTACGGGTTGTTATAATAATTGTTGTACGTAGATGTTGTCGTGTAGGTGTTGTAGTTGGGATTGTTGTTGTTGTTGTTGTTGTGGTCGATCGCGTACTGCGTCGGGTCCGGCTTCAACATCCAGAACGGATACTTTTCATCCTGTGGGAGAAAATAATAATATTAAAATTTTTGAGATACCTACTCATAAGTTAATTTTTGTGTTTCTTTTAGTTCAGCGTAGTGTCTGATCACTAGACACGGGCTTGAATTGTAATTTCCAGTGTTAATGTTTTTTTTATATTTTTATTTTTATATTACTATTAATAACAATAAATATATATATGTAAGTATCATAATTTTATTAATTTATCTATTTATTACACACATTTGTCTTTTAATTTGTAATATTGATTTATTTGTACAAACTTAATGTGTCACTGCGCATCGAGATTTATAATTAAGAATATTTCATTAATATTCGCCTGGTATACATAATACGGAGTGGCAGACGCCCAATTTCTCCCTCAGTCCCTTTCCTTGTCCTTTTCTCCTTCCCCTCTCTAGTGTTGCAAGTGTCCATAGACTACGCTAACCGCTCACCATTAAGCAGGCCGTGTACAGTGGGTTATAGCTGTTACCTGACACTCACACCCCGCCGGCCCACCTAGGGTGGGTCAGGTAACAGCTATAATCCCCTTACTTGTATAAAAATAATAAAATAAAATAAAAAGGTATTTATTTCAGTAAATCTTTACAAATAAGTTGCCGGGGTTTCCCAGAAAGTAATCAAAAATTGTTTGCCACCTTAGTAAATAAAAAAAATACTCACAAAGTTGAACATCCTGGTGACCACCTTCTGCGGGTCGTACCACCAGTCAGGCTGGTCCAGCTGGTTGGGCTGTCCGGGCAGGAAGCGGGTCTCCTTGTTGATGACGCGCCCGAACTCGTCCACCATGGTTTGGCCGTAGTTGTCGTACGGTTGTTGGTAGTTGGTGTCGTTGTTGTAGCCCGTGTTGTAATTGTTGTTGTAACCGCTGTTGTATGGGTAGTTTTGGCGGGCTGTTGGCGAAAAAGGAATTATGTTTGATGAGGGCCATCCTCTAGTTTTTTCCACCTATGTTGGGGTCGGCTCGCATTCTAACCAGAGACTTCAATCACACGTCCTCAGCCCAAGGTCCTATGGTTGTCATCCTATTGTTATGGTTTTTGGGCTTTTGTCTACTAATGAACATACGAAAACCTATGACAGACTAGACTTAGTAGACTAATGATTGTCATATGTTTTCGTATGACAATCGGGACCGACGGCTTTACGCAGTCTTTGGAGACAACCAACCATATTTGTACTAGTGCATAAAACTACTTCGCTGATGATGACTGACTAATAACTTTTATGGTCGTCTCTGTTGTATTGTTAATATAAGCCCAAAAATACTATCATTTAAAACTGCCTCATTAAGTCATTAGTCTAGTGGTCCTAAGCGCAACTGCTACGCTAGAGGTCCTTAGTTCGATTCCCAGGTTGGGCAGTGTTATTGGGTTTTTCTATGAAATTCTCGGTAGCAACTCGCGAGTTTGGATATGTGCCAGGTTAATGGCGATAGTCTCGCTCTCCATTACATGGGACTTAAACATACAGGCGAAATGTGGGTGTACATTAGTACACCACTGCGTAACCCATCGGGTATGTATAATCAAAAATTCGTGATCGCGACCTTCTAAAGAAAATATATTATGATGTTACATGAAAAACGATACTCACTTCTAGTATACTGATTATTTCCTCCATAACCGGTGGGTATGCCATACTGCCCCCTATTGTTGAACTGTCCTTGCATGTAGTACTGTGGCCGGTATTGCGGTATTGGGCGAATGGTTGCTTTCAGCGTCAAATTGCCGCGGACCGGAGCTCCAGACGTGTAGTTCGCCATTATACGACCATGGATGAACGGTTCAGTGTTGAAGAAAAATGCTGGCATTGTTACGTTTACCTAGACAAGAAGAAATTATAATAGAAATGCGACCTTGAAATTTGGATCTCACAATTCCATCAAAAGGAGTCGACCATGTTCTTTCAGTGTTTGGATCCATCATTAAAGAGAATGACATTCCATTGAGTTTCTATTTAACCGAAGATAAAGTAACCTGTTTTATTGTTTCCTAGAATTAAATTTTAACGCTCGGAAACAATAAAACAGATCACTTTGTGATTTTTTCTATGACATATTTATGTTAAGGAAATACTGGCCGAGTTTAAAATTTCTTTAATCGCCAAGAAAACTAGGTATACAAGATTTTTTTCAGCATGGACACCTAAATACAGCTAGCTGTGTTCAGTAGGGGTCTATGAGAGTCAAGAATTCTTAGATTCAGTTTGTACCTTTTATCAGGCATGCATAATTATGGTCAAATGCTTCAAAGGCACTTGACCAGCAAAAGCAGTCTTTAGTGTCAAAATGTTTATAACTCTATCATTCTTTACTTCCTTTACTTTAGCAATCCCAGGCATTACTGCTATATAATAGGCCCTGGGTTCGATTCCCATATCTAGCAGTTATTGGGATTCCTATGAAACAATGCAGCTCAGAGTTTGGATTTTTGCCCGGATAATAGCAATAGATTCGCCCCCTATTACAGGGGATCAAAACATACCAGCGAAATGTGAGTATCATGGTACATTTAGTATCAAAATAAAACGTACCTCGTATCTGGTCTGGTAGTACTCTTCTACAAGGAACTGGGACTCCTCAATCTGCCCCAGAGCTTCCACTCTGATGTACCACTCGCCGAACAGCGGTTGGTCCGACATCTGGTACTGCAGGCTTACAGTGCCGAAGTTACTCTGTACGAAACGCCCAAGCAGTTGTTGAATATAAAAAAATGCAAGGTGTAGTCTGTTCGTAGAAACCCTTACTTATATTATACATACGTAAAGAGACTATCCGAATTTAGTAGTCTAATAAAATGCAGGTAAGAATGGACTTGTAATGGTTTTGTACACATTCCTAAGCATAGAAGTGTAGAAGCGTTGTTTCGAAGCACAGTTAGATTAATTGCCGATTTATTGCAATTATTAAAAAACTCATTGGTGATCGAAGTCTGTGATTACTTATGCGAAGAAAGATGCTGTGACCCGCGCCACTAACCTACTATCTGATAGTGATTTACTTCACTAGGTGCAGGTTTGAATATATGTTGATTATATCTCATCAAGATCGATGATAAATTAATAACGCCCTTATTTACTTCAGACAGAGTTGAAATTAGTGTATATAAAACAATCCAAAGTACTCTATATTTTCAATCCTATTCGAATGGCATAAATATGAATGATGGTGAATGGATTAGGGATATAAATAGTGAAGCATTTCATTACCTAATCTCTGCTGATCTTTAAACCATATTACTAAGACGTAAGCCATACAATACCGTGTGTTAACAATACTGTGTTAAAACATGATACTATGAAGAGGCAAACAGATCGTAGCTCACAATAGAACATTACTAAGATAATATGATAGCTTAAAAACTTTGTTATGAAGTCTTTACACTGACTGATATGAAATATGAACACATATCGTGAGATTTAACCTGTCAAGCGGCATATTGTAGACACAATGCAAAATCTATTGTTATGTGCTTAAAAGAGGAACTGTACCGCTTGCCAGGTTAAGGTCCGTACGTAACGGAAGTAAGCATGGAAAATTTTCACAGATAGCACGTAAAAAATCATGTGAAATAATTTTTCCAATAATAATCCAAAAGTTGTTCAAGGAAATAATAAAAAAATATAATGAAAGAAATAGTATTGAAAATTTCATAGCAAGGGGGTTTAGAATCATGTACAGATTTATAGTAAGCGGTTGTGCGTCGATGTCCCTTCCAACCATAATATATTATTATTATTTTCTTTCAATCATAAAATCTTGTTTTTTTTCCTTGAACAACTTAGAAAATGAAAATTGACAAAGTAAAATTCATTTCAATCTAAACGTAAATTGTAGACTTTGGCTTTCTGTCAAAATAAATGTTTATAAATTAATTGAAATATGGGTTGATACGTTGATACTCCAATATTCCATACCAAAAATGTCACTTTCGCAATTATTCCATATGAAATACCTCATTCAGACTGGAGTCTGAATAAATTTTGGAATGAGGTAAGGCAGAGGTATTGTCTGACAGTAATTAATGTTACATTACCTGTCTAGAGAGCCATCTCTTCATAATACGTCGATTTGGATCCAGAATGTACACATCTATGGCTCGCCCGAACGCCTTCAGCTCTGTGTTGATAGGTATCACGCGGAAACGAACTGGAATTAATAGAAATATTGTAGTTATTGTACCCAGAGTAGTATACACTATACACCAATAGAATATGCTGGTTCGCTGTATTTGTTTATGGTATATTTAAAATGTATACCGTAAATAGACCCAAAAAAATAAAAAGACTGCTTGGCAAAGAGCGTGCTATAGCGGCTTGTGACGTCAGAAACCGATATGTAATACATATTCTATACTTTTACCAATTTTGCATAGATTATATACTTACTTGACTTTTATTAATAAAGACTAGTAGTATCGAATCATTACGCCATTGAACACTATAGAGGTCTCGTTTAAGGTAGATTTTCAAAGCAAGCGTCTATGACGCGGCGTTTAAACCGTTTCTAACGCCGTGTGAGTTACGTATACGGTAGATTAACTGTCTTTCGCTCGGGTCGGGTTATAACCGCCGCGGCTCTGATACGAAAGTCTACCTTTATGGTTTGGAACTATAGACCCTACTATTAAATAACATAAATCCAAAAACCAGTTGAATAAGATAGGAATGAACATAAAAAAATATATGAAGTCCTCACCAGTTTGTCCCTGCATATAGACTGGTTTGTCCATCTGTATGAATATGGTCATGAAACGCCTGGAGAAATTCAACTGAGATTCATTGACGAAGGCGCGTCCCCCGAATGGCGTGTCTAAGTACAGACCTTCAACTCGGAGCTTGTAATCACCTGGGACTGTTGTTGCAGGGACCTGATTGTTAAAATAAATATAAATAGAATTATGAAAATTTGAAAACAACTCAACCTTCCGAAGATTTGATAGCTGTGATTGGAATAACAAATACTCCAAACTACTATACTATTAAAAACATTCCTGCAAAAGTTAGTTATCCGAAAACAGAAGGTTGTAAACCAGAGTATGATTTTTTATTAGACAAATCGGCAAATATCATATCATTGGGGCTTTCAGAAACCATAGGTCATCAGATTCAAGTTTTGCAACTTTGTAAGTATTTCAAAGATTTTTGTCTAGTATCTAGTATAAGCTGGCAGATTTAGTGATTTTCAGTGTTGAATTTCCTGGTAACTGAAGGCAACTACATATAACCATTAGTAATTTTAAGATTTTCTATTGCCTTAACATGGTCAATTTATTTCTTGGATTACCAGTCTTTGCATTTGATAGCCCAATTTTTGAAGAAGGTAATATTATTAAGGGTAAGATCTTCTAAGGGCCGTAACATACAATATGTTACCACCGTTAGGAGCTGAACAGACAGTTTGAATGATGGGATGCAGCTATAGTCTACACAGAGGAAACTCACTCTCATGTTCAATATTTCTGGTACCCCTTCTTTAACTCTCTGGTTGACATCAGTGATTTCTACTCCATTGCAGGAGATGGAAGCTCTAATGGTCATCTGCGTGCGGGCTTGAAGGATGTTAGCTGATATCTTATATATCTGACCTGGTCTCACCATTCTAGATGCCACTATGAAGTATGTCCTGTGTTAAAACAAACAAAGTGAAAGAATAAAGTATTTTGGTATTTAATTATTTTTATTGCACCATATCATAATAGCTTCAAAATATAACAACATATACCAATATCATATGCATGCTCTAGGTGGCTTAAATATGAGACAGATAGAACTTGAATATATTGGAGCTGGTGACGGTGTTTGTGGGAAATACTAGACCATCCATTCCCAACAGCCTAAAACATCCACCTCACCTACATATGCACTTGCCGATAGCTCACCAAACATGAATATTTCATCCTTAATTTTTAATATACGATTTCCTATTATTTATGTGAGACACCTAGTGAGTCCCCTTTTTTATGTTCCCTACTGAACAGCATATAGGCCAAGGAGTTAGAACCTACAGCTACAGCTGATCATTTCTTAACTTGAAATGAAGAAATGGTGGTGATGATAAAAAACAGTAAGTACTTACGCATCATTAATGATGACACTCTCATGTTCTAAAGAAGCACTTTTGTAAGATGTGCCATATGTTCTGCTGCTATCCCAAGATGGTCTTGAAGTTTCAGGAGAGTACTGATTCTGGTTATAGTTTATATCAGTATTACGGTTCTCATACTGGTTATACCTCTGGTCTGGGTCATATTGATTTCGGTTTGGATCATATTGGCTCCTGTTTGGATCATATTGGCTCCTATTTGGATCATATTGACTCCTGTTTGGATCATATGGATTGTTCTGGTTTCCTAATTGATTCTTTCTGTTTGGATCATATGGGTTGTCATACTTTGGGTTAGAGTTGAGGTAATCATTTGTGGGATTTGGCTGGCTGACATCAGGGTTGTATGTTGGCTGCTCATAGTCTTGTGATACACATAATTGTAAGACTGTTGCTAATAGTGTGTAAGTTATTAGGAGATTCATTATTCAGTCTTTGATTTTCTTTGTCTGAAACAAAATTAAAATAGTTTCTTGACCTATAAATATTATCTTTTATTATTATTAAACAAAAAAACATGTATTTCAGCCATACAATTTTGACCAAGTTTTTTTCCATGTAATAATTTTGTACCAGAACCGTTAAAGTCATCATCATTAACCCAATTGCTGTCCCACTGGTGGTCATGGGTCTCCTCTCAGAGTAAGAGGGATAAGGCTATGGTCCACCATGCTAGTGCATAGCAGTTGGCAGATTTTATCTTAGTTTAGGTATCAGCTTCAACTCTAAATATGTTACAATAACTACCTTTCTGTTCTAAATTTAAAAATTACTATTATTTGTAATAAGTACTAAAACTTGAAGGTGTAAATAAATATATATTTTTTTTTAATTTTTAATTAATTTAGATTGCTCACGACATTGCTCAGGCATGCAAGTTTCCTGACAATGTTTACCTTCAACATTTTAAGCAATTTATACACAAAATTCTGGAAAGTCAGAGTTTTGAACTCGGGACTTTAGTTGGCAGTCCAGCAGTTATATCACTAGGTTATCACCGTTTCAACTAAACTTACCAATGGCTAAATACTAAAGTGGTGTACCTACTTCAGTTAAAATAACCAGCTGATGAAACCAGCTTGTTCCAATAGTAAAAAGACCTTTAACTGTTAAAATAAAAAATAAATAGATTATATAAAATCGATTCTTAATGAAAAGGAACTTCTAATAATAACGTACAACTTATCAAAAGTTGTTCAAGATTCGAATTAGCAACATTCGTTAGCCAACGTAAATACTACCAATCTGAAGTTTAAAAGTTCATTTTAATTACATAGCACAGGTCACAAGAACCAAATTATATATAAATGAGTAAACATGGCACAAACGAGAGGCGGCTAACCTCAATTTTAATTTAATAATAAAGAAAATAACTCTGCACCTGAAGTTATCGTTACGCCCATGGATACATTCCGCTTTTAAATTGCATGTAAAGAAAACAACCACATTTGCACTAAAACTTCACTAGCTATTTTTAAACACGCAAAATCACTCAATTCTACGAAAACTAATTCAAAATATATAATTCAATTGGATAAACAAGAACTCTCAGCCTAACGTCCCATTACTCGTTTCATTCAAGAAAACGCGAATGTCGTTTGACGCGCAGCCGCACTACCACGCCCGGTTAGTGAGAAAACCGGTACATTCCGAACATATGAACCGTAAATATCTTCATCAAGGTCAAACAATGATGATATCACCAATGTAACTGAATGTGAAGCGAATAATATTGTATGTTATGTATGTATGGTTTGGATACTATCAAGAAACATTATTGAATTTAATTGGAAACCAGTGCTTTTTAGGTAGGTATCGAGCAAGTGTATGTTGAACATAATTATATAGATTGAGTGACCACAAAAAAAAATCAGTTCTAAAGATCTTTCGTTCCAATTATTCTCACTAAAGTCGTTAAGTTTGTCGCACTCTACGTAGCGTTTTACATTCTTAATAACAGAACGCAAGGTTACTTATCAAGCTATAGAAAACCAGTAGATGTAGGCTGGCCTTTAGTTGGAAGGTCAGTCTATACTGGTTTTGTATAGCTTGATGTGCAGCCGTGTGTAAATACCTATAAACGAATGATCACGCAGCACGCTTGAACCCCATTGGGAGTGACTGATTTTTACCACTCGCGATTTGGTCGTAATTGAGCGTGCCCTTTTTTAAAACCTCCGCAATTAAATTGTGACTTATTGCTTATTGCACCAGTATTATACCGTTACTCACTTTTTTACAGAATCGTCAATTTACATTGCTATCTACTACATTAACGATATTTTTTAAACAAAAGTTTTAGTACTAATTTGTACATTACCTATAGTTCTACTGCCATGGCTCTCCAATTGTGTTAAAGATGTACGCACGGCTACACATCATGCTATACAATATGTCCAGTATCGACTGACCGCACATTGTAACCACTTTCCTTACAATGCGTGTGTACAGCTTGCGAAAAACCGAAACGAGGCGAGACGTTCCACCATATAGAAATATAATTGTGTCAAGTTGTGTGCACCGACTGAACCGAATAAATGAGTAATTTTAAAACGCAACTGCTATGCTGGAGGACCTGGGTTCGATCCTTAGGTCGAGCAGTGTTATTGGGTTTTTCTATGAAATTCTCGGTAACAGCTCGGAATTTGGATTGGTTTTCGGTTAATGGCAATAGGCTCGCCCCCCAATATATGGTATACATTAGTACACTTCTGTTTAATGAATGTAGATGAAGCGAAAGTAGTGTACCAGGATCGTAGCAAGTGGAAATGTATAGTCCCTGCCTACCCCCATAGAGACAGGCGTGACAAAGGCAGGCAAACAGGCTAAATATTAATTATAGGGAACAAGAAATTGAAAAAGTAGAATCGACAAAGTTTTTGGGCATTTTTAATGATGATAAACTGACATGGAAATATCAAACGGAGCATGTCTGTAAAAAACGAAATAGTTATTCCTTTGCTCTTCGTAATCTTAGATCAATCGCTGATGTTTCAACCAACAATACTAACGGCATACCACGGATATGTATCGTCTACTCTTCGGTATGTTGTCATTCTGTGGGGCAACGCTACTGATAGAGATAGTGTTTTCAGGGCGCAAAAAAGGTGTGTTAGAGCTATCTGTAATTTAAATTCAACTGATTCGTGTAAACCTCATTTTATGAATTTAAAGATCTTAACGTTACCGTGTCTATACATATACGAGACAACACTATTTATTATATCTATAATAATAAACATCTATTTGAACACCGAAAAAGAGTGCGACATCTAGACAAACTATGTATTCGACCCGCAAAGACTGCACTGCTTCACAAAAGTGTATTCTGCACGGATCCAAAAATTTACAATAAATTGCTACCAGAAATAGGCAATGAGCATAATGTAAATATTGCTAAAAAGAAATTACATATTATCTCTGAAATTATGAAATATTTAATTTATTAATTATGTAAAATGTATTATGATTACTTTGGATAATTATCACGAAATTAATATAATATTTTGAATTACAACAAAATTGTTATTATGTGTTGAAAGAAAAACACACAGCGTCGATATGAAGAATGGTTTTGTAACTCACCAGTTATTCCTGCAATGTTGGTACTCTACCTGTTGTTACCGGCTAAGGCGCCAATTTCCCACTGGTTAAGTGTGATAATATTGGCAACTCTCCAAGACTGACATAGTGTCTTCATTCACCAGGAAGATACTTCCTGCGACGCTGTGTGTTTTTCTTTCAACACATAATAACAATTTTGTTGTAATTCAAAATATTATATTATGTGTTTACTTAAAAACACACAGCGTCGATATGAAGACCTGTTTGGTATCTGCTGGTGACAACACAAAACGCTATGTGACAGAAAAAATAAAAAATAAAAAGTTTAGTATAACAGAAACACAGTAACTTCTACCACTATACAATAGTCTCATTACTGTTACATCAACCTTATCAAGTTCCTGTTATTTAATCTTTCATAAAATATAAGATAATTAATAACTTTACTTTTTCATTTAAGAATAAGTTAATAATTTAAATATTTCAAAATACACATAATAAACATTTTATCATAGTAATTATTGAGATAATTAATAAGTTTGAAATTTTTTAATAATGAACTGAGATCCCATCATATCTCTTTATTTCCTTACAGAAAAAAATCTTGAGTCTGTTCACTTTATCCTTGTTACAATTTCATCAATTGACTGATTCTCCATGAAGCTCGCTGAGGCTGTAGGGCCTACAGATTACAGGGCCTACAGGTTACCTTAAGAAACCCTGGGTGATGGCATTGTTACCACTGCATGTTACCACTGCACTTTTTCAATACAGAACTTGCCCAGCCACCATAGTTCAAGGTGGAAGATGTAATTTAGCAATTATGGTAATAACCAAGTGATCCAGCCCAGCTTGGCTTGTCATCACTCTTTAATAAAATTAATAAATAGTTTGACCCATCTAGCCAGACAACTTATTCATGGTGATGTTCCAATACTAGCCATGCTGATTGTTTGTCCTATAGAGTTGCTCTTAGAACCAAATACAGACAAATTATTGTACTATTAGGTACCTAAACAAAAAAAAAAAATACAAAAAAATTATATGTAGGATGTAGAGAATCAGAGTAAGATCAGATCATGTAAGTATCTACTCTTCTTATAGAAGCTGAAAGAAGGATCACTGTAGTAGTACTGAGAAATTGCAAGCATTGCATATTGACTCATTGTTCAGTTGCTATAGCCTTAAGTACTTGTTTCAGAAGTAATTGATCTTCAACCTCTTGTTCCTAGATTCTACAAAAAGTAAATAATAGCAGATTAATGTACTATTATAGTCTATAGTGACAGCAATGTCTTATCAATTGACTAGTGTGGATATATTTCTACCACCTCCAGCTTTCCAGGCTTGCTGGATCAGTTAGTTACTTACGGTGGGGGGTTGCATATCTGTTGTTATGTCTATTAGACTCTCCGAGAGTCTGGATCGACACTGGCGATGCCAGTGCACCATTATTTGGACTCAGGCATTATAAATTGTATCTCTCCAAGATTTTCTCCCTCGAGGTTTTACCTCCTAGCTATAAAAATCATATAGGCCCGTGGCCCTATTAAGATGCAAAAATCTTGACAGATAAGATTAGGAAGGGGTAAAACACATTTGAGTATATATATTGCAAAGTAATGCTTGCAGACTTAAAAAGGTTTTATAAGACCAGTTTTGGTATTTGTTGACCACGGATGTTTTTGCAAACGCAAATAGTTCTACGTCTGTAGTGCCCCAACGATGAAATAATCGGTTTGTTGCCGTGGACAATAGATGCCATTCGGCGAGCCGCTGATGCCCGAAGAGGCGACTGGCGGTGCAGATGTACTTCGCCGAGGTAATAGGTTGATAGGGATATATTATGCCATTCGGATAGCCGCCGATGCCCGAAGAGGCGACCGGCGGTGCTGTTGTACCTCGCCGAGAGGTAATAGGTTGACAAGGATATGCTGTGCCATTCGGAAAGCCGCTGATGCCTGTAGAGGCGACCAGCGGTGCAGTTGTACCTCGCAGAGAGGTAATAGGTTGACAGGGATGTGCTGTGCCATTTGGATAGCCGCTGATGCCCGGAGAGGCGACCGGCGGTGCAGTTGTACCTCGCCGAGAGGTAATATGCTGACAGAGATATTTTGTGCCATTCGGATATCCGCTGATGCCTGTAGAGGCGACCAGCGGTGCAGTTGTACCCCGCCGAGAGGTAATGGGCTGACAGGGATATATTATGCCACTCTATCAGCCTCAACAACTTGCAAGTGTCCAATATTCAAATTACAACCTGGGTATTGTGCAGACAATGCCATTGATTCCGCATCAACACATGTACTGCCAACAGCTTTTTTCCTCAGTGAGTGCTATCTCTGCTGATATAATTGGGCTCTCCAACCCGCATCTGCTGCATCGGTTGTTATGAAGTGTATGTACACCTGACAATTTCCTTTGGGAACCATGCAAATATTTCCTGATTTTTCATATGTACCCTTTTTAATTCTTCCAAACTCATAATATACACAGTGTACAATCTATTGTTTCAAAAGCAATTGAAATAAATATCTGAATTTCTTAACACATCCAACCATTTGGTTTGCTCTTGATTATTTAGTGCCACCATCTGACAATGGTTATAACCTTATCACCCGCCGTGGGAGAATTAGAAGTCACAATTTGTGGTTCTTTCTAAAGCTTGCCAGAGATATCTAAATGCACTGGCGATGCAATGTAGGCTTTTACATTAAAAAGCTGGCAATGTTTAATTGATCCTTATTTTATATATTGACAATAATTATATCCTGTATAATTATTTTGTCATACCAAGTCAAGCCCAGATATTTTGATAAATATATTGGTTTAATATTTACTTAGAGTAATTACCTATTACGTTTCAATATTTACTTATTCGCCATGCCTAGATTCCAGTAGTCTCACGACTTCCACAGTCTGACAGATCAACTTAGACTGGTTCTGGTTGACGAGAAAGAAATATTTAGATGGACTAGGATTTATTTTAAAAGAAAGGATCTCCGCGACCCAATTCCTTAGGATTGCAACAATCTAAGGGGATGATGCCAGACCAAAGGCCCTGGACGTTAATTTGTCTTGGTAACACATTCTAATGTGTTTTATCAGAATGTGTAATAATTATGCATTTTACCTATCTACTTTGCCTATCCAACCAAGAAGGGTCACTGATTATTAGACATAAGAAATGGTGTGCATATACCTGTTCGAACCCTTGATCAGACCACAGACTGAACAAAGACTCTATGAACTTGTTATTATACTTGTTATACTTTGTGTCATCTCTGGGGTGACATTGCATCTTGCTAGCATAATATTAATTAAATTTAAAATTTAATATCACTTAAGGTGGCATCTTAACTCATTAGGGCATGCATACCCTGAAGTATTTGATATAGCTATTCTCACTAGGGTTTCACATACAGGTACAAAATTAAATATTGTATAACTGCTATCAATTATGTAAATTATAATTATTGTTAATAATTTGAAAGACTGAACTACAGTTCACCCGAATGGACTGTCTTAATGTCAAAGGTCAATGCAGGCTCATGTTCATTGAACTACTTGTCTATTGTAAACTTACTTCAGAATAGGTTAGCATAGTGCCGAATATTTATACCTCCGAGGTATTGTATTATCAATATATTGAGATAAAAAGTATGATCCATACATTCAAATTTATTCTGACCTTCTAACGTCAAAAAATCTGTGTTACTACTATGGATTCAGCACAGAGAAAGAGAGTGAATCTGAATCATTTTTTCAATGTGTACCGCAGCATTGTGAAAATATCTTTAGGTATGTTAAAGAAGACTATTCCTCGGCTTTGCAATACTCTTTCCACAAGTATTTTACCCTGATTCAGGTGACAAATCTTATTAGTCATAAATAGTTAAGTTAGTGATCTGCCCTATAGGTGACATAATTTCCAAACCCGATTTGGCAACCCAAGTAAAACTTTTGGCATTAAATTACATAATTATCTTTGTATATGTATATGTTTAAAATTTTTAATATTGTGTCGATAAGGCCTGGCAGCACAGGTTTTACTGTCTGTGATATCTGTTATAATATCATTGTAAAATGATAGTCTAGTAGAGAGACTAATCTCCCTAAGTCTAGTACAGAGAAGAGATTGCTAGAAACTCCGCCGTGGAGCCGGGCTTTGCGTATACAGTTGCTGTATTAGACGCTGTCCCTAAGGCAACTCTCTGAGCATGCTTTGGTGGAATTTTTCAAAAATTTAGAGTGTACAAGGCAATTTTGTAAGTAGGCAATAATTGGAATTTGACTTACTTGGTAAGTGTATTTGTTTGTAGGTACTCTGTCGCAGTTACCTGTCGTTTTTCACGTCCTCTCGTTAGACGTTGGTAAATCACGGATTCCGAATCCGCTTGTATTCACTCATATTACCTACACAGTATACTACACGGCATGATGAATTAGGAACTCGTAATGCTAGGCAAGAATACGATTCATCGTCTTTATCACCACTTTCACTCATAATTCGTTAAGACTAGGCTTATGTGGTTCCGAACACTAAAATTATGAATAATTTTGGCAATTTTAAGTATGATTTTCACAAAAACTTTAAGAAGAAAAGTTTTTCGTCCGTTACGCAGGAAAATCACAAAACGCTATGTCAGTCTTGGAGAGTTGCCAATATTATCACACTTAACCAGTGGGAAATTGGCGCCTTAGCCGGTAACAACAGGTAGAGTACCAACATTGCAGGAATAACTGGTGAGTTACAAAACCATTCTTCATATCGACGCTGTGTGTTTTTAAGTAAACACATAATAATGATATTTTTACATTTTGGATGTGCTAGTAAAAGCCATACCATATTTAATAATTTAAAACAGACTTAGGTACTTTATGTACTCACGCCTGTATTTCCCAAAGGGTTAGCCAGAGGTTTACTAATAAACACCCACGCTTCGCCGGTGTTTAGGTCCCATGTGTTAGGGGCGAGACTATTGCCATTAACCGAGCACAAATCCAGACTCGCGTGAGCTACTAGAGAATTTCATAGAAAATTTCAATAACACTACTCGACCTGAAAATCGAACCCAGGACCTCTAGCGAAGCAGTCACGCTTGGGATCACTAGACTAACGAGGCAGTCAAGTAACACTATGGAGATCCATATTATCGTGAGCATGTTGATGATTGGTACGCCAACCGACGGTCCGTTACTGAAAGATGCTCCAGACTTGTAGACTCCTTCAAATAGTTCCGTGCAAAGACCAACCTCTGGCGCTCCCTGCTTCTTTTGTTGATAAAGAAAGGGTTTTCTTCGCCGATAATATACCCACCCAGGTTATAACTATCAGTACTATCCATGGAGAATCTCCTCCGTGGTACTATCACTGAACATCCTCAACGAGTTATTTTAGTGAAGGAAAAATACGATTGCGGGCAGGATTCGAACCTGCGTCTTCTGGTTAAGTACACCAGACGCTATGACCGCTAAGCCACCGCGACTCCCACCCGCCTAGTCGAAATTTGCCTTCACATTTTTAATTTACGTTATTGAGGTGACGTATCCTCAACGAAACTCACGACGCTGATCTAGTCATAGTGATGATGTATCGTAGCAGCTGTCCCCAAAGAAACGTTTGCGTTTAGGGACCAAGGCGTCAGCTAGATAGCGGATCCAACCTCCAAATCAGCACTTCCCTGGGCCCTAAGTGATGATATTTTTAGGTTCATTATCTACATAACAAGTACCTAATTTGTTCTCATGTTTGGGAATATGTCAATGGTAACTTAGGGCCGCCCCAATTTTAATTTCTGGATTCGCCACTGGCGATGGCGGCGCTACTCCATGATGTAACTTACCTCTGCGAAAATAAAGTGGTTTAAAAAACGAATACTGCAAAATGAAATCACAGGGACAGGTGAAAAGAAAGCATGTTACCTACTAAGAGATGCATGGTCATTTATCATCAGTCTATACTCTCAAATGCTGGATGTACGACTCTCCTAGTGTACGCCACAGACCCCCATCTTCGGTTTTCCTCAACCAGCTACCTTCAGCTAGTCGTACCTCCATTTGGCTACGTTTTTTTGTTTTTTTTTTTTTTAAAAAAAGCTTACTAGCGATGTGGGTCACACATTGCTAGTATTCTTGTTAACCCCTCGTGCTAAGCTAAATGCTTGTGTTACGAGTGGGTTCACGTCGGTAGTGCAATGGGTGGGGTTCGAACCGGCAACCATATGATCGCAAGTCCGACGCCCTAGCCATTAGGCTACCGACGCTTCATCGTTTGCCTAGGCAATGCATGGTTGTAGCCATGAAATTTGATTTCAGGGCTAGATTATAGCACGCTGGCGCCTAAATCTACGAAACCACTTACCCAACAACTTATTCAATCATTCAATTATTTTCATAACAAATTGTTCAGGCTTGCTAAAGAAAGTTATTTGTTAATGTGAAATTTTATGAAATTTCATTAAATACACAAATGCAGTTGTTTTATTTTTATGATGATGTCAGATGTGTTATGTAATGAAGTATGTATTCTGGTTCTGGGTATGGTATTGTTGTAGGATAGGTATTGCCCTCTTGTTCAGTCAAATTATATGAGTTCAATTTTATTATTATGTGATCAAATTATACTTGGGGAGACTTGTAAAAGCTATTTGTGTTTGTGTTGTAAGCCAGTAAGACAAATTAACAATTAAAATAAATAACTATACTAAATAAATAGGGCAAGATGGAAACTTGTAAAAATAATAAGGCAAGATTTTATTAATTAATTAATCATCTCCCACTGTTAATTGAGTAATCATTTTACATTTCAGTGTATTACAGAGAGGCACATTGACAGGGATAACAAAATAAAAAATGTTTTGATTGATGACATTCTAATTAACCACTGAATTCTCCACAAGTTAGCAGGATCTCATAAACAAAGGAATTGATCAATAAAAATAGATCACGCGAAGTGATAGGATGTAAGATTGAGACTCGTCGGATCGCAGAACGATCGCGTAAGAACAACGATTACTGTTAGACGAACAAGAGAGTCCAAGTAGGGGTTCGGGTCGCTCCGGGGCCTCCACTCTTCACATTGAAAACTCATTCATTATACGCCAGCATCCAATTTATCTTTTGT
This sequence comes from Subacronicta megacephala, assembly GCA_958496365.1. NCBI lineage: Eukaryota > Metazoa > Arthropoda > Insecta > Lepidoptera > Noctuidae > Subacronicta > Subacronicta megacephala. The sequence goes on along the minus strand of OY292530.1, from coordinate 12,075,776 downwards.
CAAAAAAATCTGTACAAAATATATTAAATATATACTCTGTAATGCTAAAAACTGTAACGCTACCTCCTCAATAGTTCAATCACGATTATTAAATGATTTAAAACACAATAACTCGTTCACGTCGTGCAAGAACAAACATTAACCTATCGACGAGCGCCGCCGGCGCTCGCGCGGCGGGGAGACCTATATACAAGTCAACATTTTAAAAATCATACACCTCAGTCTGTTACGTGAATACCGCTGCTGCATCTGATTTATAATTCCGTTGCATTAATTTCATACAGTCGTGTGGTCTTACGATCTAGTGTCGCGTATCGCGTCCTTTGCTTATCGTCCGTGCGTGGCATCATAATATACATAGTTTATTTTATATATAGGCAGTCGCGACAAGGCGTGTGTTAGTTCCGCTCCTCGTCGCAATCGCGGGAGATGTGTCCGGGTTTTCCGCACACGTAGCAAGTCTTGGTGCCGTCGGGGCAGTTGCGTGAGATGTGGCCGGACTTGTTGCAGTTGTAGCACGTTTGATTGGAGCTGTCGCGCCCGCCCTCTGGGCAGTTCCGTGCGATGTGCCCAGTCTTGTTGCAGTTGTAACACGACGGCTCGTCCGGACTCTGCGCGCACTCGCGCGCTATGTGTCCCGTGCCGTTACATCTGCACAACATTAAATTAAACAAAAGCGTTAGAACATTATAAGGACAAAGGCAATTAATCGCAAAGTCAATGTCAGAATAGAATCCTTATGACAATATTAATCCCAAAGAAAGTTCGATGACACGTGTTGGCAAGGCCAATGCCGAGCGGTGAACGTGACATTCGATGTTAGTAGTCACCAGTCACCACACTTTCACTATGACCTTGTTTTGTTCCTCAGATCAAAGTCTACATAAGTACATACCTATCTACAATTAATCTGTAATCAATTGTTGAAGACATTTTATCCTTGTTTACAATTTTAAATGCCACATATACTTTTAAAAATCTTTTGTTCAATCTTCGTTTGTCTTGTATTTCCGGAGTTGTGGTCACACCTTCCTCGTTGTCGAAACAGGTTTGAGATAATAATAAAATTATGATCTAATGATAAACTGCGTGACTCGAATAGAATCGGGGTTATCTAACGAGGACCTAACAACCAAACTAAGAATGCTCAACATAAAATATCAGATAATAATATATGATATGATAGGTCTGATACTGCGTTTATTGCGGCGGATAGGCTAGTTTCGCAAAACTAGTTTATCTAAACATGAGTTTATTGAGTGGCTATAGGTAGAAGTAACTATATACATTATGTGTAAGTCGTTTAATAGATGAGTCTGTAATAGTATATGATTTTAGTTTTTTTGTGCTAGTTAAGACAGAAAGGTGAGAGGCACTGATTTCCTCATCTGCGCACGCTACTCGATACGAAGCATGTGAGCCGCAAGCCGCTCAAACTCATCCACTCATGCGTAACAAGTTGAGATACTTCATTTCTGCTCGGTACGTTTAAAGTGTCGTTAACCTATAGCAACGTCATTAGATCGTGACTCCGCTGCGATCAATTGAAAAGTTGAAAGCATCGGGTGGCCGTGTAACAGATAAAGTCCTCTAAGTGCCATAAATCCTGTTAGATAGTTTATTACGGAGACCTATGTTCAGCTGTCAATTAACGTTCGATAACTTAACCGCCGGCTTAATTCGGCTCTGGAATGATTGGAAAAACGTCGCCGTCGCAGAAAGTACGATCTTCCGACGAATACGGTAAGCGCTAGAAGCTGATCCTGAAAATTAGGAGAATGGAAAGAATGATGTTAACCTGTAGCAACGGTCGGCCTCTTCCTTGCAGTCCCGCGCAAAGTGTCCGGAGCGGTTGCACTTGAAGCACTTTTCGCGCTGGCGGTTGAAGCCCGAATCACGAGCAGCGACGCCGCCGCCCTGGGTGCACTCGCGGGCGAAGTGCCCCGTCCGGTTGCACTTGTAGCATACGCTAGAACTCATTGTCTGGAACAATGGGATACACACCGTTAATTACAGGTACTCATGTGGCTACCTACCGTGAAACACCACTATAAAATAAAACAGAAAGTCAACAAATAAGTTTGAGTTTAAAATTCCCCTTATTATCGAACTACTCAAACACAATGATACCTAGGTTAACACCAGGACATTGCGATGAACACGTTTTCGCGCGATAATTTATTCAGCGACATCCATTTTTAACCTTGTAATAATGACCTTTTATAAAATACGGTCATTCGCCTCGCCTATCTCTTTCTTACATATATTTGGACTGATAAGTGTAACAGAGTCAAGTTTAAGTATTTGCACAGAAGTTCCGCTGAATGACGTGATGACCCTGACGTTGATAACGCGCTTCATGTGCCAAGATCACGGCAAATTGCGTATGATTGTCACCAATTGACTCGCGGCAAACAATTTCATCGAGACGTTAAAGGGAGGCCCAATACGATGCAAAACAATTATAACTGCGAACGTGAACGTCGCACATTCCAAGGGGCCCGTTGACTTGTGAAGCCAAGTTTAACAGCAACTCATGCTGTTTTTTTTAGTGAGGGCACAATGCACAATGTTCTAATGACGAAACTATTGCATAGAAAAGTTGCATTAAGGAAAACTAGCGTGATAGATTCGACGCTCTAGACTAAGAGGGTTCCTTCTACTTTATTACTCTTGTGGGGGGAACCATTGCTACTGTTCTCTTTCTTATGTTTGACCACTTAATATAACCATTCAATTCGGTACGGTAGGTACGGTGGCCAGCACATCAAGTTACCACAAAATGCCAAATTTTCTCTGTTGATTTTGATCTTAACAGTCAACATTTTAAGGTTTAAAATCATTTGGAGAAATTTTACAGTTTTGTATAATCCCATGTGCTGGCGACTGTACCGAATTTAAAATTGTAGATATCTCAAAAAGTTATTCTTTTTTACTTGCGCGAAAATTACAGGTCGGCACAATAGAAGTAGGATTATGTAATGCTGGAGAAATTGGGCTTACAAGACAACGCAAAAAAAAACTATTACAAGTCTAAAAGCAAAAAAAATCATTCTTTGAACATTTTCGTCACCGTCACAGTATAAGAATCTATACCTATCACCGTGTCGAAAAAAATTCCGATAATTCAAGTTAAACAAATAAATGTTGTGAATTTAACTTGAAACAATAGTTTAAAGAGACCATATTGTTAGAAGTGTTACGGTCGATCTCGACATGGCGACACGTTTCTTTGACCTCTAAGTTATTGATCAACACTAGGCTAAACTATTATTGAGTACAGCCGTAATTGCATAACCAGTAAGTCCCTTGCAATGAAAACACACTTGATAGTCCATTTTGCCAAGAACATTAGTTGTAAGTATTTAATTTTACTTAGATATTTCTGCTTAATAAATTACTTAGGGTATTTATGACTAGTTTATAGGCATAATTTTAACAACAAAAATACAAAACCTCTGGCTTGATTTCATGGCATGATAAAATGTGTTTTGTATAGCTGGAGGGGGATAAAGAGAAAGCTATAAGTGGGAAAGTAATTAACTTTAAGCAATTATAATAACTACTGTTCACAAACAATGTAAAAACTGCTACTATTTTGTAGAAATTACATATAGGTACTAGCAGCTCTCAAGGAAAACAAGACTTATTTGATCAAGTGTCCATTAAGTTAATTATTTTTTAACAGGATTTGTTTGTTTTACTACAAAAACAGAAAAAACTAACATTATCTTATAAAAAGTAAGGAACAATATTTTGCTAAAAAATACATTTAGGTTCAAATTAATAAAAAATTAAGACATCTTGTGCCATAAGCAAACTGGGACATGGGCCAAAGGATGATTTAAATTAAGAAAATTTTACTATCTTACCAAGTCTGTAGCGTCTACAAAATTTAAAACTTATCTCAAACCAAATACAAGGCAATACAAAACAAATAATTACTTTGGAAAAGGTACAATACAAAAATATATAATCCTACATGAATTTTGGTGTGAAATCCAGTTGGTTATGGTGCAATCACATGAAATGACTTTCTAAATGCAACTGTAGGGTCAGTGGAACTATAACTTGAAAGTTCTAACTGTACTCCCATTAGGTGTAGCAAACCTTTTAAATTTATATTGCTACTAATAAAATATGGTACAATTATCTTTTATTAAAATTGTACCTGGCAGTACAATTTTAATCAAAGATAATTTGTACCATGTATTTAATGTTAGGATAGGATAAAACAGTACTTAACTTTTTTATATTATTTAGCATATCATCATGATGATGATGATGATAATCAAGCAATAACTAGTTTCCTTGCATATTTATAGGGCAAAAAAAAATTGTTATTGATATTTTTTTAAGAAAATTTTAGTAAACCTAGCATAAAAATCCATTACAAATTCAAAGTACTTACAAGTTTTGCTTCAATAATTTTGCCACTGATATGTGAAACTAATATTGAAGAATTATAATATTCAGAAAGTGTGTGATTGGAATTGTTTACTGTCTACAGACACTGACTTTCATACTGAGACAATCTGTTAATTACAATATAAGTAAGTACCCAGCATGTGTGTGAGTGACTGATAAAATTTTATTAATTCTGGGACAATTAATTTTTGTCCTTGAAATAACTAGAACAAGGGTTAAATCTATGAAGTAATGTATACATTGAAACAATATGTAATCATAATCCAATAAAGATTTATTGTTTCTACATTGATATGATGTCAATGAATTCATAAGCACAATAGCAGATAATACAAATATACCATTTCATTGTACACTAATGATTTCTTTGTGTAACATGTAACAGGTAGATAGCACAAACCACATGATCAAAACTAGACCAGTAAGGTTCCTATAGGCAATATACGTATGAGTACTTTCCCACATGCTGTTCATAGTGCAGCGATGCGTCATTGTCTTGTACTTACAGAAAAAAAAGAAAGCTACAGGCAAGGCATGATAAATATTTGAAGTGATCGAGACCGCGGAGTGATGACGAAGCAGTTTCAATACTCGCTGCAACTGTATTTTAATCATATACAAATGAATTTCGATAGCATATTCGATTTAAAAATTACCTCAACAGCAGCTATAATATGTGTCAGCAATGAGTCCCCGTTTGTCAAACTACTTACCACGTTCAATAAACAACCTATGATGCGTTGACATAAAAATAACCGAAATTCACTTAGAACCACACAGGGAATATGCGTCGTGGCTATATTAGCTGATAATTAAAAGAAAACATATCTGTAAATGTACGTACGCCGTATAGTACCCTAACCACGTGTAGAGGTACCGGTAGCGCGCGGTTTCACAATCAATGGTGCACTTTACACTTACCGATTAGATGTGAAACTTCTTGAGCACTTAATTCACTATTGCTTCGATCGTTTCACGACCAAATTTTTAATAAGTTTTACAAATAAGATGAAATTTACGACCCTTCGTTTGCAAGGAAGCCAGCCACCATCACTACGAATTCGTAAAAGACATTTTGAGCATAGACAATTTAGCTAAAAAGTTTTTAACGCTCCTCCCAATGTGACTAAACACTAAAAATAATTAATAAAAAAAATGGATTTTTTAAATTAAAGTACCAACGGGAAACATATTTTTCTTAGATATTTAATCGATATTATCGATGTTCAAGTTAAATATATTTTTGAACAAACAAAACAACATAAAATTAAAACTAATCTATGGTTTTCAACTTCCTGCTCCTTCCTCTATACTTTATTCAAAAATATGAATTTCGCGGGCAAGTGTATGTAATATGTATATAAGTCTACACAGATATACATTACTAGTACATACAAGTTAACCTCGCATAGCATAGCCTTTCCGTACATTACATACAATTAAAAGTCGGCTTAGAACTGAAAACATATAGTTTTATGTATAGCTGTACATCAGTGTGTGGAAGACACAAGTTTCTTACAAGAACTCTAACTCTATGGACTCACATAGGCAGCGTTCCACTTGGCTATCGCAACGATCAAAACGCTCCTTTAGCCGTTCCACATGGCGACCGCGGTTGTTGTGGTCGCGGCGAAAAAGTTACTCATGACGTCAAACTTACATCCACGCGACGCCCACGACGAACCATCTAATAAGGTGGGTCAAAGTGATCGTTGAGAAAATCCTGAACTCCGTTCCACTTGGGTTTACGACAACCACGCTCACAAGCAAGTGGAACGGGAAAACTTCGGTCGTGAGCGTGATCGTTGTGATCGCCAAGTGGAACGCGGCATTAGTATGTATCCGTCTGATGTCATTCAACTGTATCTGCCAGTGTCAATTGTTATAATAATTGTCAATTTGTCAAACACAATTTGTGTGCATTTAAATTGCACGGTGTTTCGGGTGTAACAAAAAAACAACAAAACGATAAATCAGTTTTTTCTAAATAAAACAGACACCAAAAATTGGTTGAGATATCAAAATGTCCGCAGAAAAGCGACGTAGTAGCGTTGACAATAACGAGGACGCTCAAGAATCTGAGGATAATGACGGGTGGATAGGACCGATGCCCGCCGAGGCAGCAAAACCAAAAGTTAAAAAGAGGAAAGGTATATAATATACAATATTTCTACAAACTAGATTCTGGAATTGTGTCAACCTGGTATTGTAGTAAAGTATATTTTATTATAATTTCCAGTTCTGGAGTTTGAATCCCTGTACATGGAGAACTTGCCTTCATCTGAGACATACGAGTTCAGTTACATGCACCGTGATGTGGTCACTCATGTAGTTGTAACTAAGACAGACTTCGTGATAACTGCTAGTCAGGATGGACACTTGAAGTTTTGGAAGAAGCTGGTACCTAAATAAAACAATTTGAATAGGTTATACAGACTGAGGACAGGGTGAGATGGGTCACACTAGGAGGGGCCTACGTCCAGCAGTGGACTTGACTGTATGTTATAAGACTTATCATCATCAGCATCACATCAGCCCATTGCCGTCCATTGCTGAACATATGCCACTCCCAAAGAGCGCCAACTGTCTCGGTGTTGGGCAGCTTGCATCCATCCACTTCCAACTACAGTTTTTAAATCGTTTCGATGTATGTCTGATTAAGACAACTTACTTACAAGACTTATAATACAGGTTTCATCCATCAACCTCTTGATGAAAGTCATAAAGCTAAATCTATTGTTTTAGGCACCAGCAACTGGCACTGAATAATTTTGTATTTCATCTAAAATTAGGCTTTAAATGTGCACTTATTAGTTGCTAAGTAAGCTGCAATTAGGGTTGGCACCCCATCTGGCAATCCTGGCCCACCAGGATTGTCCCAGAATGAAAGCATGTGTCCTAGGTACCAAAATTTAGAAAAATGTCCTGGAATTTTCAAAACCATAGATAACATCAATTCAATCAATTCAGAATGGTTAAGGTGGAATTCCAGGAAAGACAACATTTTTGTCACTTTTGCACAGGTTTTATTAAAATGCTTTGGGGAGCCAATGACTAATTGACCTGATGAACATTAAAGAAGCAGCAAAAAAATCAAAATTATTAATTAAAGAATTCTTTATAAGTGTTCTTGTTTTTTTTCCCTGGATTTAACACTCAGCAAATCTGGCAATCCTAGCTGCAACAGGTAAATAATATTATTAATTGATTTTAGGAGGAGGGCATTGAGTTTGTGAAGCATTTCCGTTGCCATTTGGCACCGATCAGCCATGTGGCGACTAATACAACTGGTACACTGCTCTGTACAGCATCATTGGAGAGGACTATCAAAGTGTTTGATGTTGTTAATTTTGGTAAGTAACATAAATAAAGCTTAACAACAATAAAAATAATTAAATTGGTTAAAAAATAAGGAAATCATAAGCATTTATGTTGTAACAGAGATTGCACTATTGTAACGTCACAATCCGATATGCCATAAAATTTCCATACTGACACACTTTAAGCGCTTTAAATGTTTTTTTATTTTAAATGTTTTATTCTATATAACAATAGGCATGTTATTTTCAAATAAATTCAACACCAGGCAACTCCTTTCCAGTTTTATTTTAAAATTAATGTAGCCATTGAAATTTCTGTGGATATAATATCCAAAATACTCAGCAGCAGAGCTAATTTCTTGTCAACTGCCCCAATCAAACAATTGTATTCCACTGTTATTTTTTTCAGATATGATCAACATGATATCCATAGAGTTTGAGCCCTATGTAGCTGAGTGGGTGCACTCTGCAGGAGACCCTATATCTGCACTTGCCATGTATGTAGTACTTTTATAGTTACCTTATATCAATACTATCATAGTTATATATATTTGGACCTATCTTCTATATATGTCTGGACCGATTTTCATCAAACATAGCCGCATAAAGGTGAATTACTCGGGAGTGTTCATAACTCCCTTGTAATTCATCTTTCAAACAAAAAAAATATCACAATCGGTTCATCCATTCGGGAGCGATGATGCCACAGACAGATATGTCAAACTTATAACACCCCGTCGTTTTTGCGTCTGCTTTAAAAAATATAATATATCCAACAAAGTTCCTATAGCTTACCATTGTGTATGTCTTCTTTTTCCTGTCACAAAATAATAATCATGTGTTAAAACAAGACAAAACATTATAATTTTATTCTAAGTGGCTTATAAAAAGTTTCATCTTTATTAGAAAATTATTATCTTATGTAACCATTTTGAAGTCACACTTTTACCATGATAATTTCTGAATGCACTCTGGGAATTGTCAGATTCATGTAGAAATTTTCAATGGCAATTTGTGTTTTTCAGTAGAGAGTGGGTTCTCTTAGCTTATTGATAGAAAGTGTAAGGATAGGTTACTAAGTAATCTAAAATGTATTATCTTTACATCCCCACAGCTCTGAAAAAGCCAGCAACAGAATTCATATATTTGACGGCACACAGACCTCAAGCAGTCCACTTCACACCTTTGAGACTCTTCATCAAGCCACTGTTACAACCATCAAATATAATCCGGTCTACGAAGCAGCTGTCTCTGTAGATAAAGCAGGGATCATTGAATACTGGACAGGACCCAAACATGAGTACAAGTTCCCAAAAACTGTAAACTTTGGATCGAAGTTAGATACGGATTTGTACGACTTTGTGAAGAATAAAACTTATCCGACCGCGCTTGCGTTCTCGCCCGATGGGAAGAAGATGGCCTCTATTAGTTTGGATAGAAAGGTGAGATGGTATAATGCTGATGTTTAATAAAGTTTTTTTTAATCAAAATGTTACAAAGACAAAACCGTATTTTTGTAACCCACTATCACTAGGAGCAGAGTTGGTTAGTCTAAATCATGGAGAATAGAAAAAAGCGGAGATGCAAAGTATCTATTTAAATATATATAAATCTCTTTAGAAAGCAGCGTCACCTAAATGCGGGTGACAGGGGGACGAGGTACGGCGATGGCTCCACCCCACGATGGAAAACCCGCCCTTTATTTGTAAATCCATCTCGTGGTCAATGGAATTATTACAGTCTATCTGCCCCGAATCCTTGTTGATACATATTTAACATAATATTCATAATATCTTACCTAGCGTTTTCTATACTGTTTTCGAGTAGGCTTCAAGGGCGAAGCGAGTTACAGGCAGGGAAGATACAGGAATGCTCACAGACCGTAAAGTAATATTACGTAGGTAGCCTATTAATAAACAACAACAAAGTTGATTCTATTGACGTGCGAATTTTATCGAATTTTTTCATTCTTAACGTAACCTTTCCCATTGCTCATGCAGTACTTACCTTAGATATTAGATTTGAAGCAGCGGTAGCCTAATGGCTAGGGCGTCGGACTTGCGATCATGTGGTTGGCGGTTCGAGCCCACCCATTGCACTACCGACGTGAACCCACTCGTAACATGAGTATTTAGCTTAGTACGAGGGGTTAACATATAGCATACTAGTAATGTGCGACCCACATTGCTAGTAAGCTTTAAAAATAAAAACAGATATTCTTGGTTTGTCTACGCCTTCCCTTAAAAAAATCCTAGTTACGCCCTTGGTAGACTTCCATTCCAATGTGTTGGTCCAAGTATGTAATGTGTAGGGTGTTTGTCTGTTGATGTAATAGGTGCGTGTGTTCCATTTCCTGTCAGGCAGGCTGCACAAGGTGCTGGACGAGAGCCTGCAGCGCTTCCAGGAGCTGCAGCACCAGACGCAGCAGCTGCCCAACATGGAGTTTGGTAGACGGTAATATGAACAACATTATTATTAGAACTTTCCTACTGTCTTGACGAAAATATTAAATAAAAAACTTCTGAATTGGTCCAGATGTTCTCGAGTTTTGAGCTTAGCAACAAATTTGCCGATTCAGTTTTGTTTATATGTATAGATTAATTATTATGTGCATAAACGGTGAAGGAAAACATAAATACTGACAAAGATATGAATTTTCTAATGAAAGAAAATTTCCTAGTGAAAGAAAAATTCAGCCTCAGGCAGGGTTTGAACCTGCGTCCCTCTGTTTAAGTACACCAGACGCTTTACCAACTAAGCTACCGAGACCATTGCCTGTGATGTCGAAATTCTCTTCCACATTTTCTGACTTTATGTGACGACAGCAACATCTATTGTATGCGAAGTGTGGGTGTACATACATTAGTACACCTCTGCCTAACTCTTTATTTATTTATTTATTTGGCTCTTCAACAATGAGTACACTGGTAAAATAACAAAAAAGATACATTGTCACTAAATATCTAAGTGCCCCATTACTTATAGAAGAGCACTGCATGCACTATGGTATGTGTGTAACAGCAAAGTTAGCATAATGGTGGATCCAGACCATACAATAAGTTAGTGTTTGTTGGCCCTATGTATTTGTTGCAAGACATGCTTGCTGCATGCTTTACTCTGGAAGTCTGGACCACCTTTACATTTTATAAAAAAAACAAAAAACAAAATTATTAATTTTAGAAAATCCTTAAGCAATTATCGCAGTAAGGAAAATACGGAGGGAGGTAAGTATGTATATATAGGGTTTTTAAACACAAATTAAATCAACCACTATCTCAAACAAGAAATCCAAAGCGCCGATCTCTCCTTATCAGAGAAAAAAAAAATATAGCATGCTAGCAACTAGCTCTTCGGGGAATACAGGCGTGATGGTATATATGTAAGTATGTATATTCTTTTTTCTTATAGGATGGCTGCAGAGCGTGACCTTGAGAAGTCAGATTCTGTGCACCTAGCCAACGTGTTGTTCGATGCCAGCGGGCACTTCGTGGTGTACGCGACCATGCTGGGCGTGAAGGTGGTCAACCTGGTCACCAACCGCTGCGTCTCCATGCTAGGCAAGCCGGAGAACTTGCGGCCCCTGCATCTTGCACTGTTCCAGGTAAATTCCTATTTAGCTTTGTTACTGTTCTATTGTACCTTGAATGGTATTTCTGTATATTATACCTTTTATTTTTTCATTTATTAATTAACTAATTTATACTTGGAGTTTACACTACAAAAACAAGTTATCGGCCATATAATAACGAAACAATACATTCATTTTTAATTATTTTGAAATATCAAATTAGGACATAATAAACTACTATGAGATTGTACTAGATGTGGCAATAGATTCCAGGTATCGAGTAGCAGTAGGTACTCAGAAATCTCGCAAAGGCATGTAGTAACTCATCGTAATGTCTTATTCTGATTGGGTATGGAAGTTAATTTGTACCCTGTGACAATATGTGACTTCATATTGTGTATTAATGAAGTAAAGTGTACTGAGAATTTGCAGGTGCACTTTATTTTTGTGTCAATAAAGGAATAATTTTAATGAAATTAAACAACATGAAAAAGTCGTGAAAGTTTATGAAAAAATCCTGTTATACTAAAATTTTTCATTGAAATCCATTGCCCCATTTTTGAACCTATTTGGGAAAAGCTTTTGGACTGAGAAAAAGTCATGTCAAACCGGTCATGTATGATTGATTACGCATAATTTAACTGTTAAAGACACTTTAAAATCGAATATACACTCATCAACTTTTACATATAATTCGAACTATCTAACCGAACACAATTTCTAGGGCCGTACAAACCAATCCAAAGTGGCAACAACCCTGGAGATGGAAGGTTCAGAGAACCCAACGCTGCTGAACGTGAAGACAGACCCCACGCTGTTCTGCACCGCCTACAAGAAGAACCGCTTCTACATGTTCTCGCGGCGGAGTCCCGATGACATCAAGAGCCCCGACGCTGATCGCGACATATTCAACGAGAAGCCCTCCAAAGAGGATATTATTTCAGCTACAGAAGGACAAGGTATTATTCTATTGATATTTTATTAATGAGCAATGACATGAAAACATTAAGTAGTAGTAGTGTCTCGCTAGCATGTCTATGTGTCAGCACGACCGGGGAAGTACTACCCTCCCACAGAATATCGACGTGAAGTAGTAGTCTGCATACTGTTGAGGTTCGTATGGTGACTGTGAAGAGCCGGAGGCCCAATTCCTTCCCCATTCCCCTTCCTTCTCTTTTTCTTCTTGAAACAACGCTCGGCAACGCATCTGCAACTCCTTTAGTATTATGTACTACTTACCATCAGGTGGTTGTTCGCCTGCTCGTTTGCTGAGTTCACAGATCAGGTGTTTGGTTAATATAGTTGGTTACTTATTATAGACGAATACAGGTTTTTTTAAAAGCTTGTATAGCAATGTGGGTCGCACTTTACTAGTATTCTTGTTAACTCCTCGTGCTAAGCTAAATGCTTGTGTTACGAGTAGGTTCACGTATGCACAACTCTTTATTGTTCAGTGCACTAATCTCATTGCTATATACATTCATTTTAACTTCAAAAGTTTGTTAGTCTCTCATTACCATCATTCTTTCACGCTTTGTGCATTGTGTATAGCATGCTGTAGAGATGAGAGCTTTGAGAAGTATGTGTGGTGTTACGCTAAAAGATAGAGTGAGAAACAGTGTGATAAGGGAGCGATGTGGAGTGAAAAAAGATGTAGTAACAAGGATTGAGAAAGGTATGTTAAGATGGTTTGGTCATGTAGAGAGAATGGATGAACGGAGACTGACGAAACAAGTATATATGGTGAGTATGGATGGGCGAGTTGGAAGGGGAAGACCTCGGCGAACGTACCGCAACCAAATTGCGGATGTTCTTAAAAAAGGCCAGGTTCCGAGCACCCTAAACCGACGGTCATGCATGAAGAGATTAATGAATGTAGATGAAGCGAAAGTAGTGTGCCAGGATCGTAGCAAGTGGAAATCTATAGTCTCTGCCTACCCCCATGGGAGACAGGCGTGACAATATGTATGTATGTATGTATAGCAGCCATATGTTACCCCATTATTTCTTAATGTTGTATTGCAGGCGTCCAACGCTTGTACGAGCAGGCCATCCTCCACACGTCCCTGGGTGACGTCCACATCCGTATCTTCGGCAAGGATGTGCCGCGATCTGCCGAGAACTTCTGCGTACACTCGCGGAACGGATACTACAACGGACACGTATTCCATCGCGTCATTAAAGGCTTCATGGTACAGACTGGTGACCCTACTGGTGAGTAAATGTCTTTGTTTTATTATGTGACTAGCTTTCCGCCCACGGCTTCGCCCGTGGCCCGTTTTTTTTCAGACTTTTTTTTGCTATAAACCTCACGGAGCCCGAGACCTTTCCAACGAATGCAAAACCGTGGAAATCGGTTCGTGCGTTCTTGAGTTATAGCGTCAGGAAGGAAAACCCGACTTATTTTTATATAGTAGATAGATGGACAGACGCCCATCTGTTCACTCACATAATAAAACAAACAAGAAGCATGGATATACTTCTTGCTTCATGCTTCTTGCTTCCAAGTCGGTTGTTGGAATCAAAATAAGTCAAATCATGTAATGAAATTAATGTTCTGTTTATTATTTTAAAGGACACACACATAAAGTTAGAAAGTATGTTCCCATTTAATTTATGTCTTGCCGATCTAGCCGATGTCTTAGCTATGAATATTCATTTCGATCTGGAATAAGTAATAAAAAACGCGTATAATATAATAAGTAATAAATAAAAAGAGTTAAAATAATCGTTAAGTTTTAAAATTTTTCTTTCTTTATGAACCATCTACAGTGTATTAGAAAACTTTAAAACGGACCGACAAACAGACAACGGGTCAAGGGTTCCGTTTTAGGAAATATGAAATCCCTATTTCTATGAATACATATCCCTATTAGGGATACGTATATATTATAATCTTTTCATATTAAATTATAAAATAATATATGTATAGTTTGTGGATTTAGGCAAATGGAACTATTTTAATTTGAATAAATCATGATTTTATTTTAATGGCAATCTGTGTTGGCATTTGACGTCTGCTGTTGGTGTAAACCCATGTTCTATTTTATAGATTGATGGGAATCAATATTTTTTCTATCCAATGCTGGATTTAGGTCTCCTCATAAGCACGCCATCTCGAACGGTCTGGTGCCTTCCGCAGTAGTCCTTGCAGCATGTTGAAGAAGAAGAAGAAGAAGAGAAGAATATTTTTAGTATAACAACATACCATCACGCCTGTATTCCCCAAAGGGTAAGGCAGAGGTGTACTTAATGTAGGTACACCCACAGTTCGCCGGTATGTTTGGGTCCCATGTAATAGGGGGCGAGCCTATGGCCATTCACCGGGCACAAATCCAGACTCGAACTCGACTCCTCGACTCGGGGATCGAACCCAAGACCTGTAGCGTAGCAGTTGCGATTGGGACCACTAGACTAACGAGGCAGGCAGAATATTTTTTGTAATTGCTATTGTGTCCTATAGGCACGGGCACCGGTGGTGAGAGCATATGGGGCGGGGAGTTCGCGGACGAGTTCAAGCCGCACTTGAAGCACGACCGGCCCTACACCGTGAGCATGGCCAACGCCGGCCCCAACAGCAACGGCAGCCAGTTCTTCATCACGCTGGCACCCACGGTACGTGAAACTATTTTTCATCTGTAACATAATATACATGAACATCGTGTATCATGTCATTTGTGCCTGTCATAGTTAAAAATGACGTACACTTCACATCAAGCTATACAAAACCAGTTTACGCTGGCCTCTTATACTAAAGGAAGCCTATACGATGCGAGATCAGCTTAAACTGGTTTTGTATAGGTTGACCTGTAGCCGTGTGTACACGATAAAAGAAAATAGTAAAACCTCGTTTCCCACAGCCATGGTTAGACAACAAGCACACTGTATTCGGACGCGTGGTCCGCGGCATGGAGGTGGTACAGAACATAGGCAGCGTCAAGACGAACCCGAAGACCGACAAGCCGTACGAAGATATCAGAATTATATCAGTCACCGTTAAATAAAAATACATACATACCATCGTCACGCCTGTATTCCCCGAAGGGTTAGGCAGAGGTGTACTTAATGTACACCCACAGTTCGCCGGTATGTTTAGGTCCCATGTAATAGGGGGCGAGCCTATTGCCATTCACCGAGCACAAATCCAGACTCCGAGCTGCTACTTAGAATTTCATAGAAAAACCCAATAACACTTTGCTCGACCTTGGGATCGAACCGAAGACCTTTAGCGTAGCAGTCGCGATTGGGACCACTAGACTAAGGAGGCAGTCAAAGTCAAATGAAAATAACTAATTGGATAGGCTCAATAGACGGTCCTGTGGGACAAAATAAGTTAAAAATAATCAGGTACGGTACATCTGACACTATAGATCCAGGTTTCAAGGGATCACGACTCCAAATTATAAAACCTAGTGGCAAAGAGATAATTAACAAAGTAATCACTAGGTTACTAGAGGAGGTCGGTCATGGATCTGAGATTGCCTATCAAAACTTTTGATTGTGAAAACATTTGGGTCTTAGAATTTGGCCCATATGAATAAGTAGTACATAATGGTAATTAAAAGGGAGTAGACGAATGCCCTTGCTCTGCAAAGGGGCAAAATAATAAATATTTTAAGTATTAAGGTATAATTTTAAGTGAATCGATAAAATGATGCAATGTACAAAGTAATGAATTGTGCTAGAATAAATAAGATCTATGACGTATCCATGTTGTTTTTGTTATCCTGGGATCAAATTGGACGGTTCGGTCAAGGTAAATTAAAAAAAAATCAAGTAATAAAATGAATCTAATGATGTTATCCTTTGAAACACACCATATGTCAATTTTAATATGTGTATTATTAATATTCTCAAAATAAACGTAGTTCAATGACCAACTTATACATTACTATCTTTCCGCCCGCAGCTTCGCCAGCGTGGACAACACCTTTTTGACTGTTTAGTTTTTTTCCAATTCTGGTGGGAAATTGCAAATTAACCTTTCATATCTTTCCGTCCGCTTCTTTGCTCGGGCAGACCACAAAATTTGATCAACTTTATTATTTACCGAAATATAAACGCAGCTTATATCCTTTTCCAAGGTCTAGTCTATTTTTGTACCAATTTTCGTCAAAATCCAAACGGACTTTCACCCCCTATTTCATCCCCATACAGATTGAAATTCAAAAACCTCATATCAAATATTTATTTATTTCTTATTATTTGCCTAAACACAAAAATTCAGCGTTTATCTTCAACAATGACAAACTCCCATACAAATTTTCATCCCTTATTACAACCCCTTTTTTACAACAAAACGTAGCTTATAATCCTTTCCCAAGGTCTAGTCTATTTTTGTTCCAAATTTCATCAAAATCGGTTCCGGGGTTAAACTTGAAACCGTGACTTTGTTTGGACTTCTAAACGAAGTTTCATCCCCTATTACATCCCTACACAGGTCGAAATTTCTAAAACGCTAGAACAAATATTTAATTATTTCTTATCAAGTGCCTTAGTATAAAGATTCATGGTTTTATCTTGAAAAATGACGAACTCCCATACAAACTTTCACATCCTATTTTCAACCCCTTCAAAACTATTTTGTTGTAATAAAAGGTAGCCTATGTCGTTTCTCAAGCTTTAGTCTATTCCAGTACCAAATTTCATCAAAATCGGTTGAGTGGTTTAGGCGTGAAAGCGTAACAGACAGACAGACATCCAGAGTTACTTTCGCATTTATAATATTAGTAGGGATAGTTAAAACAAGGTCTACTTGCGAAAGATTGAAACTAGAGATAAACAAAGTTATCATCACTCGTTAGATAATCCTTTTTTTAAATAAATTCGCAAATAATAGGTGCCGATAAATCGTAACATTTTTTCTGAATTTCGCTCCTTATTCAAGTCATTACGTATATATGCGTTATTCGAACTTTGATGCGCGCCATCTATTATCGAGTAGGGTGAATCACAAATTAAATTGGCCATCTAGTGTTCAGTAGCGGTAACTTTAATAAAAGTTGGATTGTTTTTATTTCTCTCTAGGTGGCGGTACTGGTATTTTCATCGGAAAAAGTTCTGACATTTTTGATTTTTCACCCTATGTGCATTGCATAGCCACAACAGTGGGTCGCTCTATAGTCACGAGACTACTTTAAAAAAAAAGGTGAAATCTTGGGTCACCTCGTGCATCAAAATAACGATGCGTGAATTACTGCATATTTTGTAACTGCGTGGCTTTAGAGCTGGGACTCTGTTCTATCAGGTCATCTTTAGGAATGGAACCTTGAAACATAATTTATTTATTTTAACAGATTTCATTCGTTTCATAATCTGTGACTTATGCACAAGATATTCATAGTTTATTCCGTAAATCGGACTTTCAGACGCGGTATGTTTGAGGGGTTTGTTACCAAATTAAATAACAAGCGTGCAGTATAAATCGATAGGAATGCGAAGATAAGGGCTTTCTCGTCAAGATAGGTATCACCTATATCTTTGTCTACTGGTGATCGGTGTTGTGATGTTATTAGGTATGCTTCACCTATAATAATATTATAAACTGGTAAAGTTTGTGAGGTTGTAGGGGCCAAACTCTGGATCTACTGAACCGATTTTGAAAATTCTTTCACCAATAGAAAGCTACATTATTCCTAAATTCTGAGTGACATAGGCTATACAAATATAGTAACTCGAAAAATGTAAACGACTTTTTAGTGGTAGTCGGATTTGAAGTAAGTCGGAGAGTCGGTCAAGTAAAAATGTTGATCGCGCATCGAAGTCGGCACAGGTCAGCTAGAATCGAATATAACTATGATGCAATAAATAAATCTGCATTTATTTATATTTTGATCTATATTTTCATTAGAATTAGATTAAAATGTAGAGTAAATTAAAATACCCATTAACTGGCCCAGTGCTGGGCACGGGTGTCCTTTCAAAGTGAGAGAGGTTAGGTTATAAGTCCACCACTCTATCCTACTGTGGGTTGGCAGACTTCACACGCCATCGAGAAAATTTCTCAGGGATACAGGTTTTCCAACGATATTTTCCTACACTGTTTAAGTTGTTTGATTACGAAAAGTCAGCTGTGCGTGCCTTGGATTCGAACTCAAGACCTTTAACTAGGCAGTTCAATGGTCATATGACAATGCTATCACTTCTTATAACTAGACATTCGGTTTTATTTTTTCCAGGTGTTCGGGCAAATCAGTTATTGGTGTTGGATTTTATGATTTGAATTGGGATTTTGGAGCTTGGTTATATAATGAGATCCATGACCCTAGCATGTAAAAGGGATGTGTAGCCGTTAGGTAGAAAAATATTTAAGTACCTCTAGGTAATAACTTCAACTACCTACATGTAATAACATTTTATGTTCCCATAAAACAATCTTATTAATTTAATGACGCCTAATATCCATAAAAGTTCTTACACCCGTTGACTACAATAGTACCTAGGTACTTAGTGCGGATTCTATAGTTTAACTGGACTGTTTATGGTGATAAAAGTGAAGGTCAACTTTACAATAACACAAAAAGCGAGTTCACAATAATAAAGGAATTTTCGATGCATTTTATTTTCCTTTTGCACAGTTGGACTTATCTCTCGTGTGAATGGGACGGAGTGATGTTGTCTCGCTCTTTCTCATGTAACTATCGCGTTCCACGCCCCTCCCGCGTCGCCCGCACAATGTTTTCTTGCATGGCGCGCAGCGCGGCTACCCCGCCTCCGTGCCTCACCTAAATTTGTTTGTTTCCATTGAAATAATATCGTTGTACTATGATGACTTATGATATTTCTATTTATTTCAGTACAAAATTAGTTTATAATATACTGGTTTGTGTCCTAAACTTCAAGATGAGCCATCTGCTGGAATGGATAAAAGGACATAGCATATTCAATTACCTACAAAAAATATTTTTTTTGACTTACCTACCGTTTAATATTTTTAACCGTTTAAAGTTGTGTGTATTATCATTATTATTACCATAATTTCGAATAAAAGAAGCTGGAACCTGAAAACAAAAAAAAAATATGTAATCATATTTTTTGTATTACATATGTATTTATTAAGTGGTACTTAATTGAAAAAATCCATGAAGAACACAAACAAACATGCTAAATACCTACATACAAAATATATATATTCTTATCGACTTAAAATTGCAGAGCTACTAGAATGCGATTTATTCACGTTATAATAAAACATTTAATTTTACGACTTATTATCGGTTTAAAGATCTTTATTCCTCAATTCATGAAAATATTTTTTATGGTAGCATTTAATTAATTAATATTTCTCTCAAGAATATGTATAACAATTAGTGCTTATGTTGTTTTCTGTTCCCACAGACAAACCGTGTAATAAAACCGTGAAAACGGTTTTGTGGGGCCTTGTTTAAAAATGTTATTTATAAAAGTTTAATAAAGATACATACATACATCAAAAAAATACTGACTACCGAACACTAGTGAACAGAAAATAATAATAAAAACATGTATTTAGGATTATTACAATAAATATTTATGTGGTGACCACATTTTGAAACGTAGCCGGAATATTCTTACTATCAATTCACTCATTGTCGTGGGTTGCTAAAAATAACTCTTTTTTAAGAGACTCTTCATTTCTTCAATGATTAAATTGGATGAATAGGTATGTTTTTATGATGTATTTTGTTTTGAAACATTTTGTAATTATTGTTTTTTTATTAAAGCTTTATTTTATTTACAAAAATTTACTGAGTTATTTGCTTATTCTGATTATTATTTAAAGAAAGAATAAATACTATTTTGTATCTTTACTTTTGTTTGAATAATGACTTTTTAAATAATGTCAAATGTCGATGCTGCGTTATTAAAGTATGCAATTTATAACCTAGCCTTAATTTGGATTCACGTTTATTGCTACGGCAATATTGTAATGGACACGCTCCTCCTGATTCTCGGTAATCGTACGAAGTCGTAAACAGCCCGCCGCGGCCTCGCGCTACGCTACGCTGCCAATTACCAATCAGACGCGAGCGTTACTTGGCGTCGCGCGATATCCGACCAATGAACGTTCGACTTTATCACGCGATTTCTAAAAATAGCTTATCTGAGTCACTCAATAAAAGCAGTGGTTGTTTCTTAACAATGTTTAGAAACAAGTGGAACGTTGAAGGAGTCGGACGTGCGTTGCCGCATGTAAAGTTTTGATATTCGCGCAGTGAGTTCAGTGATACCGAGTCGTTCGGTGCAAACACATGGTTCGACGCTTCCAACACGGCATGGAGCCCACTTTCTACGACGAGCAGTATCCCCTTAGTGGACCTGTGGAGAACCTTAAGCGACCACTCACCTTGGACGTGGGGCGGGGCATAAAACGGGCCCGGATCGGCGGTGCACCGGTCCTCTCTTCACCAGACCTTCAGATGCTGAAGCTCGGCTCTCCAGAGCTTGAGAAGCTGATCATCCAGAACGGTATGATTACAACAGCGACACCAACGCCGGGTGCACCAGTGCTATTCCCAGCAAGCATTGCGCCGACGGAAGAGCAAGAGATGTACGCGCGGCCGTTCGTCGAGGCACTGGACAAACTACATCACTCCGACCCGACGCCGCAAATCGGACGCGTCGACAGGCGAGTTTACGCTGACTTGGACAGGCCGCTTGAACGCTATCCCACACCTGTGGTCAAGGACGAGCCACAAACTGTTCCCAGTGCTGCGAGTTCACCACCTCTGTCTCCCATAGACATGGATACACAAGAGAGAATAAAATTGGAACGCAAAAGGCAAAGAAACCGAGTGGCTGCATCCAAGTGTAGGCGGCGCAAGCTGGAGCGTATCTCCAAATTGGAGGATAAAGTTAAGATCTTGAAGGGCGAGAATGCTGAGCTGGCGCAGATGGTGGTCAAGCTAAAGGAGCACGTGCACCGGCTCAAAGAGCAGGTGCTGGAGCATGCAAACGGCGGCTGCCACATCGACTCGCACTTCTGATCGTGCTGTCGCCGCCCCCGCTCCACCACATTCCATGCTAGTCGCGCCCGGTAGGACGCAGCATACAAAGCGATTTGTGATCTTAATTTTACTGTGTAATATATAGTTAATGAACACTAGTGAATAAGGTGTTGACGCTACGTTAAGAATGCTGTGGATGTATCGTTAAGTTTGAGAGATTAGGTTGCCAGTGATGAGTGCAGGCAGAACCTCCGCTCGGGTGAGCTGATTCCAGAACGTTTGTTGTTTGTGAAATGGTTATGTTATGATTTTCTTTGCGAGGAATGTACTTAGAGCGAGTCACAACTGCGAAAGCTTTAGCTTCAATTGTAAGTTGCAGAACTAATGATTTCCTTAAATCAGTATTGCGTTGTCTCATTTAGAATAGTGTAGAAACTAGAAAGGATAATCGTGCAACGTCACTCGTTTGTAGACTGACTGAACGAGGTTGAAGCGGCGTTGCCAGTTTTACGGCGAATTTCCCGTTTCAGCGATGTTGCCGCACTTGCCTCGCTGAATTGGGGATTTCCATTGTTCATTGTGTCCCGGCCATTGTGTGTATTTTTTATGCCCAGTAGAATCTTATTATAATAATTAGTTTTACATTTCGGATGTTATTTATTGCGATTTAGACGGAGACGCACGTCGTCGCCGCTGTGTTGTGACAGATACGAAACGCCAGCGGTGTGAAAGAGATAGTGTGTCGTAGAGTGGCAACGGCGCATCAAGCCGAGTCATGAGCGGATGTTCTGCTAATTAAAATTCCGCCTGCGCCGCCCTCGCGGAATGGCGGCCATGTGTTCAACACTCGGACGTTCCGAATCACGTTTTGTTGCACAAGGTTAACTTTTTAAACGCTACAATAGCGTTTTAACGCCACCGTGGACTGGAACGTTTTTGTTCGCTTTGCTTGATTGTTTCGAGGCAAATTAAGTGCTTGTGTGGGAGACTGATCGAATGCAAGTATGGAGTGCCTTTTACGTATGAGTGAGAGCGTAGATCGCGCAAATTATTTTCTCCGTTTTGAAAGATGTTTCTCGGAACTGACCCGGTGCTCTTTAGAGGACGTGACTTTTGTAATGTGAAGCCGTCCGATTTAAATATTAATTATGGACGTATGGGAGTGTTTCATGAACGTCTGTTTGACATGTGAACGATGCGAGTGAATGCGTGATGTAAGTATTTATTAGTGAGAATGTTTATCTTATAGGATGAAGTAGCAATCTCGAGTGCCTACGCTTTGTAAACTAAAGCCTATACCTATGTTTTAATTGTTTTTGTTACCATTAATGAGCTACAGTAAATTGTTCTGTACCATTGTCTTCTATAGGTTATTGTAAGTAATTATAATACCAATTAACAAGTTGAATTGTTATATAGACTATATGAGGCGAACGGGTGGCGAGCTATTGAAAAATCAAAGAGAGTGGTTTCTGTAAAGAACGCACCCGGCGTCTATTTGTATTATTTTTATACAAAAGAATTCGTCAGAATGTTAACAGTAATTTGTAAGTTTATAAAAGATATGGAAACAGTTATACTAAAATAATATATTTCTATGAATTTAACAAAGAATATTGTTTTATACAGAATATCATATTGTATGATAAAATCGAAAGAAAATAAATTATGAAGATTATTATACCATTTATCCATTAATTTCATTTCTTCCCAATCACCTAAGAATGCTAGACAAAACCACTGAGTGACCTAGATTTTAAGAAGTAAAGAGAACAAAATTCTTTCTTTTTGGCTTGAATTAGACTAATTTAAAATCAGCACAATCCTCAAATAAAAAAATGCTGCATGAATACACGATAAGCAAAATATAAACAATGATACGACAAATTGAAATTACGCAAATTATTACAGAAGTAAACAACAAATTAGTACCTATGTTACATAATAGTTGTTATAAAAACTACATAATGAGTGGGGCTAGCAAGAAACAGGAAAAGTCATAATATTGCAAGTGAATAGTTTTTTGACATTGAACAATGATATCAACAGCTGCTTAGTAAGTGTCATGACCAACCAAATTTTGTTTTATTGCATAACAAACCAACTGTCAGAGAGGTAATTTTTTTAAGTTTATTTAATAAATCTGGTGTAGGTGTATCGCATACTCTTCCTTCTTTGTTTATAAGCTGTATAGATAGATACTTTCAAATTATTTCTATTGGAAGCTAATTTCATAAAAGAAAATGCATACATGTCACTGTATATGTAAAATGGTGTTTCGATATACAAACTTGTTGTGCTTCTCGAATAGTGATATGAAAATAATATTATTGTGAATGCAAATAAATACGGTTAGCATCAATAAATTATTATGTCTAAATATTTTGTCACCGAAATACATTTAGTGAAGATGAACAGAATGATGCGTGCGAAAACATGCGATAAACTCGACAGAAGTGCAGTTTTATGTCAAATTCATAAGTTCTGAATATTTACGAATATATCTTTAAGCTTATTACAAGCTTATAGTATTGAATGAACGCATACAGACTTTATATATTTGTCAATGAGTTCCATATTCATATCACAAAACTGACAAAGGTCAAAAGAATCGATGCCAACGAAATCTTGCTGGCCGGATGTCCGAATTTTGTGGCAAAAATACCAATGACTTGAGAAAAACACGTATTAGTTTTAATCACAAAAAATAACAAGTTCCATTCCACTTGTTAAAACCTCAGTGGGACTATAGATCAGATAATATTAAGAGGGGGCAACAATAAGTCTCTAAATTAATTTTCCAGACAAGCTTCCATATGTTAACATAATGGTTACAGTTGTTTCCATATTTCCTGACTTTAGGCACATCATCCCGTTCATTTCCGCGGGCGTCAAATCACGGTCATTTATTATGTGGGTCAGTATGCTGTTAACGTGAACATTAGCCGCTGAAGCCTACGCATTGTTCTCGTTAAAACATCGCAATATTTACTAACATCACTGTGTTTATACTGACTGTTGTTAAAACACTTATATATTTATGATTCGTATGTTTTTCATACGACGAGTATGTTGACTGATTGCGCTGCGGTTGCCTATTCATTTTGTTCGCCCAAAATAACATGTGAGCGTGTTGAAACATCAATATTTTATGTTGAGTTAATATCAACAAAAATGCGCATGTCGCAAATGCATTTATTGCGCACAATATTTTCAGAACTCGGTACATCTAGACGCACGGCAGTGTGTAAGCCAAGTTCGCAAAGCAGAATAATAGAAGTTACCGGACATATTATATACTGAGTTCTAAAAAGCAACTCGACCGTGATGTTGCATTTAATTTTGTTTCGTACGGTCAAGGTACAAATCTCAAAACCCCAGATGTAACAATTAACAAAATTATTTCTTTATATTCTCACCAGCACTAGAAATGCGAACTTAGTTCTATAGATTTACAAGACAATCAAAAAATATTTTTACATCTATGAACTTAATAACCATCAATATTCGTTGCATAGCTTTTTTATTATATTGGAAGAGTTCCAAAGAAAACACCGTGTGCGGTCGTTTGCCCTCGACAACGCTTCTGACTCACGTAGAAGAAAAGAAAACGGTCTTAAACTATTGTGTCTTAAGTGTTAGTTACAAAGATATTAATGCTACAACGGGGACAATGTCAACTTGGAATTACAGTTCGGTTCTGAGAAATGTTTTGTGATTGCTTTTTACTAGTACTTCATGTATTGCATGGTTCTCGAAAACTATTAGTTAAAATAACTAAATGAGTTGGGAATATTCTAAAATAATTTATCTGTCTGTAGGCTACGTGTTTCTTGGAAACGTATGTATTGAATTTTGTAACAATAAAGGGCTAAACTAATGCCAATTTGTACGACCTTATCATAATTAAGAGGCCGAGCGTATTTGTAGTGGCATTTAAAGGAAATTCAACATTTGGCTGGTGGCAAAGACAATTTCTGAGAAAGACCCCGTTGGCTTTTAATTTTAACCTGCGGGTCACCTTCAACTCGGTGACATGTTGTTGGCGCAGGTGCGCCCTCTGCTGGGCTAATATTCGATACAGTTCGGAAATCGGTTGGCGAGCCTCCAACCACCGCACGTGCCGTGATGTGTGTTGCTACCACGCGATATTATTTCATAGGCTCATCCTGTTGTTTATTGGGGAAACCTGTTTAATATTACAACAATTTGGCAAAAAATATTTGTAGCAAGCACCTGATATTGGCAGTATTGGAACTGTGCCAAATGATTTTTTTATCATGATTAAATGCAAAACATATCATATGCATATCTGGAAAACAAATAGAACTCTAATCGGATAATACAGAAATGAAATAACAGATTTATGTCTGACCATACCCTCCCTGAGATGTAGGCGTGACGGTTGGCAATGTCAGATACATTATCTTCTGACCTTGTTCCGTTGTCATCCGTTTGAAAAACCAGTTGATAAAGTTATAAGTCAGTATACTTACATAAACCTAAAGTAATTTATTGATCAGGTATTTATAAGCCCATTAAAAGGGATATAATAATAACTATTTTAACAGTTTACCACCTTGTATTAATGCAAAACGGGAAAAGTCCTGTAAAATCAGAAATGATGGTGACCCTATCATCGGCTCGCATGTATTATAAATCACCGAGATTCATTGCACCATTGTGTCGCTGCCGCGTCTCTAAACTGTCTTATAATAAATAGATTATGTAATTTAATAGATTAACTGCCTATGTGTTTTATTTTAGTTTCAGAAAGAAGATGAAAAAACTTAAAAACGTGAAATGAATGGTTATAAAATTAAAACACACCAAAATTTCAATAGGTTGATGACTTAGTTATACCACGGGCTTGCAACCTCATTATAGATTCCATTTAATCGAGAATTTGAAATTTGAAACGGAATTCAATAATATCAGAATAGCGCGATAAAATATGAAAAACGTAGATTTATTTCAATAAAATAAAATAAAATAAGTATCATATCTAGGGAATGATAATGTATAGAAATAAATAATAACTAGCTCGTCTTTCGAGGTTCTACGTTCCATTTCCAGGTTGAGCAGAATTATTAGGTTTTTCTATGAAATTATCAGTAGCAGCTCAAAGTTTGGACCCGGTTAATGGCAACAGGCTTGCCCCCTATAACATGGAACTTAAACATAAGCCTTACCAACAAGCTGCGGATGTACGAATACGAGGATTATGGATGGGTATGTCATGTGTTTGTATAAGTAATATTAATAAAAAGGTCGCACCTCCAAAACAATAGATTAAACTCTACCTGTCAACATTTGTAGTACACAGGGCTAAAGGTCAACCTTTTTTTTTTTATGGGATAACTCGGCAAACGAGCAGGCGAGCTACCTGATGGTAAGTAGTCATCGCCGCCCATGGACATCTGCAAAACCAAAGGAGTTGCAGATGCGTTGCCGAGCCTATTTAGGGAAAGGGAGGGGAAGGAGAAAAGGAGAAGGAAGGGGATTGGGGGAGGAATTGGGCCTCCGGCCCTCTCGCTCACCGAACGAAGCGCAGTAACGAAACGCTACTACTCAGACGTCGGTCTTCTGCGAGAGTGTGGTACTTCCCCGGTCAAGCCGGCCCATTCATACTGCGAACAGCGTGGCCCTACCACAACAAAAAATACCTACCTATACAATTCCAATTTAAGTTGATCTCGAATTGTGTAGGTTTTCTGTACAATAAAAGGCCAGCGTAAACTGTGCCGTGCGTACAAGGTCTAGCCTAGTGGAAGTTTGGACTCTTGGGAAAACAATACATGCACTGTGTAATATTGTAAAGTTTTATTTGGGAAATAAAGTTATTATTGTAACATTGAGAAGCCAATTATTATAACAAGGTCGGTAATTAATATAACGTGTGCTTATTATTTAAAAAAAAAAGATTATTATAATTACACCATTTTGTCTCCGGGAGGTATCTTAAAATCACGAGTTCTCAAAATTTCAAGTACATAGGTAGTAATACTTACAAAGATTCTATTTTGCATTTTTTATGCAAACGGTAAAGATCTACCTATCTTTCTTATTCTGCAAGCAATAATTCTTAAATGTATGGATCTTCTAGACTCCAGACAGTCACAAAATAATAATAAGAAATTCTTTATAATCGTAAACAATTGCAAACATTTTCTTAAAGTGTTTTATATGTTGGCCCCCCATTTAAAAAAAAAAAAACTTACTAGCAATGTGGGTCACACATTACTAGTATTCTTGTTAACCCCTCGTGCTAAGCTAAATGCTTGTGTTACGAGTGGGTTCACGTCGGTAGTGCAATGGGTGGGATTCGAACCGGCAACCACATGATCGCAAGTCCGACGCCCTAGCCATTAGGCTACCGACGCTTCTTTCTTCTTCTTCTTCTTAATTACATTTCGTCGTTATGAAAGACATTATTTTAACAATTGCACATTATTATTTTACCATTATTGACGTAATTACATTTGAAGAACTACGAACTAACTCCACAAATGTAATTAAGTTTAATACTTATTTAACTTAATTACATTTGTGGAGCAAGTTATTAGCTTTACAATAGTCAAAATTATTAAAATCGCCAAAATTATCCTTGCATAATTAATGAATGTCCCCTTAGCATATCTATTGATTTAATAAATACTTATTAAATATAATTGGTTATTGAAGCCAGCCGTAAGTAAATGAGCCGGGCATTAATTGCAGTATACCTAGTTACCTACCGTCCTAAACTAATTAGATTTAAGTAACATGATACTGCGGCCGTTTCTACTTCATTAATTAATAAAAGCCACTGCTGCTCCTTAATTAGGTCATTCAAAAATTGTTAATTTGAACATTACGCGGATGCTATTAGGTTATCGAATTCCGTGGCCATCCAGTCAAAATTTCAATTCCCTTTTAATTTCAGCGTTAGACACTCAGACCAGTTAAACAATAGAGTTCAAGTGCAATGTACGCTAAATGAAATCGTATGTTTACATAATGGAATTTTCCCTTCACAAAGGAAAAAAATAAGTACACACAACAAAGTAATTTGATATTAAAGCAGTTTGGTACAGTTGGCGACACTTTCTACGGATTTCTCGAGTTGTGCAAGCGCGGAAGCTTCGCCTGTTATAGTCCTGGCACACTTTCCACTGTTGTTTGCGACTGTATACGCCCACAGCTGTTCATTATAACAACTTTATATTAAGCCCGCTTTCCGTTAAAGGAGTTTGTTTTGTGTCATCCTTGTGTGAAAGTGGGAACGTAATTGTCTTTGCTATATTCTCAAGAGCTGTCTCGTAAAATACGCTACGCTACACGTACGTAATCAGGATTTTTTGTAATTTATGGTTTATTTTTAATGTTTTTGTATACGATGGAGTATCCTTACCCCTTATATTTCATATCTTTCCATATAAGAATAAGTTCTGCTATGGATGGCCATAGAAGTATTTATTCTTATCTATAATCTAAAGGTTTTCTGGTAGGTATCGCTATTCATGGTGAAGTTGGCATTATACTCGTACCCTTATTTTTATCAATCTTGCTTCTCGTTAAGAAAAACCTATAAAATATCCAGCTTACGCTGGCCGCTTATTGTATGGAAAGCATATACAATGCGAGATCAGCTTTAACTGGATTTGATTAGCTTGCAAATTAATTCAAGCCTTCTGAAGCAGGCATAATCTTTTAGATGAAAACAGAAACATCGAGAGATCTATATGAGGCCTCTGTCTTGTCATTCCATAACATGTAGGTAATAAATAATATTGGTGAAGTATATTACCGTATTGATAATTTCTAAAAGATTTTTTTTCATAGTGCTCACCACAGATTACAAGAATTCGATCATCCTTAAATGGCATTTCCTTTGCTAACTTGAGGGTAGTAGTAAAAAAACATTGACGTTTGACGTCGCGAGTCGAGATTTCCGTATTCTCCTCGCGAAAATTAGCTAATTATGATGAAAATTAACTACAGCCGCGGATTTTCGCGCTACTCATCCCTTGTGATGAAAAGTGAAAAGTGTGTGTATGTACATGTAATGTGTGTTTGTGTGTGTATCATCGGAGTGATGGAACCTACAGCGTTCGCGTCACAACTACCCAGCTTATCTATCAGGTAGGTTTTTCATATGATCGTTTAATATAGTTACTCGAAGGAGCGGGGAGGAGAAGATAACAACTAAATACGCTGATCCACCGATCTGGAGGTTAAGGCACATGGACGCTTATGACAATCGTTAGTGGTGGTCAGATGACCAAAAAGCCTGACAACCAGTAGGTATATCCTTAGGATATCGGCATCTGGTAAGGCTAATGGTACCTACCTAATATGTCTATAGCCTAATCCCTCTCATACTGAGAGAAGAACCATGCCCAGCAGTGGGACAATGTAATGGGTAGATGAAAAATCGCTTTCGAAAGTGTCTACTTTAGCCTCGTGTCTGCATATAATATTTCTAAGGAACCTGATCTGAGTCCATATTAGATTGAAGTATGTATGTGTAAATCTAATCATAATATAGGTACTTACTTATTGCACAATAGTCGCGCGCGCAGGTGTTCAACAGTAGTCCATGAGGTGCCTATACAAATACAACGCAATGTCACTCATTTGTACTTGCCTGTATAGTGCCCGGGGAACACCGCAGGAAATGCTTTGTTAACAACTAATTATAACAACATAATTATTGTAACCATTCATAAAACATAATATAACAATACCGATGAGCCTAGTGTATCGTTTCTCAATCTTTATAGTTTTCTGACACAATAAATACCCAAAGTCTCTACCTGAAGTCTTGAGTTAACGCAGACAAAGCCGTGAACTAAAGCTAGTTATTGTTACAGTACCGTAGTACCGTAGTTGTTTATCGAAAAATTAGGTAACCGAACAGACACAGCAAATGCTTACAAAGCATAACAAAACAAAACGTAAAACAAATTACACTTCCTAATAACATATACCTACCTATTATATAATTTATGTAGATATGTAGGCACAGACTACAATAAATACAAAGGGAATAGGTACGTACTTTGTTCATCAAAAAGCATTTTAATCGAATAAAACTTCCTACTGCGTAATATGGACATACTGTGAAGTGTTAGTGCTGTATTAATTTATAGCGTTGGTATCAAATTAAGTAATATTCGGGGGCTTGTGTCTAAACAACCTGCAAGGTTAAGCCGTGATTGTGTTCGATGGTCTCTGTAAGATTTTACCACATCGAGACCACTCCGCGTCTCGGAGAGTACGTAAAGCCGTTAGACCCGGTTGTCAAAGCAACACCTTGGTAATCAGAAGCCCAAAAAGCTTGATAACCCGTCTATCCGTATCGGTATTGCCCAGAAACTGGGTTGCTGAGGTCTGATGGCATTCCGGCGCGTGAGCCTCGTCCTTTGAAGGGGTAGCGAACCCTGGATGACAGCCTGTCAGAGTCGTAGTTAATGACACGAATCCCTGGCCAATGGCTATGTCTATAGGACCAGGAAAGGCAAGTTCGGTTTTGTAGTAGTTTTAGTTGGTATGAGTGCGACATACCCTGCTGCTTTCCTAGGCGGCAGACGATCCTTGAAGATTTCCTGTACTCTAAAAAATAAGTTTGCAATCGCTTTGTGTAAAATATTGACATTACAACCTATCTGATAAGATAGACTGGAACCTAGGAAAGTAATGGTGATGACAAGAGCTGTATGGTTTTTTTTTAAGAAACGGGAGTTCTTTATGATAAGTACGGTTTAACTGTTCAATAAAATAATCGTTAAGCACAATCGCAGCCCTTTGTTCGTGCGAACAAAGAGTCCGTTTCAAACGTGCGCAGACGCACGTATGTGTGCACGTGTTATACTTATATCTAACGTGGTCACACACACGCCCACTCGTAATTAAACGCCAATGGAGTATGATGAAATTGAAGTACTTATAAAGAAATTAATTGTTGCATGGAAGATTTTTATATGAATGAATGAGTTGAGGAAAAAATCAGATTCAACTGTCATTGTTCATTTATTTAGACATAACAACAATAAAATATTCAATAAATGAATAGAAATTATTTCCCTTTGAGGTTTATTAACTGTAGCCGGAAAACTAGGTTAAATGCCATTTAGAATACATACCTAATGATTTTTGATAATAACTTGGTCAAAGGTCAATAACTTATATTATTTTTATATTTTGGACTCTTGTTCGTATTTTAGCTGGTGTCCCGTGTTCCCGGACACCTGTATAGGGTTATTCATTTGATTCAGTTGATTATTCTCAGCATTATTTCCTACCTCGTACGCTTGAAGGTCAGATTACACTCCGTAGATGGATTTTAGCCATTATATGGACAAGCCTTGTGGAACTAGTGATAGAAAAAATTAACACTATAGGCCGACCGTTTAACTCGCGTATCGCCTGCGCGGTAAGAAGGGAGCGGTAGGAAGTAAATAAATACTTAAAAAAGATACTTATTATTTTATTCTTTACCAACAATGTCTATCTCAAGATAAATCTTTGGATTATTGACTCCGTGTGTAGCGTTAGCCGCCCCCGCTCCCTTCTTACCGCGCAGGCGATACGCGAGTTAAACGGTCGGCCTATAGTTCTATTATTTTCAGATTATTTTATAATGGAATTAGTGATTACAAAAATCATCAGTAGTTCCATCATGGAACTGTTAAGGGTACTAGTGGCAATGATCCACTGCAATAGGGTTATTTTCTCCTCGTAAGGAGGTAGGTACCATGTAAAGTTACCGACATAGCGCACCGGATTAGCAAGCTGAAGTGGCAGCGGGCTGACCGTATCTGTAGAAGAGCCGACAACCGCCGGGGTAGACGTGTTCTCAAGTGGAGGCCGCGACTCGGCAAACGTAGTGTAGGACGCCCTCCGGCAAGATGGAGTGATGATTTGCGAAAGGTTGCTGGCAGAAGCTGGATGCGAAAACCGGAGCACAGGGTGAAGGGGAAGCCCAAGTCCTTCAGCAGTGGTATAGGCTGATGGTGATATCTACCATGAACGAATAAGTAGCGCTAGTTCAGAATACCGGCGCTAGAGCAGCATAATGATAATAGTGATTGTAAATTCTCTGGCAACTGACCAACCCGCATTCCGTTCAAAGACATGACGGTTCCACAATGGTTTGGAAGCGGAAGTAATTACGCCTGTCTTGAATTCCTAAGCTTCTTTAATTTTTAAGAGTGGAAATATCCAGTCTTCTTACAGTAAAGACTTAGTATTTACTTCGCGCGTTCTCTGCAGCATAACAGCTTAGTCTTGGAGAAACAGTCACAACTGCAGGAGAAATCTTACAGGAAAACGAGTATCACGAGTATTATGAGTGGGTTCACATCGGTAGTGCAATGGGTGGGTTTCGAACCGGCAACCACATAATTGCAAGTCCGACGCCCTAGCCATTAGGCTACCGCCGCTTTAAATATATTTTATGCATACAAAAACTAAAGACAAGCTGTACCATTTTACTAATAGTAAACAATGGTGCAATAACAAAGCTGTTACTCGACTTTTAACGATAGAAATAGCTTAATTATATTGAACTTTATGTCAAAATGTCAAAGTCCATATAAGTAATGTTAATATCATGTCTCTTTAAACCTACTAAACAAATCTACTGAAAGATTTGTTATAGAAATCGGCCGTAAGAGCGATAACTTAAAGATAATTTTCGGAATGGTCTATGGTTATAAAGGCCTTGTCCCATGTTAATTAACACCGAAATCTATTTTTGTATACGGCCATAAGATTCTGATGTTTTTTTTTGCTTTGTACATAATTATACTGGTTTCCTAGCCAGTTTGTTTACTATTAAAAAAACACAATGTCCTTCATGGTGGCTTCCTATTATTTTGGGACTAAACAACCAATTCTAAAACTAGCTAGCGTTAATTAAATTCTATTTACGAATGTAGACATGACGTATATTGACGGTACCTGTCTAATTATAAGCTCTGTTATGCAGGTAACTGATGGTAGTTCAACAAGTGAGTTTTGTAACTGCGTAGTTTTACAATACAAAACAATATTTTTTAGGTGTGGGGGAGAAATGGCGTTATTTAACTTGTTTGTTTCAATCAGCTCTTATAACCGTACAAGTCACATAAGAGCTTTATAGGTAAGTTGACTGACTATTTTTTATGGCCTTATGGAGATGTAGATCAATATATGTACTTATTTCAACATGTGACGTAAAGTGTTTCGTCCGCCATTCAAATTCAACTCACAATAGTTTTGCGGGGAAGGGATAGTGAATCCTCACCTCCAACAAAAACTTCGAACGCTTATATATCTTACAATTTTATTAGTCGATTTTAATTATTTTTTCAATTTACAAATTACGTTTTTCACATTTCAACGAGGGCCAGTAGAACAGTTTGCATCTATTGTCACAGTTCATAAGTGTAATTCACTCATAGATCTTACAAACTAAACCCACTGTTTTATTTAATGCGGTATGTTGATGTTTTCCAAAGTCTTCAATGCCGCCACATCAGGGCCGTTGCTGATAAGTTTATATTAATGCTTTGTGTGTAAGTGGCCTTATCTTCTTTCGTTCCTACTAAGTCGCTGGCTCTTCGGCTGGAAAAAAAAACATCCTGACTTTTAATTTCTGTATCAACCATCTATCCATTTATTAAGCCAAGTACGAGTTAACATAGTCTACTGTGCACCTCGCTGGCTCAATGCGGGTTGGGCGTTTGCCCATGTTGTTCTTTTTTACCATTTAAGCAAGAAATACAGAGGTAGTTTTTATTACTACGCATGTCCGCCTTATTATTCTAGTGATCCTAAGTG
This sequence comes from Subacronicta megacephala, assembly GCA_958496365.1. Taxonomy (NCBI): domain Eukaryota; kingdom Metazoa; phylum Arthropoda; class Insecta; order Lepidoptera; family Noctuidae; genus Subacronicta; species Subacronicta megacephala. The sequence continues at coordinate 12,041,727 of OY292530.1, read as the reverse complement.
CGACTGCCACGCGAGAGAACAGTGTTATTGTTTTTCTATGAAATTGTGCCCGGCAACTGACAATAAGCTCGCCCGCCACATGGACCCTGAATACGCCGGCGAAGTGTGGGTGTATAAATATTAGTAAACCTCTACCTAACGCCTTGGCAAAAAAGAGGCGTGGTGGTATGATAGTATGGAAAAGACTTCGTTACAGATGCGGGTTCGATTCGAATTTCGAGACCTATGTCTTGGCAAACCCTGATCGTAATTATTATTGGCCAGTAAAGTAGATATCGACCCAGTACCTAATTCAAATTTAAATAATAGGTGATGGCAGGTGGTCCAAAATTGGTAAGAGAAGTAAAGGAGAAGGAAGGAAAGATCGTTTTCCCTAAATTCGGTCGAGTCTCGCGAGGTTCCGTAGGTTTGATTCAGGGCAAACTTGCTTATTTTATTGCGTTTTCCTGTTAAGCGATTTTTAGTAATCCGCTTAGAATTTGGTTTCGTTATCAGCTCAATTCCCGGATAGAGCTGTGTTGTTGGGTTTTTCTATAAAATTCTCAGTGGTAGCTCGAAGTTTGGATTTGTGCCCCGCTCATAGAAATAGGCTCGCCCCCGATTTCATAAGATCTGAACATTAATCGGCAAAGAGTACAGAAGTTCACCTCTTTCTACCCTTTCGGAGAACATAGGCGTGATGGTATGTTAATGTATTACATAAAAATACCATCACGCCTTTATATTCAAGCTATTTACTTTGAAAGATGTAAGTAGACAGCTGATATATAGAACGATATTGTTATCTAAGTACTTCAGACTTCGAACCTGTCTTATGCAAGTCAGCGCTTAATTGCCATTTCCTACAAAGAAAGATATCGGTATGAATGAAGGTATGAATGGAAATTGTAACCTACATACAAGTAAGCGTACGTGACTTAAACAACGAATCGGTTTTTCCTATTGCGTCGTATGAATTGATTGGTTATTGACTAGTAGGAGTCGCAGTGTCAACGAAGTGGATTTTAAGTGTTATAATTACCGATAAGTAGTATCTTTTATTTAATAAACATAACTTAACATCTATATACCTGTATTCCCAGAAGGCTTAGGCAGAGGTGTACTACTGTATACCCACACTTATCCGGTTTAGGTCTCAAGTAACAGGGACGAGCCTATTGCCACTAACCAGGCACAAATCCAGACTCCTAGCTGCAACTGAGAATTAAATATTTTGAGAATTTAATAGAAAAACTTTGCTCGACCTGGAAATCGAATCCAGGACCTCTAGCGTAGCAGTTGCCCTTGGGACCACTAGACTATTACGTGGGACCTAAACATAACTGCGAAATGTGGATGTATAACATTAGTACACCTCTGCCTAACACTTTGGGGAATGCAGGCGTGATGGTATGGTATTTTATGTTCTTTGTTACAAGCCTGCACATGTCCACAGCTACACATTAAGCTATACAAATCCAGTATAGCCTGACCTCGCATTTTAAAGGCTTTCGGTAAAATGCAAGTCAACGTCACCTCCATAAGATCCGCAGAAAGTGGAAAGCGTAAATAAAAACTTATGGTTCCTACTTCGAAATTTAAGGCGTTTTAAAATTCGACATCACTGGCCGTGGTCTCGGTAGCTTAGTTGGCAAAAAGCGTCGAAACCCGCTGATACCGAATTTTTTTTTCTGAAATTTGCATAAGTAATTTATTTTTATCTTATATAATTATAGCATTCGTTTATGGATACAAAATAAATTAATCAAGACAATATAAATTGATCTCTCAGTATATGATAAAATACAAATACAAAGCGCGGTCATCTTATATTGGTAATGTATAGCTTGTATGTAGGGTATGTATAGCACACACACTTACACACACATACACAAACTCACACACTCTAGCACCCAAGCCACAAACTCTTACTGTAATAAACAAAAAACAAAAACATATCAATAGAGACAGCAGCCTGCAGTGACACTCAATTTACCTTCCTAAAGAATTAATATTACAGTTCATCATGGCTGAGCACTGTCTCCTGAGATAAAGGCTGCTACCTAGTTCAGGGGACAGGGTCAATACTTTGTGCAACCCTCTCCAAACCACCACAGTCATTGCAAATGTATACATACTTAGATATAGTTTCGCTACTTCTACTCGTATTGTATACTAACTTATGCTTGTAAAAATCCTTGTGGTGAGAAATAAACAATTTTTTTTAGATTGACGTGTAGCCGTATGTACGTATGTATATATGGTAAGTGTGGAATAATTTAAAAAGGAGGTTGTGTTGAAAGAGGTTTGCTTACTCCGTGAGTTATGTTAAGAGATAAGAAAAGAGTTAAAAGAGTTCTTTTTTTTTACTTTGAAGGAGTTCTCCTTGCAAAACCAGCAATGTTGCCTACATTTTTATTCTTTTCTTATTTTTTTAATGTGCATTTATTTTATAAATAGGTAAAATCGATACTATAAACCTTTTTCAATAATAAAATCAGTATTTCTTTATCAATTTAGTGCATTGTTAAGAATAAATAAAAACAAATGGCGGCTGTTGATAACCTAGTTATTTGAGCACCTAAGATTTTAATAAAACCACGTTAATATACGATACCTAAGTATCATCATATAATCTGCAACTGAATGGCTAGGCAGGGATGTAGGCACACTGACAGCTACCTAAGTAGGTATATTTTTTAGGTTTCATGTCATGGGTAGCACGCCTAGAAATCCAAAACCGATCAACCACAGAGAATTTAATAGAAATAGAAAAACCCAACGTCACTTTGCCTGACTTGAGAATCGAGTCTAGGACCCCATGCTTAGCTGCAGCGCCCTCGACCACTAGATAAACGAGGCAATTATTGTATCTGTGCAACCTACATTATTAATTACACGGTTGGTGTGACTAGCAAAATAATCGCGTTATCTAAATGGGGCGACTTGTCATGTTATAAATTATGTTCTTAGCAACAAGAAGGAAAAATAAGTAGTTTTTACTTAGCTATTCCGAGACGTTGCCGATAAAGCAGTGTTAGTCTAGTGATATGAAGCGATTGACTGCTATCTAAGTGAAAGGTCTCGAATCCAAGGCACGCACCTCTGACTTCCCAAGTTGTGCGTAGGTATGAAGGAAAACATCGTGAGGAAACTTACATGCCTGAGAGATTTTCTTGATGGCCTGTGATGTCTGCCAATTTGCTTTAGGCTAGTATGGTGGCCTAATCCCTCTCATTCTGAGAGGGGATCCATGCCCAGTAGTGGGACAATACAATAAATAGGTTGATGATGATGATGGTGATGAAATATATTCATACACAAAGTCACCTCCTTACTTTAAAGATACAAAATAAAAAATATTCAAAATCTTTAGAAATTTTGGTCTCGACATAAAGCGCTCGACAAAAACACAACAATACTACAAGAATCGGCAATTACACAAAACAAAAACATAGAAAACTACTTTACATTTTGTATCATGTTTCAACAAAAGAAACATGGCCGCGAGTCAACGACTTCGCGCCAAAAATACAAGTAGCTACATAAAGTTTAAATGAATGGTTCACATCATTCTTTGTGTCAGTGTGATGGGGGAATGTGATATGTACAGATGGACAACTAATTATCTGACTACTTCCTCGGTCGTATTTCATTTTCCCAGTTTGAAATGAAGACATTATTTGTATAAACCATATGTATTTGAATTGAAACAACTGATGCGTTTCAGCTATTGAATCGCTTGGGGAAAAGAGCACAGAGTAGATTTATTCTATTTTTAAATAATGAAAGCACAGGCCGCATAGGAAATCTATCATTATTCTTAATATCTTCCTCTTTTTTCATTAATTGGGATTAGGCTGCCTAGAAGTAGTAGAATGATTTGCACTTAGGTTAGTCTAATTAATAACAAAAATTATAAATTGGTTTATTGGAAAAGTGTTTTTCCATCGATTTTGTTATTAAAAATCCGGAATTTGCATCTTTGCTCGGTTGATGGCACTGTCTCGCTCTTATTAAATGGGGTCTGAAACATACGAGCAAAATAGAGGACTAAGTTAGAGGTAATAATTGGCATGTTATTTAGCCGTGTCTCCGTAAATCATAGTGTGATATCTCTAAAAGTGGCTATTTCAGCTTCTCTGCTGGTGTAGCTCCGAAGTACATCGTACTTATAATATCTTGATGGAAACGCCAGCCGTGGTCTGTCTGTCGATGGGTGACCGTTCTTAACAAAGCGAGGCCCCTCCGCTTCTCGGAGAGCACGTAAAGCCGTCGTCGTCTTTGTTGTCATACGGACACAATCGTTAATACGACAATAAAATTGTTAGTGGTAGTCAGAAGCCCAAAAATCCTGACAACCAGTCTAGCCTTGTCGTTGCGGAGGTCTTATGGCAGTATTTGTGTAAAATATTTATAATCTGCAAGACTGCAAGCCAACCCCCACCTAATTAAAAAGGCAAAAATTAAAAAAGGCTAGGAAGTTTTTTTCCATTGTAGAAAGAGTATTATGTTTTTTTTATGGCCACCGAGTAGGGGACTGTCCAATAATCACGTGAGGCTCGAAAGGGGGGGAGGGGTCCATAAAAAATCACGAAATATCACAAGGGGGGAGGGGGGTGTAGTATATCACGTGTATTAATTTTTTCAGCAAACACGTCGCAAATTAAAAAAAAATTTGATTCTTTGTAGGTACTTAAAAATACACGTAATAAAGGGGGTGGGGGGTGGGGGCAGTCTTGAACCTCACCATGTATCACCACGGGGGAAGAGGGGTTAAATACGCCAAAAAAAACATCACGTGATTAATGGACGGCCCCTAGACGGGTCGCCTGATGGTAAGCGATAACCGCCGCCCATGGACACCCGCAATACCAGAGGAGTCACAAGTGCATTGCTGGCCTATCTTGCCATGTAAAGGCCTCTTCTGAACATGGCCTTGTCTAGATTTCAATGCTGATTACATCGATTGGCTCGCAGCTGATTGGAATTCACAATACTAGGTAAGTATGCTACGAGTGAATTCCTATTGTACTAGGTCCTATCACAATATTCACAATGCCAATGGTTCAATCAGTAATCCACAGCCAACCGTGATTGGTTCTTTGTGGTCCAGCTACGCATATTAACCGATTTAACACACCCAGAGGTCATATTATATCTATTATTTGTTGAATTATAATTAGCATTAACATGTTCACATCGTATTTTATTACAGTCTAGTACATATATAAGTAATTAATGTAATTACTGATTGACCTTTGCGAACTGTTTGTGTGTAGGTAAACTTGTGACGATTAAAATAATGTGTCTTGGTGATATTAGATATATTTTATAAATGGCATTGGTCTCTCCACCTCTATATCTGTCGAAAGTGTTTGTAATATTTGGAACGGGATAAATATTATCTTCTTTTGCTCTTTTTCCAGCACAAAATTACATATCTTACATACCGAAGAAGAATAATCTTTCGTTCTAATATTAGGACATTGGGTCTTCGTCGGAAGTACTTAACCTCTTTGAAACTGGGCCGTAGGAGGTTATAGCAAGTTTCTTATTCAAAATATTGTATTGTGTTAAAACCTTACTTTCGTAAGAACATTTTTCAAAGTAGGTATGCAGTACGAGTACTAGGAATTATCTGTAGGTACTTACCTAACTCCTGCTGTAAAATCTGAAATTTTACAAAAGAAAATCTATTGGTCTCGGACGCGGAGCCATTTACTGGATGATGATTAAGTTTTTCAAAGGCATTCTGTATAAAGTTATAGTATTCTATAATAGGCGATTGTTATAAACCGATCCGCCTACTGAAATCCTGACATAGGCAAACATAATCGCATAACAGTGTCGTATAAATTATAATCCGTAGACTATGGAGTGGCGACAATCGAGTGTGATGACCTGTGGTTCATTACACCCGCATGAGCCGAAACTGCGTGCAGCTCACTGTTAATAGCCGCTCATTTTGACAATAACCCGCTTATTGAAGACATGTGCCATGAAATGCCCTTTGTTATGTATTTAGGAGGGTGTTTAACTTTTTTATTGGTACTTTCAACACGCCAGCTGACAAATTGAGATTAAAATGACGATTCAGTGACGATTTCTAGATAAAGGTTTGCTATAATTTAGTATACTTTTGTAAAATTTTACTATATTTGACGAAAGAACTAAGTAAAGTATATTGTATGGAATATTGGGTGTACCTAACCAAGAATTTTATAACTTTAACTTTATTTAAAAACATTTTATTTTATCAAAAAGTTTTATATTTTTTTAAAAACCTACGTACTGTAATCGCCTAGTTCTTTAGTCAATTTTTTCCAATAAGAATAAGAACTGACCCGGCGCACTGTTGGTTTGTTACATGGGCACACCTCTGCCTAACCAATCAAAACAGGCGTGATGGTATGATGGAACTAATAATTATAATGTCATTCGTAATAGCATCTCGCTGGTATTCAGTATTACTCTGTTAGGTACAGTAATTTGTCAATGAGTAACGATCGTAAAAGACGGATTTTGTGCCAAATTTTGGCGCCTTTGTCAAATAAATTGTAAGTTCTTACTTCTTGGAATGAAAATATAAACCACTTGGCGTTTACATACATTGTTGTCATGGATATTTACTTCAATGTAGTATAGAGCATATTAATACTTTATGTAGAGTTATAGGACTGCTAATATATTCCTCTTTTTTCAACCGACTTCAAAAAGGAGGAAGGAGGTTCTCAATTCGACTGTATTTTATCAGAACCTCACTTTCGACACACAAGAAGTTTCGACTGGGTGAACCGATTTTGATGATTCCTTCTTTTGTTTGAAAGCTGGTGCTTCCCGTTTGGTCCCACTTTAATTTGGTCCAGTTCTGACAATGGCAACTATGGGAAAACCATATAAGTCTTACATTTGCATTAAGTATTGGAATTTCGAATTCGGCTCCTAGTTGGGGTACCTAAGTGGACACCTGACGCCGATATAAGAGGTCACGGCAGGTGACGATTTACGTCCCATGTAGTAAATGGAAAACATATTGCCATTAACCGGCCACAAATCCAAAGTCCGAGCTGCTACTGAGAATTTCATAGCAAAACTTAATAACAACTTTGCTCGACCTTCAAATCTAACCGTCAGCTCTAGTCTAAAGAGCCTTTGCCATCACAACACTAATAAGGTCAAAAGACTTATTGTCCATGGAGTTGACTTTGACTTTGAGTCAATAACGTTTCATAAACGCTTGTAAAAACTTTTTTTTTTAAAAAAAAAAGCTTACTAGCAATGTGGGTCACACATTACTAGTAGGTACTATTCTAGTCTATTCTACTAGTACTATTACTATTCTTGTTAACCCCTCATGCTAAGCTAAATGCTTGTGTTACGTGGGTTCACGTCGGTAGTGCAATGGGTGGGGTTCGAATCGGCAACCACATGATCGCAAGTCCGATGCCCTAGCCATTAGGCTACCGCCGCTTCTTGAACTCGCCGCTATTTGAAATAAAAACATTTGATTTGATTTGATTTGAGGCAGATACATGTATATTCGATACTTAGTTACAAGTCTAGGTTCAGGGTTCATACGCGTTAAAAACCTAACATACCATCACGCGTACGGCGTAAGGTTAGGTAGAGATATATTAAAGATTAGAGGCGTTCTACTTCACGTAAGTCATGTATGTTTCTGCTTAATTGCCTGATAAGCCACGTCACAATATCCTTTAATCTTTCAAGAGGGTATCTGGCAGCGTGCTTACAAAACAAAGATAAGAGGTTTAGCAAAATGGACGCGGTTATTTGTTGAGACATTACGAACTTGATAAGATATGGCCAGGCAAACACCTGGGTGCTAACGACGCGACTTGTTACGAAAAAAATATGTTTAAGAAGCTACGTATTAACAACTAGCTATTTTTTGCATTTTGCTGGCATACCTAGAGACTTTTGAGTCAAAGGGCAGCCTATGTTTTCCTCAAGGTCTTATCTATCTCTATACCAAAATCCGCAGCATTGGTTCATTGGTTTAAACGTAACAGACTGACAGTTAGGTACTTAAGGGTATTACATTGCCGAATGACCTTGAGGATTCGGGTTTTTGTGCTAGTATTTGTTACTTCAGCGCCATCTATCGACATTTGATCGTACTCAATAAAAGGAACTGAAGATTAAGCAAGAATACAGATATGTCGCAGTGTCGTCATCGTATTTACCTATTTTATTCGTTCTCTGAAAGATTTAAGACATTTTGTTCCTCTAGATAAAAGTCTTGTACGAGTTACCTACATCTATAATTATTATAGGTAATTCTTGATAATTTTGAAATAAGGGATACATACACCTTTCTACATATTACTTTAGTACCTAATGAATATAACTATGGTGACCTGGCTTAAAACATTTATTTATATTTACATAGAATTGAATACGGGTGCCACTATAATTATGATATATTCTGAGGGTCTGATGATGATCAGGTAAGTGCTTATAGGTTCTCAGAAACGGAGATAGCTAGGATGAGCTGGCTTTCAACATTCATCTAATTGAGTGTGGGTGCTACTACATGATACATTCTGAGGGTCTGATGATGATCAGGAAAGTCCTTCTAGATTCTCAGAAACGGAGATAGCTAGGATGAGCTGGCTTTCAACATTCATCAAATTGAGTGTGGGTGCTATTACATGATACATTATTCACTTTACTTTTTGGAACGAAGTTCCTTATCGCGCGTTGCGAAAGGGGACTAGACGGAAAAAAACGACACTTAAAAGTGTAACGACGTGCATGTTTGTTTCTCTTTACAGAGAGAAATGCAGAAAGTTTCGTAAGTCGAAGTCAAAGTCAAAGTCGAAGTCGAAGTTGATATGGGTGTCAATTTCAAGGTTTATCGGGATGCTAATTACGAAAATGACATTAATTTTGAAATCCAAGATGGCGGACATTATTTTTCTTTATAAATTGATATGGGTGTCAATTTCAAGGTTTATTGGGATGCTAATTACGAAAATGACATTAATTTTGAAATCCAAGATGGCTGACATTATTTTTCTTATTAAATTGATATGGGTGTCAATTTCAAGGTTTATCAGGATGCTAATTACGAAAATGACATTAATTTTGAAATTCAAGATGGCGGACATTATTTTCTTTATAAATTGATATGGGTGTTAATTTCAAGGTTTATCGGGATGCTAATTACGAAAATGACATTAATTTTGAAATCCAAGATGGCGGACATTCTTTTCTTTATAAATTGATATGGGTGTCAATTTCAAGGTTTATCGGGATGTTAACTACGAAAATGACATTAATTTTGAAATCCAAGATAGCGGACATTATTTTTCTAAATAAATTGATATGGGTGTTAATTTCAAGGTTTATCAGGATGCTAATTAAGATAATGACCGCCTTGAAATATATCTAAAATTAATATCATTTTCGTAATTAGCATTGCGATAAACCTTGAAATTGACAACCATATCAATTTATGTAGGTATTTAGAAAAATAATGTCCACCATCTTGGATTCCAAAATTAATATCATTTTCGTAATTAGCATCCCGATAATCCTTGAAATTGACACCCATATCAATATTTAGTAAAATAATGTTCGCTATCTTGGATTTTAAAATTGATGTCATTTTCGTAATTAGCATCCCGTTAAACCTTGAAATTGACACCCATAGGTATTATCAATTTATAAAGAAAATAATGTCCGCCATCTTGGATTTCAAAATTAATGTCATTTTCGTAATTAGCATCCCGATAAATCTTGAAATTGACACCCATATTAATTTATAAAGAAAATAATGTCCGCCATCTTGGATTTCAAAATTAATGTCATTTTCGTAATTAGCATCCCGATAAACCTTGAAATTGACACCCATATCAATTTATAAAGAAAAATAATGTCCGCCATCTTGGATTACAAAATCAATGCCATTTTCATCATCAGTACCCCAAGATACCTCGAAATTGACACCCATATCAATTTATTTAAATGATGTGCGCCATCTTGGATTTTGAAATACGTCTCGATAAAGAGGGGAATAACGACTTTTGGTGACATGAAAATACGCAACTCCTATTGACCTGATCTCGCATTGTAAAGACTTTCCGTACAATAAAGGGTCAGCTTGTACTGGTGATTATGTATAGCTTGTTAAACCTAGGTATCCAGTATAAGCTGACCTCGCATTGTATAGACTGTCCGTACAATAAGCGGTCAGTTTGTACTGGTGACTTAGGTATAGCTTGTTATACATATCCAGTATAAGCTGAGCTCGCATTATATAGACTTTCATACAATAAAAGGTCAGCTTACTTACGAGGTCAGATAAACTAGTATCTCAGTCGGTACCTACTTAGGTACTCCGAGGTTCATTCAAACTTTGGATAACATGATTATTATGTATAATTGAATTAAAATTATTAAAAAAGATTGTCGGCATTTAGAGCCAGACAAAGGAGTGCGCCCGTAGATTTCATTACACTATGGTTAGTCTATGATAATGATCAAGAACAAAAACAAAATTATAAACTACTTTAAATATATTTACAAACTTAATTTCTACGTAATATTTATATTTGTACTATTTACGATATTGCTTAATTCAAAAATCATTCAAAAATCATCACTTTTGTAATTTATTTGCAAACAATAACGCACGTACAGCCCACCCGTCGCAAGAGTCGTCGAGACACTGATATTCGCGTCCTGAGTATTCATCACGGGCATTGCGGGGGTGCTTCACGGGGGGCGCTAGTGAAGTTTCGGGTTTTTCTTTATTATTTAAAAATATTCAAAGAAATAGGAAAAATTAAACAATACAAGTTGTTAAGTGTGTCATTACAAATTTTTTGGTATAACATTTATGACAAACTATTAAGCGGTTAAAGAGACAAAATGCAATTTAGTTTGGAAAAGGACTATTTTCTTGGATTTATTAAAAAAAAATGGGGCAATTTTATGAAAAAATTAAACAATACAATTTATTTGTGATGACCTTAAGTATAACATATATTTTTTATATGGCAAAGGCACATAAGGATTCATCTAGAAACTTCTTTAAACCTAGGGTGTTTTTGGGATTTGAGCGATGTAATACCCTTAAGGATTTATGAATATAACATAACATTTGACGGCAAATTTGGCGATAGTGATCATGAGCGTTTGGCTTCTGCATCACGGTACAGGTCGATTCGATTAGTTTTTAACCCAGTCTCATAATAATAAGTATATGGAACTCGGTTAAAACAAGAGAATTTTGCATTGTCTTCGTAGAAATTACAATGCAAAAATCTCTTTCGATTATACATCTTGGATGCTCGGAGAGCACTGAAAAAGCTTTAGCTATATTTTATATAGCATAATCGGCCTATAATCAGGAAGAAGGTCTCCTCTCAGTGAGAGGGACTGGGCAGTAATCCACCACGCGGGCCCGGTGCGGGTTGGTAGATGTCACATGTCTTCGAAATTTTTGGTTGGACATGCCGGTTTCCTCACCATATTTTCATTCACCGCTTTTGGGAGCAGTGGTGATGAAATAATTTACTTAATTTGTGTAAGTAAATTATTTCATATTAAACACTTGTCTGGGTGACCGTAAAGCGCCTGTCTGGGTTCGAGCCTACGACCTACAATTTTTAAGTCACGGTTACCACTGTGCCATCGCCGCTTAGAATTTTATATATGAAGTGGTTTTGTTTGTTAGAAATGTTAGGATCCCACACGGCAGTTGATACTAGTACATATCGGTTAGGTCGATATATTATGTACCTAGTATTCCTAATTAATAATTTGATACTAACTTTCCTGTTTACAGTAAATAGGTTTTTATTAAAACGGGAAAACAGAAAATCTTAGAATATCGTTGATTTGTGGTCAAATTGGCCCGGTTCATACCTACTTTATACTCTGCAATATTTTCTGTTTTATATGTTCTCATATTCGTACGTAGGTTGTGACTTGTGTCTATAGAAGCCGAAGACTTGTAATGAGATTCCAATAAGAATCAAATAAAACACGAAAGCCTTGGTACCGTCTATGATGATAATTGTTGGATTGCCAAGAAAACACACTGGATTATCCTGGATTTGACTGACTAACATAACATAACATACCATCACGCCTGTATTCCCCGAAGGGTTAGACAGAGGTGCACTTAATGTACACCCACAGTTCGCCGGTATGTTTGGGTCCCATGTAATAGGGGGCGAGCCTATTGTCATTCACCTGGCACAAATCCAGACTCCGAGCTGCTACTGAGAATTTCATAGAAAAACTCAATAACACTGCTCGACCTGGGGATCGAGCCCAAGACCTCTAGCGTAGCAGTCGCGATTGGGACCACTAGACCAACGAGGCTTTCGACTGACTAAGTACTTAATAAATCCTCTTACCCAACATATATTATCGCGCCTGTGTTCCCCGAAGGGTTAGGCCGAGGTGTACGAATGCACACGTCACGTTTCGCGCTAATAAACTCCTAATAACTCATAGTCTTTTGTTAAAAAAGTTTGTTATATACTGTGTGTTTCTTTAAGAAATACATTGCAAAGCAAATTCCTTACTTACATACTATCACGGCTGAATGGGAAACTGGCGTGATGGTATGTCAAATTTTCTCAGTTGATTTTGAACTTTATCATCAACAATTTGAGGTTTAAAATCATTTGGAGCAATTTGACAGCTTTGTATAACTCGATGTGCTGGCGAGTGTACCTTAATAAAAAAAAAAGTTCTAAGATTTAGTCAGAGGATAGAGACTGTATTAATACACCTAAGTACACACAAATTTTGCTGATTTGTTTATGTCCCATGTATCTAATAGGGGGCGAGCCTAAAATCTATACTCCGAGTTCTCCTGTTAATAATTTCATAGAAAAACCCAATAACACCTTCCTCGACCTAGGTATCGAATCCAGGACCTTTAATTTAGCAGTCGCGCTTTGTACACTAGACTAATGAAGCAGTCAATTTCTACTACAAGTATTGAAAGGTCAAACAATGACGACGATACGAATCTTAAACATTTATTTCAAAGTTATATGCTCATTAAATACTCTTAAAGGCCGCCTCGTCGCAGGCGCAGATTAAGGAAAACGTACAAACAAACAAAGCTATAAAACTTCGTGTTGCAGGCTTCTCGCGTGGGCGTCGCCACTGTGCACTGGTAAGGAAACCAGCACTCTGTTGCCACAGCCGCTTTCTCTCGGGCGAATCTGCGTCTTCACCTGTAAACAGAAAATATTTATTGACAAGACGTAAAAAGTATTTATGGAAAAGGGGGAATTTTCCAATAAATAAACCGGCTGACACCTTCTGGACAAGCGTGTTTTATCGACGACCAATATTTTAAATTCAAAAGTAACTTTATCAGTCTTTGGTCGTTTTCGGATTTGCCGATGACAGATTGCATTCTGAGAAAGGACTTAGGCCACCTCCTGTCTTAAAAAGTCTAATGGGATCTTACTGAAAATGGGAGCAACAAGTATTATTTATAATCGGAGCTAAATACCACTCACGTCTTATTATCCTGTCCGTTGTAAATTACTCGTAATTTTGGAGGCCATTTCAATGGCGTTACGGATGGCTGCGTAGAGATCGTCCATTCCTCGTGAATTACATCTCAGAAACTACTTACATGAAGGTTGTTAAAACAAGTTTTGAGATAATTTAATAGTGTTCAGACTGAAAAAGGAATAATTTGATATGATGACGATAGAAGAGGATAGGCATAGAAATCCGTTATAGTCGAAGCATATTGCCACCATGAAGGAAGTTCGATTACTGTCTTTGTCCTTATTACAAATTACTGTAGCCCGATTAACGTAATTAAGATCGTAGCGATGTCGCAGTGACTTAATCGTTGAAACCGGTTCAATGATTTTTCAATAGGACGACTTCTAAATCGATCCGATCGACGGATGTCAATAGGAAAACTGTTTCAGCGATCAAGTCGCTGCGACATCGCTACGATTTTAATTACTTGAATCGGGCTACTGGGCGATTAGACCACGCTAGGACCACACGCAAAACTCTAATCGATTATCGTATCGATTCGAAGTATCGATTCTGTGGAACTAACACTTCCTCAAGATATCAAACACTCATAAAGTACTGGAAAGTAGAATATTATCTGATAAAGTTGCAATTTACGATTCTTAGGAAATACTATTGTGAAATGTTATGTACTATGTTTTGCCAGGTTTCTTGGTAGTCATTGAGGAAAAATAATACACTTAACTTATTATATAAAATGCTCAAAGTAGGTATGTTTCTTATCCACATAATGAAAAACTGAAAATATTTTTCTATGTGAAGATTTTACCCAAGGAATTCATAAAACTGCTTTCAGGAGATATTGTATAATAATCTATAACACCAATTTATATAGAGTTAAGAATTAATTTTAATATAAAATTTGTAAATAACCCTTTCCGATCCCAAAGTGGCACATGGTGGTACTTACCACAAAAATTTAAATTAATTGAATTTTTTAATGATAATGTGCGTGTTGTTTGTTATTTATTAATAGGTTAGCAACTTTTATTACCCAATTGGGGTACAATTTCGTGAAAATGTAGCTAAGGGCGTAGTACAATGTTATTTTGTACTTGGGGTCAACAGAGGACATAAGTCATGACCTCTAGACACCGCAACCCTCGGCCTATCGGGCACCAGTTCCTACGGCCAATAATGGCCGTGTGAGATTCCCCATATAAAAAACAATAATAACTAAACGAACCTAACACGAATTTAAAAATCACTTGACGGATTTGTTTGTTTTAATTTTAGAACTCGTACCGAAATTGGCCATATGAAATGATTATAGAGGAGTAGGAAGAATATGAGAAAACTTCCTTTCAGTCTATCAGTCCTAAGCGACGACTAGAGGTCTTGATTATTGGGTCGAGCAAAGTATTAAGTATTGGATTTTTCTATGATATTTTAAGTAGCAGTTCGGAGTTTGGGCTTATCGTATCAGCCAAATGAATTCCACTGCTGAACGAAGGGGTCCCCCATAGACTTCCACAACGACCGGTTATATGCTGCCTGAATCCAACGAATCCCAGCGACCTTTACCAGGGCCACTAGACAATGTCACATCTTCATTATCGATAACGAAGTTAGATTTCCGAAATCTATGGATTTGACATAATTTCATCACGTGACATATCGAAAGGTTATGCCAATTCCACACATTTCTGATATCTAACTTCGTTATTGATGATAACGATGTGACATTGTCTAGGCCCCCAGGTCGTCCGTCCATCTTGTTGGAGGTCGTCCCACTCTGCGTTTTCCGGTGCGTGGTAGACTCGAGAACCTTTTTGCGGTGTTTGGGTTTGTGTACAGTGAATGGCAATAAAATCGCCCCCTATACCATGGGAATAAAACATACCGATCTGTGTTTAAGTTCACCTCTGCCTAACCCTTTTGAGTTTCCCTTTCCCTTACGCTACGTTTTTCTTCGTCATTACACTGTTATCTTGAACAAGTTATTCAAATATCGAACGATAAAATCTACCAGTCGCAATCGTTAGATATTGTAGTTTGGTCATAAGATTAAGCGTATCATTTGATAAATTCATAGGGAAGCAGTATCCATCTGTTGATAACAGCTCAAAGTGATTGCCATCAACAGCAGTCATTGTAGAAAAAAATGTCTACCACTATTCACCGTATGTTAGGTTTTATATACAGTTTAGAAGTTACAAGGGGGGGACACACATTTTACCACTTTGGAAGTGTCCCTCGCGCAAACTATTCAGTTTAGAAAAAAATGATATTAGTGACCTCAATATCATTTTTGAAGACCTATCCTCCTATATGATTTTTTCATCAAAAAATCATTTTTGAGTTTCAGTTTTAAGTATGGGGAACCCCCATTTTTTTTGTTTTCTTCTATTTTTGTGTAAAAATCTTAATGCGGTTCACAGAATACATCTACTTACCAAGTTTGAACAGCATAGCTCATATAGTTTCAGAGAAAAAAATCTGTGACATACGGACAGACACACAGACATGACGAATCTATAAGGGTTCCGTTTTTTGCCATTTGGCTACGGAACCCTAAAAAGTGGACTTAATACCAGATAGAATTATATACCTGTCAACGTCCATCACCTGCGCTGTACCATCATGCCTGCATCTCCGAGGAGCAGAGGTGTGTTTGAGGTCCTACCTAATAGGGGCGATCTCATTGTCATGACTCGGTCACAGCTCCAAAAGCTGAACTGCTACTTAAAGTTTCATTGGAAAACCTAATAACATCAAATTACTTACACGAGCTAAAATAAACATTATATGGATATCGTACGTTTGTAACTACTAATCCAGTCCAATACTCCATTGAGGCATTTTTATTTTTTTACAAACATTTCTTCTCAGCATCCATCATTGACCACATCTTTGCTTTACATCAAGTGAGATAGCGGTCCAATCTAAACAATTTCTATTTCAACGGTTTGCTAAAGTAAATCTGAGATTTACTCTAGCACACCACTTAGCCGCCACTTGTAATTTATAATCTGTGAGTCAAGACTTAGCTCATGTTAATCATGGCTTAGATTCAGTGCCCGCTCAGTCGATGATCTAAACAACGGTTAGAAGGAGAAATTACTTAGGATGTACGACTTTAATTTATGGAATAACTAATAGCTAGCTAGCTAGCTAATCTTAAAAACATATTAGATTCTTAGACTGCGAAGTGTTAGGTTTATAAGAAAAATAAATAAAAGATTCTACTTTATCCTTCCTAGTTTACTCTTGAATTATCGAATATTAATTGCATTGAATAAATCTCTATTCGCGTTCCCTTGACCAGGGTAGGACAGGGGAAGCAATCATAGGTGAACTGAGCATTAAGCATACATTCAATGTGTAAATACATATTTTTATCTGGCATAATTTTCACCTTCTTTTATTTTCTTTTAAAAAAAGCTTACCAGCAATGTGGGTCGCATATAACAACTTGTTAACCCCTCGTACTAAGCTAAATGCTTGTATTTCATTTTGAGGTCACGTCGGTAGTGCAATGGGTGAGTTTCGAACCGGCAACCAACATGATCGCAAGTCCGACGCCCTAGCCATTAGGCTACCGCTCCTCATACCATAGCCGTGATTGTATGCACCTATGACCTGTGGCTGGCGTGGCTGCCTACGGTGGCATGCTCGCCAACGGCTATAAACTAGAAACCACTGTTTCTGGATATGGGAAAATATCTTGTTTCATGTTTTTCAGTTGATATTTTTCGTACTGAGGTTTTTAAACTTTTGTTTTTATTATACAAAACTAAGACCTAAAAAAAGAACTCATAATATAATTTTTTTTAGAACTATTAAATGGCTGATTTTCTAAAATTTTTACGTTGTGTCTGCAGGTTTTCTAATGAAAAACTGTCATGACTGTCAAATTTAAGCGTCGGATAAAAGTTATTTGGTTATTGAAAAAAATACTTTAAGTCGTCTTGTATAGGAATAAATTCTCCTCATCACCTTTCATTTAAGTTTTATTACATAAAGTCGTGATTACTACAAACCTATTTTCGTTACAGATCTTATTCATGACACGTAAATATCGATGCGCCAACGACGGGGCGGTCTTTTGGCAAAGTGCAGTGTCAACAAGGAATCATATCCGCGGATTATCGGTCAAACGGAACACAATATAATAATAATCGCAAACAAAACTACTTTTATGATATCTCAACGGAAACACAGATGATCTACCCATGGATATTAACTGCAAAATAAAATATGAAATATAAAAAATACTTACTGTCTAAGAAACATGTTGCATTATTGGTTGAGGCAAAATAGCAGTGTTATGGGTTTTTCTATATAATTGTCAGTATCAGCTCGGATTAGATTTGTACCTATCATCAGCACCATATCAGCCAAATGAGGTACAATGTTGAACGAACGCCTCCCCCATTGACTTCTATAACAACCGGTTATATGCCGCTTGCATCCAACGACTACCAGCGACCTTTGCCAGGATTTGTCCCCATACAACTGTAATAGGCTCTCCCCCTATTAACTACATGGGACCTAAATATATCTGCGTTCGCGAAGTGTGGGTGTGTTCATCAGTACATCTGCTTAACCCTTGGAGAATACAGGCGTGATGGTAAACAGTCGCGATCACATAACAAGTGCTCCTAGTTAGACCCTGTTTGTGCTCTTCATAAAGCAAGATTAGGTTCAAAAACGCATCCAACTGTTCCAAGATGCGGCCGAATATCAGTATTTTACATGGAGCGAATGCCCTTTCAACAATTTCTGGGCAATAACGATATCCTCAGGATAGACTGCTTAATGATTGGCAGAAGACCGACGAGTTTTTGTGTTGTCCAAGACTGGCAGGAGTCTTAAGGCAGGCAGGACCACGGTGCAGACTGATTAGTCAGCATGATAATTACTAATAATTATTATTTTACTCTCAAACAGAAGAATGTGAGCAGGCCATCAATTTACCCTGTTTTCCTATGTCGTTTCATATTGCATTGACTTATTGGACCTTAAGACAAAACAGCCACTTTTTGGTGTGTCCAGCATCTTACCTTGTGACTTTTCTTCCAATCGATATTTCCGCTTTCGTAATGGGACTTTATAGTAGGTGGGGTGTAGTTGTAAACCCGCCAAGTGCTGATTTGATGGAAATACGAGGCCACTAACAGGCGTGAACTAGGGCTGGACAGATAACGGGCGTTCAAAGCTGTGGTTTCCAGACGCTGTGGCTTACTTCCGAGAAGAATGCTACGTATTCTGTGGAGTCAGCGTGACTTATAATATTACATAGTTCAATGAATAAATTAATGAACGAATTATATTTTTTTTTGTTAGCAGAATATGGTATGATGGTGGTCGGGAAAGTTAAATAAGACTAATAAATTTGACTATTGAGTTTTGACCGATTTTCTATACAAAAATTGTACCAACAGCAAAATTAATTTCGGGGCCATTCGCCATAATGTCTGATCTCATTATTGAAAAACCGCCTCTGAATTGCATACATACACTCATCTCCCATATAGAAGCTCGCTCCCTATTACAAGGGAGTGAAGCATACCGTCTAACTGTGTGTATACATAAGTACACCTCTGCCTGACTCTTCTGGAATACACGTCATGTATGATGGTTGTAGAAATGAACGTATGCGAAGTATATTTACCTAAGTCTTCATGAACTCTTTCTGGAAAAGGGAATCAAGGTTCGTTTATTTAGGAACGAAATCTCTTTGCCTGTGTTAACTTAAAAAAAAATTACCTATCCCCAGAGTCTTGCAGCCTGTGGGTCTGCGGAGACTATCCTAAGGAAAACGCCTTCGGCAGTCACCCGCCTGCCTAAGCCTCGAAGCTTACCATCTAGTGATCTAGGTCAGTATGAATCACAGTTTCTTTATCATGAGTTAGCCATAAACGTTCATGAAATAAAGCAAATTACCCAAGTTATAGCTAGCTAGTGTACTAGTTTCATGCACGCAGAACTAGTAAGTTTAATTAGCAAGAAAACGCAATACAAACCGCTTCTATCCTATAATGTCTGCTCAAACTTTTGCAAACCAGTATTTGAACTACAGACCTCTATACATTCAATCCAAATCACACTCTATCTTATAAAGTTATAAGTTTGAAAATCCCATGTGTTTTTGGACTTCGGAAATGACCCCATTCCGGGTAGTCGGTCCGCATTGCACAATCTCTTGTTCTTATGACAGCCTTGATTTGAGAGAAATTGTACTCGTATGGCTCTTATTTTATAATTGATAAAGCACAAAATTGGATAGCTTGTAAGATATGGCGAATTAATTTGTATATCGAAGAATTATACCCATTTATCAAACGGCGTTTTGCTTCCTGTCAAAATCGAGTTATGTAATTTAATTTAATATCAGATCTAGCAATTTTAAAGCCGCATCCATTGATTGTTGAAAGAAAAAACCTTTTGCATGTCTTAATGCCATTTTATCCTAGAAAAAAAAATCGGCACCTGTCCCTTTGCGCTTTGGGTGGAAACATACAGTTTGGTGAATACTTGCTTTCCTCGAGACATCCGACTGACCTAAATATTACCAATATGACGTACAATACACTTCTATTGTAAGTAATCTACTTAAGTGTTTATAATTAACTTCAGCTTCTATAAAAAACAATTCCTTCTACGAGTAACATCTGTTCAGAATATAATGTAAATAACATTTCTGAGAACATTATCTGTCACGTAGAAGAGCGGCCATTATGAATTCATAATTCAATACAACGATATTCTTTAGGCGACACTGATTTATATATTCTTTAAATCAACTATTAATTTAAGGTAACATACCATCACGCCTGTATTCTCCGATGGGGTAGAGCTGCACTTATTGTACACCCACAGTTCGCCAGTATGTTTCGGTCAAAAACTAGCAAAATTCGTATTACGTAGTGGGTAATGTAACCATAAGATTAATCGGCTCTGAGTGCGAATGTAATATTTTTTTAATACGGCTTTACAACAAACTAAAGTTCTCATCATTTTTCGTGACGTTTAGGTATAATTTAATCAAGTAAATGATTTATGTATAAAATTAATTAAAAATATGATAATTTATACAGCATTTCATTCGTTCGTAATGTATAATTTAATTGGACTCGTATTTAGGGTGTGTAATATGTAATATCGTGAACCATAGACAACATGAGAGTGCTATTTAAAATTGAATACCATTGACACGTGAATAAGGCATAAAGTAGATAGATAGTTTTATCTACAATATAAACAGAAATAACCTATAAGTTATATATAACATTTTTTTTTTTAATCGAAAAGTATTTATGTTTTTTTAATGGAAAGGAGTAAACGTAAAACGTATGTACCTAAACGTAAAAGGAAATGCAGCCATGATGACTGATTTTATAAAAGCGATTAATAAGTATAATGTTTTTTTAATAAGTGTTCAGTAATTGTATCAGGATTCAGTTCATAACAATGGTGAAAATTAAGTGAAAGTTTTCAACGGGACAGACACGACAACATGCAAATATTGCACTGATTGGTATTGTTGTTCTTTAAGCCAATGAGCTCTCTACAATATATTTCAGCTACACAATGATTGGTCTATGGTTAGCATTTATTGGGACCAGTTCACTTAATGATATAGCTCTTCCTTCAAAGGTCATACTCTGAAATCATTCATCAATCATTCATTCGATCTTAAAATCATTTTATTAACCTCTAGTGACTTCAATCAAAAGTGACAGATAATTTTATTCTTCTCAGAGGTCGTTAGAAAGGAAATGAAACAAAACTGAATCGAAAAATACTAATATCAAAAGTATCTTTTAGAATACCGCACCTAATACCGTGCAGTTTTTTCGAGACGTGCGTACAAACATACATAGACAGACAACCAGACAGACATACAAAAATATTCTTCTAGTGCTCTTATTTATTTACAACGGTTAACTAACTCATATTAAACGATACAAAATGAACAAAAAAAAGGTTAACAATGCTTTCATAAATTCCTCTCACAGTACTTCAACCTTATAAATATGTTCTCTCATATCCAAGTCCGTACAGACATCGGCTGGTTTAAATTTTATTATATGTATAGATTTGCACACTCCAATTATGTATTAAGTGATACGTTAAACATAATACTTATACTTATTGACAGTTGTCCAAGGCGACGCTGTCCTGTTACAAGACAAGTGGGTCAAGGTGCCGCGGCACCGAGCCACGGCCGAGCCCACTAAATTATCAGCCGCTGGGGAAAATACCACCGTAAATGCTTACCGCGTAAAAACAAAATCATGTTAATCGATAACAGCTGTTCGCTATTATTTTTTTACCCCTAACGCAAACAGAGGGGTTATAAGTTTCACGTTTGTATCTGAATACATCATTTATTACCCTACAGTATCTACGGCAGTGTCTACGGCATCGAAGATCCCAAACGTATGACAACTTTTAATCGACTTCAAAAAGGAGGAGGTTATTAATTCCACAGACAATAAATTCGGATATTTATGTTCGGGCATAACTCCGTCATAAATGCACGGATTTGCAATTTTTTTTTTATTTGATAGTTCTTAGCTATGAACCGTCATGGTTCATAGCTAAGCATAGTTCCTCGGCACAAACCCATGTTGTGGAAGGGTTTTTGCAAAAGCGTTTTGGACCAAAAAAAAATGCCCACGCATAAACTTATCTATAGATGCGATCAACTTTTACAGGTCTGATTATTTCAAAATTTGGTTTCCCTTTTACTATCTATTTGAATTATTCACAGATCATATCTGTGAAATTATTACACCTTAAACTGATGCTTAGGGTTATTTTTTAAGAATTATGTTTTTGTGGTAGGGCCACGCTGTTCGCAGCTTGAATGGGCCGGCCTGAACGGGGAAGTACCACACTCTCGCAGAAGACCGACGTCCGAGTAGTAGCGTTTAGTTACTGCGCTTCGTTCGGTGAGCGAGAGGGCCGGAGGCCCAATTCCTTCCCCAATCCCCTTCCTTCTCCTTTTCTCCTTCCCCCCCCTTTCCCTAAATAGGCTCGGCAACGCATCTGCAACTCCTTTGGTTTTGTAGATGTCCATGGGCGGCGATGACTACTTATCATCAGGTAGGTCGCCTGCTCGTTTGCCGAGTTATACCATAAAAAAAAAATACAAATTGTAGCTGGGTATGCTGAAATATAAATACTTAAACGTGTCTACATTGCATGCATAGGACTTGTTAATAATCTTGTTTTATCTGTGGAAGTATTAAAATAACAGAATGGACGTAGGTACATTCTATTTTTGAAAATATTTCGCCTGGCAATAAATACTATGTTGCGAAACTTGCGAAATAAATAACAAAAACAGATTAAAATATTATTACATTAATTATTTCACATTCGCAGTGATATCGATAATACCTATGAAATTAAAATTATATTCCTAATCGATATCAATAATGATTATGTAAAGATAATTTAATAACAGATAGAAGTCCGAACTCGAATACCAATGAGTCACGCCACGCGCCACGCTATACCTGCCTGGACAAACTTTATAAAGGTACTCGCGAAATATAATTTCATCGTTCGTTTGGTGTTTTTCTTTAAGGAATAAGGTGCAAAATCGCATGGCATGGTGATTTGCAGATGGTAATTCTATAATAGGTGTCGTGTAAATTGAAATTTGTAATGTTTGACCTCATTGTGGAGGCTCCCTCGCGTATTTAGTTGATTTATAATATCCGTCGGTAGGAGCAGTCTCTAATTCATAACATTGCGTTACTTATCAAGATCAACTTTATATTAAGGACTAATTGGAGCCCTAATATTTGTTGAATGTGTCTTTGTTTCAATTCCTGGGTCAACCAAAGTGTTATTTTACGAAATAAAACTACTTTTTACGGATTTTATCGCGTTATATTGATTATTTTAAATTCCCGACGTTTCGGATCCTTTACAGCATCCATGGTCACGGGTGGACTGAGGTGTTGGTCGTCCTAATGTCAAAATTATCAACAGCTACCCTACATTTTGTTGATTATTATTTATGCCGGTCACGCAGAATGAGCTCACCGTATCCTTAGGTCTCGCAGTCTTGTGCTTGGATTTAATGGAATCTATGATGGGGTTCCAAGCAGATGGTAAGACCCAGCCATCTTCTCTATTGAAATTTGGATGTTTTTTAATTTCAATAGCCTCGTGAATCATATAACGCGATAAAATCCGTAAAAAGTAGTTTTATTTCAATGTCTGATATTCGCGTAAGTGTTAGAAACCAGTATGTTATTTTACGAGTTTTTCAACTAGAAAATTTTCAGTAGCAGTTCAGAGTTTCTATTTGTACCTGGTGGTTGGCTTGTGGCAATAGGCTTACCCCCTATTATACAGGACCTAAAAACATTCCGGAGAACTGTTGGTGTACAATTGTACACCTCTGCGTGACCCTTTGGGGAATACAGGCGTGATGATAATGTCAACGTGAATTAGGATATTCGAGATTTTTTATTTGCTTATGCTCATTGAAGATTAGCAGTTATAGGTATCTCATTCAATAACACTTTGCATGGCTACTATGCTAACATACAATGCTTACTTAAAAAAAAATATCACGCGTTTAACGGTGAAGGAAACCATGAATGTGAAACCTCCATGCCTAAGAGATTTTTTCGATGGCGTGCGAAGTCTGCCAACCCGCGGCTAGCGTGGTGGACTATAGCCTAATCCCTCTCATCTGAGAGGATAGCTAATGGGTTGATGATGATGATGATGATGAAATGTTTACTTATGTTGTAACAAATGTTAGTTGTGTAAAAGTCCTCCTTGGGGTCTAAGTTCTAAGCTGCTACGACGACCCAGCTGGCGCTTTCGTGCTGCTACGAAAATGCTACGCGCAGTATGAAAACATATTTCATTCATCACCCCTAATTTATCTATGTACAGGTAAAAGTACCTTAATTCAATTAAAGTGACTTTTTGTAATGTCAAATATTTTTTTTGCTGATCAGTATATATAAATATAAGTAGGTTTACGGCGCTTAAAAAAACCGTTTAATTTTTTTGGCTGTTTGTTCTGGCTTATCGCTAAAACGGCTGGTCCTATTTCGTCGGATCTATAACTGGCAGACAGCTGATAGTATAAGTTGTAATTTAGAGAATATACTTATGGGTTCCGCTTGGAACTACGAAGATTAAAACCGTATCTTCAATGCAAACAAGTTGATTTGACATCTAACAATTAAAATGCAAACACATTAACATCTGAATGCTGTTCCACTGGCTAAGCATCTCGTGAGAAACGTGCCTACCAAGGTTTTATCTAACGATGTTGTTTATGTATGTATATTGTTAGTGTGTCTATATATGCATCTTGACTAGTAAATAACTTCCTATATCACGACGATTCTTATCGTTTTTATAAAAAAAAATCTTATGTAACAGACTTACGTATTAACTGTCTTATTCATCCATAAAATAACTTTTCACAAAAAAGTACAACCGCCTTAAAAAATAACGTTATGTCTAAAACTGTTTCGGAAGTCGGTGGCGAAAACAAAAGACCGACTTCCGAAACTGTTTTAGACGTAAAATTATTTTTATAATTTTTTGACGGCGGTTTCACTTTTTTGGTAATAGTTATTTAATTTCAAGATTTTTATTAGTGATCACATCTTCAGCAAATGCGATAGCAGCAATCGCGGTTCATTTACTGTATTTATTTGAAGATTTCCGTCGTCCGTCTCCGAAACTCATCATCGGATCTATATGAAATTTTAGTGGGAACATTTTGGAATAAACTCCTTTCGAACAAAAAAAGGATTTTGCAAATCCGTCCATATTTATGATGGAGTTATGCTCGATATAAGACTGCCTTGTTAGTCTAGTGGTCCCAAGCCCGACTGCTACGATAGAGGTCCTGGATTCCCAGGTCGGGCAGTGTTATTGAGATATTCTATAAAATTCCCAGTAGCAGGTCGGAGTCTGGATTTGTGCCCGGTTAATGGCAATAGGCTCGCCCCCTATTACACGGGACATGCCGGAGAAGATTTGGTGTACATTAGTACAGTCGCTGCCTAATCCTTCTGGGAATACAGGCGTGATAGTATATAATGCTATGTGATTTATTTATTGAGGTATATCAACAATAAGAACATAAATATTGATCAGTAGATATAATACATAAATATTGTGTACCTAGATGATACAAAAATTTACCATTATAACCGAATAATGTAAAAATAATGTAAATTACACATATAAAAACAAGAATATAGGAGTGATAAGGTAAACACCGACAAAATAACAACATATAAATCTTTGTATAAAACCTCTCGAACGTGCGCGTGCGCTCATTAATCAGTTGCAAGGATATAAATAGACGGTCAGGTATAACACACGTTTGCTATTCAAGTCAGGAGGCTGTGTTGCATCACCGCTTGTTTTCACAGCCTTCGCAGATGAAGTACGCACTTCCGGATAGTTGGTACTACGTTATAACTGGTACGATTCTGCTACAAAAGTCCGTCTGCATGGGTACCAACATTAAAATACTAAAACGTCACCAAAGAGTTGGCATGAAGAATACTCAACTCATTAATATTTTAACAACGACAGCAGGTATATTTTGATCCCATGTAATAGGGGGCGAATCAACTGCCTGTAACACGCAAATATCTGTAATTTCTCATAATTAATTTGACTTTTTTTGAAGTGTGAACTGTTTGAAACAAACAAACATACAGAGTCGTTACGTTTTCAAGTCTAATGCCCCTTAACTTGAATTTTGGTATGCATGGCTACCTGTTGATTTATACAAATCCACACTGGATTTGTATAACACGCTGCGGCTGTCCTCTTATTGTATAGAACGCCTATACGATGCGAGATCAGCTTAAACTGATTTTTTTAAAGGTGACTTGTAGCCGTGTGTAGGTACCTATAAAGATAGGCTGGACCTTATCGAATCGAAACCTTTTTCAAGTTTGCGAAAGTAAAAAAGGTCGTTTAGGGGCAAAATGTCAAATTCTCAAAGTGTCCAGCGAGCGGTGACAAAATGTCAAATTTTTTTTGGACATTTTGAGACCGTTGAACATTTTGCCCTCAGACTAATAATAGGATTATTAGTCTGAGATTTTGCCCCTACGACCTCTTTTACTGTTACTAGATGGTGTCTGCGGTTTCACTAGCAAACTCGAAAAAGGTTTCGATTTAAAACATTTTGACATGTCTCTTTATTGCAAACCTACCTATAATATATACACTTTGGCCTCCATATTCAAGGCGACTAGTATTTATGTTGCATCACCGCCTTGTTTTCAAAGCTTCAGAGTCTCGCTATTATTTATGTTACTTATTTCCTGATTAAATGAACCTAGAACTGTTTAATGTATTTGAAATCTAAGGCCTTGATTGATTGTACACAATGTTGTCTTACAATCGGTAGTTTAAAAATGTACTTGATTATTGGAAATACAAACCATGGAAACTTTTGCAATATAAAAATTGAAAATCGAGATCTAAACTAATTTTCACAAATGCAATTAATGTTTTTAGAATTACCAATCAAATATATTTTTTTTTTACAATTTATAAACTAGCCATAAGCAAAATAATGAACCATGTTCATTGTTTTACTTATTGGCCAATCTTGTCGATCAAACAGCCGCATTCGAATTTCGAAACCGCTCGCTAATTTGTTCAACCCCGTTCTGCCTAGACTGGTAAACAGACGATGTCTAGAATATAGATGAGGCCAACCTTTTTTGCACACAACCTCCTTTTTCGATGAATCATCGTTACAAAATCGGTATATTCCGAAAAAAAAATACGGTTTTTTGAAGGTTGAACCTTTGTTTGATTTTTAAAGGTTTGGTAGTTAAATGTAAATAAAGAGGTAACTTGACATGTGACTTGAATGTCTTTATGCTTAAACCTGAACGATATCTTGTTATTGAATTTGCGATATAAAGTTATGTGTATTAGTTATTGACTAGCAAATAGACCAAAGTGGGACTAAATCCTAATAATGTAAAAACAGTATTTTTGTCCCTTTTGAAGATAACAACGCAATTCATAAAACATGCAATTGCCCGCGGTTTCATACGTCTTATTTTTTTTTTTTAATTTGCCTATCCGAAATGTTATAGAAATTTGTTCTGCGGTTTATAATAGGTGTGGAAAGGTTATAGATGAACTGAGTTACTTTCATTCACATTAATGATATTCTAGTAGGTACCGTAATCTTACTTCAATACAATACATTAAAATAAAATAGTATTAATTTATGATACGAATGTCTAAATAGTTTTGGTTACATATTGTGACAGCTACTGTCAAAAATAACTTTGCTTCGTTCCTTTTTGTGTCAAATTGACAAAGGGAAATTTATTATACAAAGGATTACCC
The DNA here is from genome assembly GCA_958496365.1 of Subacronicta megacephala. Taxonomy (NCBI): domain Eukaryota; kingdom Metazoa; phylum Arthropoda; class Insecta; order Lepidoptera; family Noctuidae; genus Subacronicta; species Subacronicta megacephala. Next base: position 12,013,854 of record OY292530.1, on the reverse strand, counting down.
GAGCAGCCGGTCTATTCTATTTTAAATGTCTTTGATCGTAACCATAAATTAAATTTTGGTTCATTTCCAGTATGCTCTCAATATCCATGTAATATCACTATCAATGGACAACGCAAACAAGAAACTGCTAAGAATACTAAAAGTTTTTGTTGCGGAACGTGCAAGCAATTATCATCTTTTGCGTTTTAATTAGAATGATTATAATGGCTCGAACATTTTTGTGTATTTGAACCAGACGAAGAGCATTGTGTTAATCATTTGGCCAAATTTTATGTTATATTTTGTTTTGGTAAATACTTTTATTTATATATTGCTCGGGTCCAGTACTTGAGGATAATGCTGTTTATATTTTGTGATTCAAATAACAAACTTAAGTCACATTCAACGTTCCAAAATAGTAGATTTCTTATCGTGTCTGTAATTTGTTGCTTGACAGGTTAAGTGATTTGACCATTTAAGCGACTAATTTCCAGACACAATAGAAAATAAATTGTATTTTTCCGCTGCCCGGTGGCGCGGCAAGGAGGCACAGCGAGGTTATTATTTGAAATCATGTAAACGCTCAATTCTTATTTTATTATATTAGCCTAGATAAGTATTATCTCTAGACTAATATTCAAATTTTATCTTAATCCAACATTGAGGCCGCAAACTCCATTTTTAACTTGAACTAAAAAAAAAATACGCTGTTACCCCTAAGGTATTTTTTATGCATAAGTAAACATATAAATACCTACATATATAAGCTACTTTAGAGGTACACAGTCTGCAATTTTTAATAGCTGATAATATTCTGTGAAATAGGCGGCATAGGCGTCAAAAAGAAATAACTAGTCCTTTTGGTACGCGAGTGAAATCGCGGCCAATAAGCAATTAGTGCTAATAGTATCATTTACTCCTGTGCGCAAAGATGAATGAGACCACAGACAAGATATTATAAGTATGGAAGGAAGATGGCTGGCAGCAACTGTATGAAAAGAGATGATAAGATCGGGCTCTATGGCGTTCACTTAAAAGAGCCCTACGTCCAGTAGTGGACAAATACGAACTAATGATGTTTCATCATCATCCGAATCATCTTGATTCTATAGTGAGACTGAAATAAAATGAACAACATATAATATTGACATAATATGTCAATATTATATGTGAAGAACACGAAAAACACAAAAAATTACACTGGTTTTCATGTTATACATATTATGTAGTACATGAAAACCAGTGTCATTTGTCATGCTCACCAAATAGCAATATGATGTTTGGAAAATTCTCTTGCCTTTCTTGGAAGAAGACCGAATACTTACGTAGGTATATTTATATTATTCATTCATACAAATTTGTATTAATACAGTAGGTATAGGTTTGCCTACGTTGATGATTCACCAAAGTTCTTAGAACTGTTAACTCGACGAGAATTCAATTCACTCTTGATCCACATCCGGTCACGTGCTTGTTAAGATTATGGACTTCGTTCGTAGAAAAAAGGTTTATTGAAAAAATATTATGACCTCTTGTAGGGCATTGAAGTACCTAGTTGTAGTGGTTTTTTTTTTATGATCTTTAAATACAGGTTGTTTGAATTAATAATATCTAATTCATAAAGGTGTTAAGAATATTGGAATGGAATAATGAAATACATATATGTAGTTGTATGTATGTAGATATTCTTAAAACTTTGCATGCTATGTTTGATATTTTACATGTTTTCTTCTTTTTTTATAATGCTAGATAATATGATTTTTTGTTATTGCTTAACTTACTTAAAAACTATATTTTATAATTCAACACTGCACAGATACTTTACACTAACACAAAATATACACACGTTACTATTTGTGACTTCCAGAACTCCTCAATATTATTTATTATGTGCCTGCAATCTACTAGTTTCTGCAGCTAATGCTGTTCCGGTATCCTGTCTCTGCTGTCGCATCGCTACAAACTGCATCCTTGTGTCTACTTATAAGGATTATGGTTGATATACAAGTAATTTCAAAGGACATTGACGAATTCGTCAGTGTCGGAGATGCGATAGCAATTGACGTACCGGAGCACTGCAAGGCGGCGTTTAACACAGGTCCAAATAGTTTCTCAATTTTAAATCAAAATATAAGAAGTTTAAATCGTAACTACGAAGAATTAATTGTTCTTCTTAAACGACTAGACATCAACTATGATCTTATAATGCTTACTGAATCTTGGCTAACCGAAAACACAATTATACCTGAAATGGAGAATTATAGATACTTTCACACTAAAACACACCTTAATCAAAATGATGGTATCGTCTTATATCTAAAAGAAACGATACATGTAAATGTCTTCGAACCAAGTTATTGTCGAGAAGTGAATTGCCTAGTGACAACACTCGGTAATGATATAGCAATTATATCAATATATAGACCTCCAGTCTTTACAAACTTAAATTCCTTTTTAGAGTCTTTAGACAAAATCCTCACAAGTCTCAAGCAATATAAAAATATTATTTTAATGGGCGATATGAACATAAATATTAATCTGGAAAGTACTAGCACAAAAGTCTCCGAATACATGAATTTACTTGCGTCTTATGGACTGCTTCCCACGCATACACTGCCCACAAGAGAAGCAAACTGTCTTGATCACTGCTTTGTTAAAAATAAACTTAATACTTTAACTTTGGTATGTCATTCAACTTTAACGGATCACTATAGTGTTATGGTTGCGATACCCCTCAAAACTAGCAAGAGACCCAAAAGGGATCTTTATTACACCAAAACCGACCATGATGCCGCCATAAGAGACCTCCAAAATATTAACTGGGAAATGCGGCTGCATATGGGTGACCCAAATATTATGACAAACGTGTTCTTGAATACCATAAGCGAAATCCTAGCAAAACACACAGTGACTCGTAAGATACCGAGGCGAAAAGTAACTATTAAGCCCTGGATTTCTCCTGGACTATGCAGATGTATGAGAAATCGAGACAAACTTCACCAAAAACTAAAAAAAGACCCTGAAAACTCAATTCTAAAAATAACATACAAACGCTATCGCAATACATGTAATAATCTATTAAAGAATCTGAGAAATAATTACTTCAAATCAGAGTTTGCACAGGCAAAATGTAACATAAAAAACCAATGGCAATTAGTTAAACAAATGTGTAATTTAAATACCCAACAAAAAATACCATTAGAGCTATTGTCCACCAAATCTACCACTCAAGAGGCATTAGATAGTATAAATAGGTATTTCGCTAACGTAGGTAATAACCTGGCAAATACAATTTTGTCGAGGACTAGGATAAGTGAGTCAAACCTATGCAAACAATGTGCGCAAAAATCGAAAATGGCACCATTAAACTCCTTCCTACTTCTCCCAACTGATGAGATAGAAATTAAAAAAACCATAATTGGTTTAAATTCTAATAATTCGTCGGGATGGGATGGAATCTCTACTATCTTTATTAAAAAAGCAGCAGATATCCTGGTTATGCCATTAACTACTATATTTAATACCTGTTTCTCTAAGGGAATTTTTCCAGATGCATTTAAAAAGTCCACCACAATTCCTATCTATAAGTCAGAGAACAGAGAACTGGTGTCGAATTATAGACCCATCTCCCTTCTACCCACTTTGTCAAAAGTGCTGGAGAAGTTGGTAAATACAAGGCTCAAGAAATACCTTGAGTATCACAAACTGCTCTCAGAAAATCAATTTGGATTTAGAGAAAAAATATCTACCACTGACGCATTACATAAATTAACAACATATAGTTGAGAATCTGGATAGAGGACAGAAAACTCTTGGTATTTTTCTTGATCTGGCAAAGGCGTTCGACACCGTCTCTGTTCCCATCCTTCTACAAAAACTTGAGAGCCTAGGCATTCGTGGAATACCACTACAACTTTTCCGGGACTACTTATCCAACCGGAAACAAGTGGTAAAAATTAATGACAGCCTAAGCCGAGAAGAAAACATATGTTTTGGTGTGCCCCAAGGCAGCGTGTTAGGTCCTACGCTGTTCCTTATTTATATTAATGACCTTTGTAACTTACAGTTACATGATGGTCAAATAATAACATTTGCTGACGACACGGTTTTATTGTTTATCTCTAGCACTTGGAAGGATTTGACAGAAGCGGCAAATCAGGGTTTTGCCTCAGTAACCACATGGATGGATAATCATTTGTTAACACTCAACCTCGAGAAAACAAAACTTATTACATTCACTATAAACGCTAAAACACAACCTCCTCCAAATTCAATCATAATACAAGCACATACTTGTGACAATACTAGTAACTGTCAGTGTAAACCAATATCTAGAACTGAATATATTAAGTACCTTGGAGTAACACTAGACCAAAACCTAAGCTGGAAAGAACATATCATTAACCTAAGCAAGCGCGCAAGAAAACTAATTTTTGTGTTTAAGACAATTAGAAACACATGTGATATAAAATTACTACGCAACGTCTATTTTGCCATTTGCCAGTCTATTTTAGCCTACGGACTAAGTGTCTGGGGAGGCACTTCAAAAACCTCTATGCTACAAGTTGAAAGAGCCCAACGTATGATACTTAAAGTTATGCGTCGTAAAAAGTATACATATCCGACAACTCAATTATATTCGGAATTAGGCGTCCTCACAATACGAAAATTATTTATTAAATTGATTATTCTCAAACAGAATACAGTTAAACCACACTTTGAAACAAGGCGAAGAACAGATATTGTATATAAGATACCGAAACAAAAGACTTCCTTTGCGCAACAATTCTTTAACTATCTTGGCCCAAGCCTATATAACATCGTAAGTAAAAATGTAAATCTAAAACAACTTAATACACAAACCCTAAAGAAAACTATTCATGAATTCCTGGAACTGTTGGACTATAATTCGACCGAAAATCTACTGAAAACTGATATAAATAAGTGAGGCACATAAAAACTAAAAAACACGTAAGCACATTGACTGACATCATAAACACACAAACTACACATACATCTTTTTAAATATACTTACCCTATTAACTAACTGAAAACATCGTCATACCTTACACTATACATGTAATTTACTGGCACTTTATAATGGTTATTAGCTTAATAAGTTCCTTGAGGTATTGTGTAAATTTGTTGATCTGAAGGCGAGGAAGACTATCCGCTCGTGATACAGTTTTTAACTAGTACGAGTGGATAGGGCGACTTAGTCTAATGACAACCAATGCTCACTACGCTGTCCTATTGTAACAACTAGAACGATATATGACCAATAATGTATCCTCTTAGATAGTTTTAATCATGTAATGTTTTTGTGGTGAGAAAATAAACTATTCTATTCTATTCTATTCTATTCTATTCTATGTATAATTATGTACATTTATGTTGATGCCGTTTATGATGCTTTTTAAAATAAAACGCTCGAGCTAAATAAATTACTAAATAAACATATTTTCTATAAACATATTTAAGTTTACAATTTATTACAGGTTTCAGCTGCGAAATTAAGGACATAATAGTAACTCTGACACATATCACCGCTACAATCCGAAAAAAATTACAAATGGAATACTTAGTATTTGTATGAAATAGGTAATCTGCCGAGTAAATTACTCAACGGATTATTCCATACAAATTCTGTGAAACCGATACTTATTTAGAGTTGCTGAAAAGCGGCCTAAAATGCAGGATTTCCTGTTCGAAGTTATTCGTAATAAAATATTATTATGAGCTATGGGAATCGTTAATAAAAGGTGCGATTCTCGGATTTGGAAGTGCACTAATGAGCATGACAAGCGAGTTTTTCTAATTACTCGGCCTAAAGGTTAGGAACGCTGTGAATAACAGGAAACTAATTATTTCACCCACATTGTCTACAGATTATAGACATCATTATATTTATAATAATTAAAGGAATACATAATAAAACAGTGGTCACACCTGCGTATTCCATTCATGCGCATGCGGCGTTGGGTTCCTTACCTTGTAGGGCAGTGCTGCACGGATTGCATAGGTCTTGGTATTTGCACAGTAAGAAAAGTATTTTAATATGTCGCAATTTTATTGTCCGTGGATGCAAAGATTCACAAAGGGTCACGTGTAGACACGATAAACTGAAAAAAAAAACTCCGTAGCATCACGTCGTTATGTTTATCTTATTATTGCAAGATCATTTAAGTGCCTCTTTCAGTTCAGGCAGAGGGAGGGTCCTTTATACAGGGTGACCAGAGAAAAATATCCTCTAAGATAAGATAAAATTCAAAACCGATGTTAGGTGAAAAGCATAAAAAAATATTAAATCTAATCTATCTGCTAATTATATGTCCTAATCTACTAAAAACCTCTGAAAATACATGATTGGGATTGAGGGTGATTCGGATGCCCCTCGATTAAAGGTACTTATCTAAATTTTGTCTTTGGACGTCAATTCTCTGGCCACCCTGTATAAATCATCATCATGCATGTACCAAGAAAATGTGTGCGGTGGCCAGCACATCAAGTTATCACAAAATGTCAAATTTTCTCAGTTGATTTTGAACTTTATCTTCAACAACTTAAGGTTTAAAGTCATTTGGAGAAATTGGACAGTTTTGTATACCTTGACCTGCTGGTGACCTTCATTAATCTCTTTATGTATGATCGTCGGTTTAGGGTGCTCTTAAGAGGATAGTATCCGCTACGCGCCCCATACAAACGCAGTTTGGCCCTTGCTTGAATTTTAAACAATGAAAGTCATTGAAATTTTGCAGTAACAATCTTATCATTAATATACGTGTTCCTGTAATATAAAATTTCATTTCAATATACGGTTAAAAAGTTACACGAGCTCAAAGATTGGCAATTTTCGTTGAAAAACGGCCCAACTTTATGCTAGTATTTCTCGACAATGTATCAATACAGAAAAGTTCTGATTCGAAGGAAACCCAGATAATATAGTGAATATTTTTTTACAAGATTTTTTTTTTACATATTAGCAATATTATAGGAGTAATCTCCAAAATTCGGAACATACGAAATACGCGTGAAAATGTTGTTGTTTCTCCTCTCGGGCACGCGTTCGCATCGCGAGGGATAGAGACAGCGACAACTGTGCAACATTGTTGCGTTCGCGAGGGACACTCCTCTTAATCACAAGAATATAATTTTCCCAGCGCGAAATGCATTACTTATTACCACAAATGCGATGCACTTGACTGTGGGTTGTTGCCTCCATTCCAAGTATTCCAGGTATTTGTAACAGTTAATATTGACTTGGTTCAAAGCAAACTGCTGGAAGCGAAGCAGGGCACCAAGGCGACTTTCTCGGAATTTGCGAAAGATTTGATAAGATTACTCGTTCGACTTGAAACAATGTTTGTCTATTCGTCTGTAATAATGATAACGTTCTTTGTTAAGTGCCGGCAGCGCCCGCGCCGCCCGCCTAGTTCAATGATAACGCTATCTTTGGAATTCATAGAAAATAGCATGTAATACAACAAAATATATAAGTATAGCAAAATATGTACTTTGTTAAGGGCTCATTTTTCAAAAGTACACAACAACTGTCAGAATATAATCGAATGAATCCGCTGAATATGTTATTTATTTATTAGGTAAATAATTTTTCTTGTCAATGACTACTGAAAACGGTAAATATTATATATTATATACTTATTATCGAAAGTTTAGCTCCGTATTTAAAATAAAGTTACAGTGTTATACCCAAGTTAATTTAATAAAGACAGCGGCATTGTGATTAAACTCATTTAAATCTTCAGTGATATCGTTTTACAGTCACACTTTTCGCTGAGAGTTGTGAACTAACGCAAGCAAAGTGCTACATTACATTCCATGGATATTAAATAATTCAAGTGAAACAGGTGTCAGTGTGAAACAATTTAGCCAAAACGGTATTAATTAAGTGACAAGCAGTGCAAACATTAAGCAAAAGTGCTCATAAAAGTAATTACTCTTAAAGTGTGTATACAAATTCGTTTTTTCTTTTAGCAAATTCAAATCTTAATTGTTTACACAGCGCTACCAACATATTCCCGTTTCATTCTGGGCGCGTTCCAGATCAACACATCTGTAGACTTTAATCATATGAACAGCGCGTTCCAACCAACGCAACTATATATTTAGCATTAACAAAAACAGTGCGACAAATTTATTTCATCCAAACATGAAGTGTGAATGCTGTTCAGAACCTATTCTAGAGGTGAATTCTGCCGTAAGATGCTCGGAATGCCAGAAACCATACCATTATTCTTGTTTTGTGTCTGTATTAGGTGGTAAATTACAAACTTGTGAACTTCCGAATTGGCTTTGCCCCACATGTAAGCCTAAGATAAGCAATGCAGATCATACCCCAATACGTAACAAGCCAATGGATCCAAACGTTACACGTAGGAAAAAGACATCACCAGTAAAAATCATGGAAAATGAGGCTCCTGTAACTTCAAGTCAAGTTGAAGAAATTGTCAAAAAGCAAATAAAAGAACTTATGCGACATCTTAATGAGACATTAGCAAACTATGTAAATAAAGAGTTAAAAACAATAAAGGAAAATATAGACGAGATTAGAAAATCTATGGACTTCATGAATGAGAAATATGAAGAAATGAAGAATGATATCTCCTCAAGGGCCACCTTATTTCACAATATTCAAAAAGAAAATTCAGAACTGAAATTTACAGTTAAGGACCTCAGCTCAAGAGTTAACCAAATGGAGCAGCAAGCACGTTCATCTAACATAGAAATCCAGTGTTTGCCGGAGTACAAAAGTGAAAATCTGGTATCGACTGTTGTGAACATAGGGAAAGTCATATCTTGTGACATATCGGAGAACAATTTACACCACGTTACCAGAATCGCAAAACAAACTCCAACTAACAACCGTCCGAAGTCTATCGTCGTGCAATTCAGTAGCCCACGAGTTCGAGATACCTTTCTGGCCGCGTCTATCAACTTTAATAAAAATAAGAGACCAGAAGAAAAGCTCAATACAAGCCATCTTGGGATTGGTGGGAAAAAAGAAAATATTTATATTATGGAACATTTGTCCCCCACCAACAAAGCTCTGCATGCTGCAACCAGGATCAAAGCCAAAAAACTAGGATATAAATACGTATGGGTGCGCGGCGGCAGAGTATTCGTCAGGAAAACCGAGGGCGAAGACCATAAATATATCAAAGATATTGACACCTTGGATAAACTACAATAGGCTAAGTTATATTGTCCCGTCTTTAACTATCATTAGACAATTATATTTTTAAAATTCGATACTTTAAAAATTTACTACCAGAATGTTAGAGGCATGAGAACCAAGCTTAATTTAATTTACCAAAAAATCGCTTGTTGTTCGTACGATGTGATTATGTTTACTGAAACATGGTTGTTGGGAGATATTTTTAACTCTGAGATCACGGATACACGATACACAATATATAGGCGAGATCGAACTTGTAACATTTTAAACAGTAAAACTAATGGTGGCGGTGTCTTGATTGCTGTGTCTAATAAATATAAATCTCAAAGACTACATGACTCTGAAAGTTTATGCGAGGATCTCTGGGTCAAGTTATCATTGATGGTGGGAAAAAAAAATACAGATATTTATCTTTGCACTGTCTACTTACCATCACCAGTCAATTCCCGAGTACTTAAGCATTTTGTTGATAATACAAACCAGGTTGTAGAATATGCACAAGACTTTTTAATAACGGGCGACTTCAATTTAAAAACCATTAACTGGGTCAGTACTGATGGTGGTATTATTAGAGCTCCTCAAAATACCTGTTCTTCTATCGAGCAAACTCTCTGGGATTTTATCTCGCTTAACAACATGAGTCAACGCAACCACATCCCCAATCATAATGATAGGATACTTGATTTGGTTCTGACTAACTTGGAACATATTACTGTAAACGCGCCGACTGATGTTTTGTCTAAGGTGGATGAACATCACCCACCTTTGCTAGTCAATCTGCCTTTCAATCAGTTTATTAGGCAAAAGAACAGTTCTCAGAGTACTAAGACAAGGCTTGATTATCATAAAGCAGATTATATCGCGATAAATCAGGCATTGGGTAATTGTGACTGGACAGAGGAACTGGGTTCGTGTTTGTCAGTTGATGATATGGTTAAAAAATTCCACCTCATCTTGCATGACTTGATAGAACATTTTGTTCCCAAAAAGAATATTAAACAGACAAAGTTTCCTCATTGGTTTTCTAATCAACTTATAAAAAGACTAAATGAAAAGAATCGCTTACGGTTAAAGGTTAAAAAGTACAACAATCCAATGGATGTAATTGCTCTAAATATACTTAAGAAAAATTGTGACAGTATAGCTACTTCTTGTTATAATGCATACATCGCTAATATAGAGGCTAAAATTACTTCAAACCCAAAATATTTCTGGAGTTACTTAAAAGTAAAACGAGGCGGTACTAGCACATATCCTTGTATCATGACAGACGGCACCAAAAGCTCAAACAATATTGCGGATATTTGTAATTATTTTGCGTCACATTTTTCCAGAGTGTACTCATCCGATACAAATAAAACATATATAGCTGAAACCGCAAACAACGGACTAAGTAACACCTTATTAAATAAAATATATGTGTCCCAAAACAGTATAGGTAAAGCATTAAAGAAACTTGACGCAAATAAAGGTGCTGGGCCCGATAACATACCCCCCTTATTCCTGATCAAGGTTGCGGATAGTATACTATTACCGTTAGAAATTATCTATAATAGATCTCTGACTACCGGCATTTTCCCATCTATGTGGAAAGAAACAAGAATTGTTCCAATATTTAAAAATGGTGACCGTTCTAATTTTAATAACTATAGACCGATTGCCATTTTATCTGTGCTTGCGAAGATCTTTGAATCCCTCATATGTCCTATTCTATCGTGGCAACTCTCGCAAATTATAATAGAAAGCCAGCATGGATTCATGAAAGGCAGGTCAACAGACACGAACTTGGTCACATATGTTGAGAGTATAGTTGACTCTGTGGATGCCCGTACTCAGGTTGATGCAATTTACACCGACTTCAGCAAGGCATTTGATGTGGTAAATCATGAAATTCTAATTGAAAAACTGAAGTTGTATGGAGTGTCAGACCCGCTGCTGAGTTGGTTTCGGTCGTATTTGTCTGATAGGGTGCTCAGAGTCGTGATTAATGGTGGTATGTCTGATCCCTACATTGCGACATCCGGTATCCCTCAGGGTTCTCATTTGGGGCCACATCTCTTTATTCTATTTATCAATGACATATACAAATGTTTTCAAAATTCAGAAATATTCTTATTCGCGGATGACCTTAAGGCTATTAAAGAGATCAAACACCAAACGGACTCTGACTCATTTCAGGATGATCTAAATCGGCTAATGGAGTGGTGTGAACATAATAAAATGTCTCTAAATGTTAATAAATGCAAACATATTAAATTCTCTAGAAATAAGAAAATAATACGGTCAACATATAATCTAAACGGTGAACCGCTTGAGGAAATTGATACGATCCGTGACTTAGGTGTTCAGTTTGATAAAAAACTCAATTTCATTCAGCATATTGATATTACTGTCCTTAAGGCGTGGAAAATGCTCGGATTCGTTCTAAGAGAATGCAGGAACTTTAAAAGACCCACTACAAAAAAAGTGATGTACAATTCTCTGGTTCGGAGTCACCTGGAGTATTGTAGTGCGGTCTGGTGTCCGGGGTACAATGTCCATATTACCCGTATAGAAAGGCTGCAAAAAAGATTCCTCTGGCACTTGACGTACTGTTGTAATCTAGGCAAACAACTCAAAACGTACCAGGAAAGACTAAAGTATTTTCACGTGGCTACGTTGGAAAATCGCCGACATATGATAGACTTAGTTTTTCTCAAAAAGCTTACAACAGGCTATTTAAATTGTCCTGTTTTACTTAGTAAAGTATCTTTCCACATACCTCGGAATCAACCTAGGAGTGTTAGTAAAAAACTCTTTAGCTTTCCAATGAGCCACACTAACCTAAAGCAAAATTGCCCATTGTATAGGATGTATGCATTATATAAAGATCATGAAGAACACATTGACTTAAATGTAACTTCAATACCTCTGTTAAAGACAGCAATACTATTTAAGAATGATTAAACAAGTAGATATTTACTAATTAATTAATTAAATTTAATGTAATATAATTTAATTTAATGTAATATTCTAATTTCATTCAATGTAATATTCTAATTTAATTTAATTTAATAATTTAATTTAATTTAAAAATCCAAGTCATTATTATTAATAACTGTATAATAACAATAATTCAATATACTTACATGAAATTAACTAAGGTAAGGATTAACACTTTATTATAGCTCATGCAGTGCTCTTCTGTAAGTAATGGGGCACTTAGTCTTAAGTTGAAATGTTTTCTTTAGTTGTTGTAATAGTGTACTCATTGTTGAAGAGCCAAATATAAATAAATAAATAAATAAATAAATAAATAATTGTCTCCGCTATACATATTATAATTATTACTAACACTATTTGTAAGGAATATTGGGTACTAACGCAATGGAATTTTCTTGTCGGAAAGAAAAATTAATTGATTTGCTGCGTAGTTAGGAAGCGGTCACACTGTATAGGTGCGGCTTACTTGTGTTTTCAATGTTTTCAAGGATGTTCACACCATCATGTCATGTTGCGTGTATTTTCATAATTTAATTAGCATTTTCCTGTAAAACACAAATTAATTTTGTTTGGATGACAAGCTGTCTGAGTTATTGGTATTTAACATACCATCACGCCTATATTCCCCGAAGGGTTAGGCAGATATGTACAGCCACACTTCACCGGTATGTTTAGGTCCAATGTAATATATATATATATATATATATTGCCATTAACCGGGAAAAATCCAGACTTCGGACTGCTATTGAGAATTCCATAGAAAAACTCAATAACGCTTTCCTCGACCTGGGAATTGAACCCAGGACCTCTAGCGTAGTAGTTGCGCTTAGGACCGCTAGACTCACGAGGCAGTTATTAGGTATTTATTAATTCGTATTTTTTATTGCGACGGGAATTGTTTTTATAGGCGCTTATAAAGATCCTTATAATTACAGGGTGCCGATCTAGTACTCAACATTTTTTCCAATGAAACCCACATCCTATTCGTGAAAAATAAATACATACATACGAGAAACAGACCACATTTTGGCAAACATAAAAAGTAGTATTTTTTTCAGGGGAAAATTCAGGGGAAAAGGGAAAGTTGTTCAATATGACGGGTAGGATCACCTCTTTAGCGGCTACAGGTGACTAAATCGGTACTTATCCTGTATATGGTCGCATGACATCTCCGAAGGGTTAAATTTTAAACCTATGCATTTTGTTATTCTTCTTTTCAGTCCAGGCAAATCTTCGGAAATAAAAAAAAAGTGTATCTTGGCAAGTCTCGAATTTTTTTCTGGAAAATGCCTTTCGGATGCAATTTGCGATGCGCAAGTACATAATATTACGAGCGATCAAATTATGATATCGATATCAATGTTCCTAACCAGCTTTATTATGTCTGTACAAAAATAACACTGTTTTATTTCACAGAAACCTACACCATTTACTCAGAAAAGGCACGATACTGTCATAATTTAATAAAGATTTAATTCGTAATAATAAATAACTTGTTTTCTATACCTATGCGATGATTCACTTAAACATATTGTGTAATCAACCTTAGACATCATTATGAATTCACATAACTTGTATGAGAATTAATATACATAATATGTATATTCGCTTTCAAGTATCAAGTCAAGACTATGACTTATGCTACAAAAAAGTTTCAACCTTTTTTATATTGTCTATGACAGGTACTATACAACAGCCTGTCAAATTTTATAAAAAAAATTGAATAACGAATGTAATATTTTGTAGACAACTAGTTCACACCCACTATGGTTTAGGTATGTAATCTTTTTTATAAACTTTTATGTAACTTAATTTGTTCTAAAAAAGCTAATACTCATCACAATAAGATAAAAAAAACGTAATTTGTGGTTTTGTTTCGATACGTTTCCGTTTTTTGTTGGGCTATACGATTTTGACTTTTATTGCAACAAAGTTAAGGCTGAACATGAATTTTACTTTGCTATTTTGAACCAAAACTTTACCTGTTGTTCCTTGTCAAGCTAGTTAGAACTTAATTTTATGAGGCACTAAGGTATAAATTGCTGAAAATGTCAATTTGCTATCACATTTGCTTGGATTTGTCTGGCATTGGCGGCGAGGTCGAGGAGTACTTTGCAAGATAAAATTATTGACTACATTTCAATGTCAAGTTTGTGATTAGCTTGCGTTGCGCGTTGAAGTCTTGAAGCATACACAAAATAAATAAATTACAGGTAGGTAGGTTCTCAAAGAAAATAAAAAGGAACATTTTGCTTAATTTATTGTATTTGCATTTGCTAGGCGTAGTTTTAGCCGGCCTCACTTCTTTGTTCGCAAAGTTCCATCTTAACTTTTTATTTGACCTGAGAATTACAACAGATGCGCTTGCGCAGCCGTGATAACTACTTCATAATTATTATGATCTTCACGTCTATGGTCACGTGTTTGCGGTTCTCTAGTGTGGGAATGCAAAAAGTACATATTTATTGAAGAATCCTAGTCGCGTGATGCATTTACAATTCATATTTCTATGAACTACACTATGTAAGTATTATGATTTGTAATTAGTAAGCAGAACTTTACAGGACAAGTCTCTATCCTCGTCGCCTGTAAGGTTAATAAAAAAAAATAGGCAATGGAAAGTATAGAATACTGTCTTCATTCGGTTAAAAATATTTCTCTGTTAAAAATACTGAAATTAGGTATAGGTCGACCGTGTAACTCGCGTATCGCCTGCGCGGTAAGAAGGGAGCGGGGGCGGGTAACGCTACACACGGAGTCAATAATCCAAAGATTTATCTCGAGATAGACATTGTTGGTAAAGAATAAAATAATAAGTATCTTGTTTAAGTAAGTATTTATTTACTTCCTACCGCTCCCTTCTTACCGCGCAGGCGATACGCGAGTTAAACGGTCGGCCTATAGGTACCTACCTAATTAATTTTCTTCTTTTAACAATTACTTACTTAATTAAAAAAGATATGAATTGTAAAAATATTCTGTACACACGGCTACACATCAAGCTATACATATCCAGTTTAGACTGACCTCCCATTGTAAAGGCTTTCCGTACAATCAAGGCCAGCCTATACTGGTTTTGTATAGCTTGATGTGTAGCTGTACCAATTATCATCTTAGCATAATAATCAGGCTATATGTGTTAGCTTTACGTTTTACTAAGCATAATTAAATTAGCATAATTAGTTTTAAGAGTCAAATACTAGGCTATTTTAAGACAATCTTAACGTTCACAATTGAGTAAAGTTGTTTTGTACGCCATCTAGGATAAGTTTTAATAATAAGAATAGTATAAAAGGAATGGTCACTGTCATTTGAGTTCAGTTGATACCTAATATATTAAACCACACAGTGATTTCCTTTCTCAGTAAAAGGGAGCGGGTCGTAATCCACCACGCGGGTCCAGTGTGAGTTGGTGATTATCTTCTTATTTTATTAATTTGCTTACAACAATTACTTTACTTTTAAATATTGTTGGTGAAACAACAAGTAACTATACATATTATCATATGTATGGGAATTTAGTTTGTCGTTTCTCATGGTCGACTCACATGTGGACTGATGAAGAAAATCTAAAAATAGTTGTGAATAATAATATTTGCCGCTTCTGATAATATCTGCCTGTGTATTAATTATGTAAACTTGCCATTTATAGTGAATAGAGTACCTGCAGCCGTGTGAGTCAACATTTGCTTTGACAATAACTCGGTCACTTCCTAACACATGATAACACCTTTGTTTAGACTTGTTAGCCTCTACAATTCCTAGTATTAGCCTGATAACTTCAACCGCAATATAGCTTTAGAGTAAAACCTTTTTATTATCATTTTTGTTTTTTCTTCTATTTCTAATATAACTGGAATTCTGAACAATTCTTAGTGTATTTTGAATGATTCCTAAAGTATATAATTATTTACCCATTTTATTACTGGAAATTTCGATTATGTTTTAATAATAAACTAAAGCAAATACTTTTAGTTTAATCATATTACTCGGTAAAAGAATTCCTTGATGATAAATTTTGTTGACATACATACATAGGTATTATATTCATTTCTCCATTTTTATAAATTGTAATACATAGTGTACTGTAAACTCGACATTATCTCACATTTCTATTGAAACTTATTTACTTGATCCTGTGTATAGTTCTGCTTGAAAATTGGCATGGCGCGGCGCGGCGCGGCGTGAGCCTGAGTATGGCGACTTAATATTTTCTTAATTGTAACATGTGTATAAATACCCACCCATATTCTGCAAAAAAAGGATTTGGTTTGATTTGTATTAAAAAGTTACTAGCAATGTGGATCGCACATTACTTATTACATTTTCAACCGTTCGTACTAAGGTAAATGCTTGTATTACGAGTAGGTTCACATCAGTAGTGCAATGGGTGGGTTCGAACTGGCAACCTCATGATCGCAAGTCCAACGCCCTATTGTCTCACTGCAGGGCACGGATTCTCAGAATTAGAAGGATTAGGTGATAGTCCACTTCACCCCCGGCTGCGAGTAAATCTCTCAGGCATGCAAGTTTCCTCACAATGTTTTCCTTGATAAACCTTTTTTGTAGTAAGGGAAATCCTCTTCGGAAGATCGACGAGGATATGCTGTCAAGAGAGTCGTACATTGGACTCCTGACATGGATATTTACCAGAGATACAGATTTGTTGAATTTATCACCTCTACCATCACGCTGGGAGCAAATGCTTTTCATTTCAATAATTATCGCTCCCTTTATTATTCTTCTTATTTTCATCTCTTTTATCCATCATAACAACATACCATCACGCCTGTATTCCCTTAAGGCTTAGGCAAAGGTGTTCTAATGAACTGCCACATTTCGCCGGTATGTTTAGGTCCAACCGGGCTCAAATCCAGACTCCGAGCTGCTACTGGGAATTTCATAGAAAAACCCAATAACACTTTGCTCGACCTGGGGATCGAACCCAGGACCTCTAGCGTAGCAGTCGCGTTTAGGACCACTAGACTAACGAACGAGGCAGTCAAATCAAGTCGGCATTTCTTCTCAGAGGTCGTCAGATAGGAAATGTCGGAGCCATATCGTTTTAAAAATGAAAAACATCGACTTGTAAAAATGACTTTAAAAGATATTTTTACAGAAATAAATATTTTTAATCATTCAGCAGCCGCATTTGCAACAACTGAAGCAATACGGGAGCAGTCCTTATAAAATAAATGAATTACATAATTATAATGGGCACGATAATTTATTCTGCTATACGTAAGTTACTCGGTACATAAAGTATCATAGGCGTCACCTTCCATACCTCTTGGGACATATAAATCCATCAACAAAATGAAACTTTTATGGTCGCACACGTCGTTAAAGTGACGGACATGTTTGTTTTGGAACAGCGTGCCCTTAAATTCTTTAACAATAAAAATACCCTTAAATATTATTCGATTAACGTTAAACGATAATCAACTTTATCACTGCTTGTACTAAGAACGGGAATGTGTTTTTATTTTATTTTTTTAAGTAGCGCGCGTCAATGCATTCCTAAGAGGCGTGATGCATTCCATGCCTTTGCTCATATATCACGGTGAAAAAAAAAAACTTGAATTCCTTTACGAGCAGAGTGAACGTAAGAGTTACATATTTCACGGTCGGTGACGTCATCTGGAGCTTTTATTGAATGAGTTACTAAAAAGTTCATTGTTTGTTTTCACACTCGAGTTGAAATTAAGAGAATTTCATATTTACGTTTCTTGTGATATTTTACGAATGCTCAATACTTGTTCTTTTAAGATTTATAGAGCACCTAGGGTTTTGGGCTAAGATAGTCACTGCAGCAAAATGTATATTTAGCCAACTAGCAAGGAATGGGGCAACATTATACAATAAGCTAAACAAAATAATGCTCTTTGAAAAAAAAAACTTTTCTTTATTCTACTTTTTTTTGGCACCCGGCATGAAACCTCTTGAATTACGCACTTAGAAATATTTTGAAAAAAAAAACGAAAGAAAGTTACACGTGTTCTCGTTCTAAAAAAGTTCGCGATTTGAATAAAAGTGGCACCTATGTACTTAAATAGTTTTCACTTTTTCACTTTGATTACAGAGTACGAGTACCTACTCTGACGAGTCCATCACCTTTACTTGTTAAAGTGTGCAAAATGAACAAACAAAAAAGGTTACACTCATAACGAACGTTTCAGTGATCAAGGGAACATGATGTAAAGTGTTGTCTCGGGTCAAGGCGAGTAGCTAACTCCACACATGTGGCAGTAGGTTCTACGTTTAAATTAAACAGTGCTTAGCATTGAGCTTTGGCGGCTTTTGACTGTTTTTTAAATTAGGAAACAATTTGAAAAGCGAACATCCTTGACATTATTTTTTATGCTTATTGAGTGGGAATTAATAAAAATGCGTTAGTGGGTATTAATAAAAAAAAACGTTTATATTTTATTTTAGCGATTATTATTGGTAGAAATTAGATTTCTCATCTAAAATGTAGAAAATGAAAATGTAAAGATCAATCTCTAGATTTAAATAAATTTTAATAATGATGTTTTTTGCAACTTGATTTGTCCTTTTTTAGCTGTTTTACAAGAACTTTGCAGATATTAGTTTCTCCTTCTACTTGAGATTGAATTTTTCTTTCGCTAAAAAAGGTACTTAGATTTAAAAAAAGTTTTTTTAAACTGTAAATAGGTGGAGGTACCGCCATGGAGACTGATTATGGGGTATGTCTGCGGAATAGTTTATAGTAGTCCATAGTCCATGACTCTATAGGTATTTCGTGAATTATTTTTTGTCAATTTCGACCATCTACATTTGGCGGGAAAATAAATAAAGTCATTTTTACCTTTGCCATCTTTATCTTTTTGTGTTGAAATAATATGGTTAAGTTATTCTCAGCACTATCCTATTATGAGGACATTGACTCTAAATACTCAAATCCTTTAAATATCAACAATTCACAACCAAATGCAAATGCATCCGTAACTTTCACCGACCACGCAACAATGCGTTGGGCAAACTACACGAATCCAGCGTAACTGGAACTCTGAAGTTTTCGACAATCACTCTCAATAACTTTAAGGCAGAGATCAAGTTAAAATGGTCGCTAACAAAAATGGCGGCGATGGGTTTTACCAGTTGCAATAAAATGTGTTTGTTATTGATGACGTTAATCTTTGTGGCTGGTTAATGGCATGTGGAATACTTAAGTATATCTAATATCTATATTGAACAGAGTTATCACATATTTTTTTTTTCTGAAATCAAAAGAAATTTTGTCACTTGCTCCTCAGTTTGCGCACTTTTTATCAAGTGCGCAAACTGAGGAGCAAGTGACAAAATTTCTTTTGATTTCAGAAAAAAAAAAATGTGATGACTCTGCAAAAGAGCAGACGCGCTACCTGATGATAAGTAGTCATCGCCGCCCATGGACATCTGCAAAACCAAAGGAATAGCAGATGCGTTGCCAAAGGGAGGGGGAGGAGAGAACTCCAAAATACAATGCAGTGATAGCCTGCTTATATGACCATTAGACTGTCAAGTCAAGGGTCTCGAGTACGAATCTGAACACCTTTAATTTTGCGAAATCATATGACTATTTAATTATACTATATGAATTATGAGAATATCGTAAGGAAACCTGAGTCCTGACATTAGGCCAGCGCGCAGCGTGGTCGACTAAAGCCTAATACCGTGTTCTCAACCTTTTTTTCATAGGGACCCCAAACGCATGATCGTCTCATGATGTTTCGGACTGAAAAAACGTGAAAAATAAATAACACCAGATGGGCCAACTACGCAGCCGCAGGTTGAGTATAGCTGAACTTATCCCTCTTTTTTATTTCTTTATCGTTCTGGGAGGTGATCCGTACCCAGCGGCGGGACATTGTAACGGGTTGTTATTTTTCAATGTTACCAAAACATAACACGTAGATAGGTGCCTGCTAATAACTAACATGTAGGTACCTACTGAGGTAACCAGAATATTAAGGAAAACTTTATGGCAAATGGAGCTGAAATCTGGCGATTATTGTTATACCTAGTAGTCTGTCAAAACAACAAAGTTATCCTTAATTAAATTGAATTTTAAACAAATACCTATCTTACATATACTAATTAGCAAGGATATTATTATTGAACTTATATATATAAGGTAGCAACATGCCAAAAATAATTAAAATAACCATCAAACAATTTTATACGGAAAACGTTAATTAAACTAAGTTTTTCATCGTTTTAAGGGAATATTCAATTTGTGTTATGGAAAATTGCCACACGATATTCTATGGCAACCAAAGATGTTATTGTATCTATTAAAGGTAGATTTGGTAATAGGTATATTACTTTAATTAATATTTTTTTTTAGCCCCAGTACAATAATAATTAAGTTGTTTCCGGCTTATCGTCCGCACGTCATTTGCATCCCGCAGTGAAAACAAGCGCTGTAATATTGCCCCGGTAGTATTGTAGCCTTTGCTCGAAGATTGCAACATTAACGCTGAGTGAGGGTACCATTTGTTGGCAAAATTAATGTATGGATTTATTTTCTTTGAATTGTTATTTCGTTTTTGTTTGCCAATAAATATATTTTTACCTTTAATATAACATAACATACCATGACGCTTGTTGACCCATAGTTGGCCGGTTACAACTTTACGACAATTATAGGGAGTCCAGTACAGATATAAGATATTTCTATGGAGTCCAGACTACGAGCTGCTACTGAGAATTTCATAGAAAATCCCAATAACACTTTGCTCGACCTGGGGTTCGAACCCAGGACCTCTAGCATAGCAGTCACGCCTAGTAATAATAATAATAATAAACCCCCTCCGGGATAAACGTTACCTCACCATGAGACTAACGTAAAACTGGAGGGTAGATTATAACCGCTTTCTGTCAACCTATGATAATAAAACAAAAAATGTATCACAAGGTCTAAAGAAAAGCGCACAAACCGCAGGGCAGCTTGTGGCGAGCTGATGGTGAGTGGCGACACTGCGGTCCTTATTGCTCCAGAGAGTCGGTCAGGGCCTCGTCTCCAGTTTTCCCGTATCGGGTAGCTGGAGTGGAACTCCAAGAGCGCCCGCAGGACTCTCGACTCTGTCTTGCCTTAACTGGCCGGCCAGAGGGGGGCCGCCAGAGCTATATGCTCGGGGGTGGAAGTGTCTAATGGCATAATAGCGGGGAAACCCACTCCGGGTCTCTTCTAGACCCGCGACGGTGAAACCGGGGCCGCACCTCTCGACACCCCTAGCCGCTCACGCCGCTGTTGCCGCCTTCTGCCTGTACTGGCAGCTTTTCGGGGGGCCCAGCTAGTGAGTTGGCTAGTCACCGTCTGCCATCCCTAAGGATGTTAGTTCGAGGTTTTAGGCAGACGCCGTTTTATTCCGGCAATAGAGGTTATCGGTCCACCAAACACCCACATCCATAATCCCAGTAGTTTATCTTCAATCTTTTACAATAGTCCTGCTCCCACCCGGGATACTCCATGGCTGTACTCCTATAGTGCAGTTGTGGAGTGTCCCGGGTTGGTGCCCCATCCCATATTAGATTAAAGTTCTCCAAGGGGCCTCTGCGCGTTGGACCTGTGTCCCCCCGCACGCCTGCCAAAGGACCGGATGTCTTCCTCACGGGAGGCATGCCGTGATATCCAAGGTGGAGATACAAATAATAATAATAATAATAGCCTTTATTCAGACACAAATAAGGATATTTACAAATAATTTCTTATGTTAACGACTCTGCTGAGTCGATCTCATCGACAACTTCGTCTGTTTGCCCAACTTTGGCAAAGGCCTCCTCCATTTCTTTCCACTCTACACGGTTCAGAGCTTTCCTTGTCCATAGTTTTCCTGCTATCGCCTTTATCTCGTCTTCCCACCTTCGAATCTGTCTGCCTCGTTTCCTTTTCCTATTTCTAGGGTACCAAAACACTATGCTTCTGTTCCACTTTTCGATACCTCTTATTATATGTCCTGTCCACTGCCATTTAAGTTTCCTTATTCTGGTTGCAACATTTTGTATTTTCGTGCGATTTCTGATGGTTTTGTTTCGTACTCTATCTGATTTTCTTAAATTCAGCATGCTTCTCTCCATTGCTGTCTGACAAGTTTCTAATTTTTTGCTTTGCGCTTTGGTGAGAGCCCAGGTTTGGCAGCCATAGGTTAGAACTGGTAGCACGCAGGTGTTGTACAATTTTGATTTGACATACATCTTGATGTCTTTGTTCTTCATAATTTCTTTTAGCCGCCAGTAGCACTTCCATGCGTTCCCAATTCTAGTGTCTATTTCCTTTGACATTATATCAGTTGTTGAAATTTGTTGGCCTAAGTAAGTGTACTCTTTAACATATTCAATTGGTATACCGTTTATGATGATGGGGTCTTCGGACGCATTTGTTAGTGCTTTAGTTTTGGAGGCGTTCATTGTTAGGCCTACCTTGCGGCTTTCTCTTTCCAGGTCTGTGAGCATGTTTTGTAGGTGCTCCTTTGTTTCGGCGAATAATATAATGTCGTCGGCGAATCGTAGGTGGGATAGTATTTCCCCGTTTATGTTTAGCCCATAGTGATCCCAATTTATTCTCCGGAAGATTTCTTCTAAGACGGCTGTGAATAATTTTGGCGATAGCGGGTCCCCTTGTCTTACACCTCTGTTTATTCTTATTTCTTTCCCTTCTTTTTCTAACTTGATTTTAGCCGTACTGTTAGTATATACGTTTTTTATTATTCTGATATACTTTTGTTCAACTCCTTGACTATTTAAGCAACACCAGATATTTTCGTGCTCAATTGAGTCAAATGCCTTGTTGTAGTCAATAAAACAGCAATAGAATAACACATTAAACTCCTTGTTCTTCTCGATAATTTGCCTCACAGTGTGAATATGGTCTAATGTCGAATAACCTGCCCTAAAGCCTGCCTGTTCCCTAGGCTGGTTTTCGTCTAGAGTTCTTGTAATTCGGGCTAAAATTATTTGGGCAAAGATTTTATAAATGTTGGACATTAGACTAATGGGTCTATAGTTATTTATTTCGGTCTTGTCACCTTTTTTGTGTAGTAGGATGATGGTTGATGCCGTCCACTGTGACGGAATAATTTCGGTATTTAATATATCATGTAGTCACGCCTAGTACCACTAGACTAATGAGGCAATCTAATACCTAAATAAATGCTTTTAGAACGTGAGAGAAACCGCTGACAAACAGCTGGCCATAGACAAGTTTACAATCAGTGCTAACGATCTAAACATTAGCATATAATACAGATACATAGACAGCGAAGTTTTTTTTAATCTGCGACTTTAAACAAACCTTCAACGTTCAATTTCGTGTGTGTTTATGATTTTATCAAGGTTTTACTATTCAAGTATGTCTATCTATATAACGCTTTATTTTGATTAGTTTATTGCGCATTTACAAGACGTAAATAATAGGTAGGTTCTTGCGGTTTTTACGGAAGATTCCAAAACGTGTATCAATGTTTTTTTTCTAGTTGGCAAAACGGCAAAACCTACAAAGTCAAGATAACACGGCTAACACGGCACGTTATAGTTGAAATACTTTTTCACTATCGGCTACTTATAGCTATATTTATTTAGATACACATCATATCAAGCTGTGCATAGCTTTATTGTGTGTACGTTATGTGCCCAAAATATTTTGTCGCGTGCCGATAACGGCATGCGAGCCATTTGTACGCCATCAAAATCTCACATCAGAAGTAGTTACTTAACTATTACTGCCCAAGCTTATGCTGGGTAAAATAAAAGCGGGGTCCCAATCAGCTCAAAATATTTCAGTCTTACACTTTTTGTAAACGCTCCGTCCTTGAAATCCTTGGTTTAGTTATAGAGATCTTGCATAAAACGCAACGAGACTTTATATATGGAAACTGCATTTAAAATAATATTACGACCGAGACAAGGACATTTCAACTGTTATATGTTTTTGCGGTGACCATGAATTAAACGGACACTGTTTTCATTGTACAAATTATGAATTACACTTGATTACAACATACGCCTGTTTTTCCTAATGGTAGTTGTTTTAACAAACATATCACTTACAGTACATCACTCGTAGAACTGCTACTCTCAAGTGGAGATGGGCGGGTCACGTATGTCGTAGAGAGGACGGAAGGTGGAGTCGAATGATCCTCGATTGGCAACCGAGGACCGGTCGTAGAAGTGTCGGTCGACCCCCGGCTAGATGGAGCGATGACATAGTGAAGGCAGCGGGATAGAAATGGTCTAGAGTAGCCCAGAGCAGAAACGAATGGAAGATGCATGAAGAAGCCTTGGTCCAGCAGTGGACAGCATCGGGCTGATGATGATGATGATAACTTTCAGTTCATAAGAACTATGTCCCGCCTGTATTTCCACTGATATGTAAAGTCGCCAGCACATCGTCATTTTATAGAAAACTATAAAATTTATCCAAATGGTTTTAAACCTTAAAATGTTGCTGATTAAACTCAAAATCGACTGAGAAAATTTGACATTTTGTGGTCACCTGAAGGTGACCTGAACCAATCGTACAAGGCAATATGTGAAAACTAAAAAAAAAATTTGGCGACCAAGGTTGAACGTTTAGCCTTAAGCTAAGGGACGTTGACGAAGTTGACAGTTCGAAAACGGGAAAACTTACACTAGATCCATGCCTCCTATCTATTTTTTTATCTCTAAACGGTAAAATTGAGTAGGTTTACCATGATGGTTACCCTAGCGCGCTGACCTCTACCTAACTTATGTGTTTACCGCAACGAAGTTTAGGTACGTAGGTGTCTTGAAAGTCTTGGACGTGACAGGGCTGATCGTCAATATTTATAGGTATATGTACATATATGCACCTTATATTTCCACCCTAATTGCGATTCTGTTTCATTTTGTGTATGTATCTCAGATAGATGTGCTATCTGAGATACATATACTCGTACAAAATGAAACAGAATTACACAGAAAAAAACATTTTTTAAATACTTAAGCTTTTATTAAATTGCTCTAAAAACAAAGAAGTCCCAAGCGCGACTACTACGCTAAAGGTCCTAGGTTTGTTTCCGAAGTCAAGCAAAGAGTTAAGCAAGGTGTGTGTATTGAGTTTTTTAATAAATTTTTCAGTAGCAGCTCGGAGTCTGGATTTGTGCCCGGTTAATGGCAATAAGCTCGCCCATATTCCATGGGACCTAAACAAGCGGCGAAGCGGCGGTAGCCTAATGGCTAGGTCGTCGGACTTGCGATCATATGGTTGCCGGTTCGAACCCCACCCATTACACTACCGACGTGAACCCACTCGTAACACAAGCATTTAGCTTAGCACGAGGGGTTAACAAGAATACTAGTAATGCGTGACCCACATTGCTAGTAAGCTTTTGTTTAAAAAAACTAAAAAAATATACCGGCGAAGTGTGGTACACCTCTGCTTAATTAGCCCTTCGGCCTGTATTCAACAGGCCTAATGATATGTTTGCCAAAAAAAAAAACCTTAAATTAAACCCATTCACTATTAAAAGCTTGTCGCGTGATTTACCTGAAGTGTATAACTTACATCTAACCAAACCAGCTTCAAAAGTCTCTATGTTAGTGCAACTGATAATACCATAAAACACGTCAAACCATTCACTCGCTTCCTATAATTAGACGGTGACATGTGTTCGGGTAATGAATGGTAAGAGATTACTAGTACATTACGTAAACACCATTAACTGCACCATTTCCCCGTCGCCGTCACTCGGTGATAAGCAGTCTGTTAACACCTGCTATACTGGTATTTAGTGTAAAATACTTAAACATCAGATTGTATCCATGATAACAAACAAGTTTCCCAAATAAATTTATAAAAAAAATATTTATGGTATAATTTGGCAAACGAGCAGGCGAGCTACCTGATGGTAAGTAGTCATCGCCGCCCATGGACATCTGCAAAACCAAAGGAGTTGCAGATGCATTGCCGAGCCTATAATTTAAGGAAAAGGGAGGGGAAGGAGAAAACGAGAAGTAAGGTGACTGAGTGAGAAATTGGGCCTAATAATGATTGAGTATCATTTAATGTGTGTTACCTAACATGTACCTAGCAATAAAGAACTGAACAGATTTTAATAAAATTTTGAAATATGATACTTAATTCCTGTAAAGACAAGACTTTTCAGACATTTTTACAAGTCAATGTTTTATTATTATTTTTTTTAACTAGATGTCGCCGGCTTTTCCTATATGACGACCTTTGAGAAGAAAAGCCGAAATAAACTCGGAGAATCATGGTCTCTTTTAAAGTCTAGACAGTAGTAATATTATAGGATATGAGAGTTTACAATGTAGGGAAAAATCTGAACAGGCCTTTTGAAGAAACAGCCATAGCAGTTTTGAGTTGACCTGACCCAACTGACGGCACGGATACATCAGTCATCGTGTAGCTCAACATTTTTATAAGGAGCTCAATTAATTTTGTATTTACTGTTAGAAAGCACATGCTCGAACTTAAAAACTGCGGTACATCTTATTTCAATAACTTGAACAGTACCTGCCTGAAGTAGAGTTGGATATCTCTGTTATATGCAGATCCATAGAATGAAGATCAATACTGTTAATTTCAGATTATTTTCTTTATATACGGCAGCGCAGCGTCATCACTTGAAAAGGACTTGACCGATTTGGCGGTTCTTTTATTAAGTTCCTAATATTGTTACCACAAGGTTTGCTATGAAAGGAAAGAGAACCATTTGTGCAGCGGGGAAACTGGTCACTAGTAAAATCTATATGTATCTCACGTCCCTATTTATTGTTGGTATCACTCCATATGTTATACATATGCAAACGTTTGCGGCACCATTAATAGCCGGTTTTATGGGTGTGTGCTCTGTTCAGAATGTATTTATAGCTTTCTGTACTGATATCTGAAGGCTGATCGAACGCGCATAATGTTGTCGACTGATTTATTTTGCTAGTGCGAACACATAATTGTTATGTATCTCTGGGCGGGGCTTATCAGGGATATCAGCGTTTTACAATAAAATGTTCGCGAAAGTAAACAGATATCATCATTGACACAAAGTTCGTACACAGATGCAGAACAATCACGCCCAATTATCGACTAGTCCCAAGAATAAAGTCGTATGTAAATTATCTAGTTGCAGTACGTAACTTAGACCTAAGTTTTATCTGAAAATATAATAATAATTATTATAAATGTTCATGTATATTTCAGGTTCTTGAAAATACGTTAAAATGTTAAATAGTTGCGTTAAAATTAATAGTATTTTTATACTATTAATTTACTTACTTTTGTAAGTAAGTTACACACTGCACAATCACAGCCTAAAGTGCAGTGACAGCCTAGTGATATGACCATTTGACTGCCAAGTTTTTAAAGGGCAGTTCGAATCCAAGGCGTCTGACATTTCGAAGTCATGTGCTTATTAATACTCGCAGGACCTGCGCAATCTTCTTTAAGTACCAGCAGAATTTTTTTGGTGATTATTCTAGAAATGAAATAAATTCGTGGTCGGGGGGGGGGGTTGAATTAAGTTATTTGTGGCTACAAATATACCCTACTCTACCCTTCACCCTATAATTAACTGACCATTTTATGGGATCTACTTCAAATGTTTTCCTGATAACTTAATCTACTTAATCTTTTTTACAAAACACATCGTTATCAGAATTGTTAAACTTCAATAACCGTAAAAGCACTTCTAGGTACCGATTGTGTACGCACCAGCAATTTAAAAAGGGTGGGACTGAAACCTGTCAGAAAAAGGAACCACGTTGGTACCTACAGTACAACAAGGTAAAAGCGTGGTAAAAGCATAGAATAGGCAACGTTCAAAAGAAAATACGTAGTTATCTTTTCAGACAAAAAAAAATATGCTTGCAACGCGAACCTCAATTCCAGGAACTCAAATAAAGTTAGAAAGCCGATAAATAAATAACAAAGAGGGAAGTTTTTAAAGTAGCACAGACTATATTATACGTCGTTTATTTGGCGGGGCGACGGCGCCCCGGCGACGGGAACGGCGCGCCGACTTGGCGCCCTACGCCTTCGCCCCTGACGCGACGGGAATTACTACCGATACTCATTTTTTTTCCAGAATAATGAGACGAGTACTCCCACAGTCCAACAATGAGTGAGTTTGTTAAAAACACTAAGCAAGTGGGTGTGTAAACTTGACAAGTGCAGAATAAAGTTTGGGAGAGATGTAATACATAAGTATATGATTGTGGACGACAAAATTTCATTTAAAAAAAAGATAAGTATGTAACTGTTAGCTTATTCTCTTTGCCACGAAGTCTTGATCATAATAAAAGCATACATTTATTGATATTGATTTAAAGCATCACTAATTGTCATCAGATATTATAAAATAATTGAGACTCTCAAAAACTAACTCTCGAGAACCCCCAATTTTACCAGCTTTAAACATAAATAAGTATATCTACTACTACTTATGTATTAGCTATTACACCGTTCTTGACATTATTTTACTTGATGTAACAATATTTTGACTTGAGTATAACCATGCCTTTGTCAAGAAAAGTCAGCAGTAAAACAAAAGCAGTGAAAAAAAACTCATAAAAAAATCTAAGCTACACAAAAAGTAGGGGAAAGTAACCCTATACAGACGTGGCACGTATTTATTATTGCGTACGTACGGGGGTCGCTACGCAATGGATTTTAGCTTAGCGTTTCATTAGAAGTGACAGGGTTAACTGGATAACAACCGGCGATAATGTATGTACATAATAATGAAGAGTCTATGTATATTTATAAAGTAGTTTAGTTAATTAAGTGATAAAAGATACTTATTGCTTGAAATACATCTTTTAAAGAAACTTCTACATGTCAATGTTTTGTTTTTTTCTAACTTAGGTACTCAAACAAACTTGAAGAATCATGGTCTCTTTTAAAGACCAGACGGTATTAGCATAGTTTATATTTCATTACACTATGATATTAGTATTATCGTTCATGTGCACACACGGCCATTATCTTTGAGTTGACCTGTCCTAACTGATGACGGTACGCATACATGTCATACACAGGCATCATCAAACATTATTTAGGGAACTCAACTAAATTAAAATTTGGTCCGTAAGATATTTACATACATACATACCATCATGCCTGTATTGCCGGAAGGGTTAGGCAGAGGTGTACTAATATATACCCATATGTCCCATGTAATAGGGGGCGAGCCTATTTTCCAGGCCCATTAACCAGGCATTAATCCAGACTCCGAACTGCTACTGGGAATTTCATAGTACTTAGGTAAACCCCAGTAACACTTTGGTCGCCCTGGGTAGCCCTGGGGATTAGGACAACTAGAATAATGAGGCAGTCTAAGATATATCTATACCTATTATAATCTTAATTTTAACATCAACCTACTCTTAGAATACGCTTGCGATTTCTGGCCTCAATAGGCCATATAGGCCGCGGCCTGGGAGCTGAAGATTTCAGTGGGCGCTTGTACATGTATATGTATCCCGTTTTCATGGAAATTCTGCATAGTGAGAGATTTTTCCCTTTTCGAATCTATCAAAATATATTTTATATATAGCGTCACTAGCGCCGCCTTGCGCCTGAGGAACTGGGCTTCCAACTTTCCATATACATACAAATAGTCAAAGGCCATATAGGCCGCGGTCTAGGGGCAGATGATATCCGATATATCAGAGAACGCTCGCCCGTTTTGGTGGAAACTCTTAGGAGGAAGTTAAATTGGAATCGGTCTATTAATTGACTTATAGAAATTATACTTAAATACAGCACTCATTCCCGGCAGGTTCGAAGTACGCACGGCTACACATTAAGCTATACAAATCCAGATCAGACCTTCCATTGTAAAGATTTTTACGTACAATTCAAGGCCAGCATATACTAGTTTTGTATAGCTTGATGTGTAGCCGTGTGTACAAATGGGGCAGCATATGATTACTTAGTACAATTGGTAGGTGTCCGATGTTAACCTCCCACTTCGTTGGATCCATATCTTTTCACAGCCTCTATAAGGATTTCTGAATAAAAACATTTAAAAACGTTAAATTCAACAATTTAACTCCACGCAGTTCATTGTCACTGATCAAACTAAGTGAGCAATTAATATTAATTCTGAAAATAGAATTAGCTGAAAAATAGTAGGCATACGCTGCGCCCGCGCCGGTGGCGGCGCCGGCGGTGCGATCGGTGACTCACGCCCTACTGGCGCCACTTGATTTATAGCGGACACTTGCAGAACCAAGGGATTTAGAAGATCATTAACTTAAATAATAATAATTGCTTATTTGTCACTTAATGCAGTTTGGTAAAGTGACTTACTTTTGTGTTGATTTTAGCAGCTTTAATAGAAGAAGTCGAGGTTGGACAAAAACGTACGTTCTCACTTTGCCAGCCGGTCAAGAAATTAATTCATCATTCATAAAGTTGAATATTATTTGCAGAACATACTTAAGCTATGGAACTTATGAAAGCACCGAACCGACTAAATATAAGGCAAAAAATGACCGTATTTTTATTTAGTTTACTTACATAAAAGCTTAATTTTTATTTGTTATTCATTTTCAACTAGAACCTCCAGAAATTCCTGAGAAAAAGATTTTTGTCATACAGACGGAAAACGAAGCGATTATCTGAGAGTTCCTTTCTTCCTTTTAAGGTAAGAAGAATTCCTCTTCCCCATTAAAATTGAATATTCAATTTAATAATGATACTCGTAAATTACTTACTAAGTGAACATGATGGTAGATTTATTTAATAGTTCCTATGAGATATTTATATAAATGGTATTGAAACAAAATCCTAAAAATCGTTTATTATATTCAATTGAATTATATTCGTGACCTAACAAGTAAACATGATTGTAGATTTATTTTGTACAAAATCTGTATCTGATTTTCCAGGTAAAATACAAACAAAACTAGTAATAATGAACAAAATGATTATCAGTTGCTATTGTTTCCTCAAATAGTTTTCCTTCAGAAAACCGAGATATTAAGGAAATAACACAATGTTAATGTGTTGCTAACTAGTGGGGCGGGTCACGTTTTTAGCTGCAATATAATAACGTGGGTATAAATATTTAGGTATTACAGACAAAGCAGGTGTTGGTTTGTTTCTTTTTTTTCCAAAATCATAAAGGTTATTTGAAGTGTAGAACGTATTTACGTTATTAGGTACCTACAGTTTGTCAGTGATACTTAAATTTATTAAACTGCCTGATTAGTCGACTGCCACGCTAGAGGTTCTGGGTCTGATTCCCAGGTCGAGCAATGTTATTACGAAATTTCCAGTAGCAGCTCAGACTTCGGATTTATTGAGAGGCGAGCCTATCCCCTAGGCTCGCCTCTTATTACATGGGACCTAGGGGGCTTCAACATACCGGCGAACTGTGGCTGTACATTTGTATACCTGCCTAACTCGTTAACTAGCCTAACGTTTTTGAGGAGTAAAGGCGTGATGGTATGTTAAAATAGTGCACTTGATTCCATAATAGAGGGCAAGACCCACCATTTACTGAGTACAAATCCAAATGTCTCACTGCTATTAATAATTTTCTATACAGCAAAAACTGATTCGACCTGAAGATCTAACATAGGAGCTTACGCCGTAGGTACATCTACGCACGAAACTACTTGGCTACATGATTCTACCCGTCATAACGACAAATTTTCCCTATAAAACCCATACCTGAAAAAACATGCCTAAATATTTTGTCTACAGTTGTGTGGAAAGATTCGTTGCACGGATTTCTCTCCTCCGTGATTCGTTGGAAAAGTTTTTGAGCATGACGGTTATACAGAGCATACAGGTGACTAAATCGACACCCTCTATTTTAAGGTTTCAACCGTGGCTTGAATGAGGTAGTTTTTAAAAGCAATGAAGTAAAAAAAAAAGTACTTCCGACGACTTTCTACCATCCTCATACAAAGTTTTCAAATCATCAAGTTCTTAAAATTTTAACAGAACAGTTGGAAGCGCACCAACAGTAGACAATAGTGTAAAGGAGGATTGTGTTCTCGTGTCATTCGCTGCCAAACGTCTCCTTATTCGACCTTCATTAATTTTAATATATTTTCCAATACAGACGCATTCAATCACGTCCCACATTAATATTATTTCTATTCATGAGTGTCCACGGGGCACCTTGTCCTACAATGTCATAGCACCTGTCATTAACATCGGGACTTGGTTTTGGGGCTTCGGCCGCGAGGTTCCTTCACTTGTCTCCTTGTCTTTGCTATATCATTGCGAACCAGTACAAACTCTACCTTTTTCTAGTTGTAACTCATTTTCTTGGAAAGCCATTCCGGACCACCACGATCGTCGCCACTCAGCAAGGATTTTGCGAATCTATGTATCAGAGAGTATCATGCATTATCTAGGCATAATGGCAGCATTTTTCTTTTCGTCTTCTTTAACCTTGCTCCACCCAATACTGGATATACCTATTTACCCCTTCATATGTATGCCATCTAAAATGATCTTGGGCCTTTCTCATATAAAACATAACATAACATACCATCACGCCTGTATTCCCCGAAGGGTTAGGCAGAGGTGTACTAATGTACACCCACATTTCGCCGGTATGTTTAGGT
This sequence comes from Subacronicta megacephala, assembly GCA_958496365.1. NCBI lineage: Eukaryota > Metazoa > Arthropoda > Insecta > Lepidoptera > Noctuidae > Subacronicta > Subacronicta megacephala. The sequence goes on along the minus strand of OY292530.1, from coordinate 11,981,126 downwards.
CCCATGTAATAGGGGGCGAGCCTATTGCCATTAACCGGGCACAAATACAGACTCCGAGCTGCTACTGGGAATTTCATAGAAAAACCCAATAACACTTTGCTCGACCTGGGGATCGAACCCAGGACCTCTAGCGTAGCAGTCGCGCTTAGGACCACTAGACTAATGAGGCAGTCTCATATAAAAATAGTCACAAAAAGTATCTATAAAAAAAGTATATAAGTATGTATCTGAAAGTGTTTAAAATCACTAGTGAAAAGATAATATTTCAGACAAGCCTACACAATATACGGCAGATAATGAAAAAGCTTTTCAAACAAACCAACAGCTTCTAATAAATTCTGATACAGACAATTGAAAATTGGCAGAGCGAGGATTGAGGCCCCATAATTGATGCCATGAATACACAGGATGATTCAGAATCCTGTTTTAGTTTTAAGGTCACTTCGCCAATTCTAGCCCAGCTTAGCTCTTCGACGAAGCGTGCGTATTCCTAAAATAAATTGGGCCAATAAGAAGGACGGTGACAGCCGATGCCAGATGGGCAGTATCGCTTTTAGACTGGTAATTTGGGCCTAAATGATGCTTGCTTGCTTTTTTGTTAGCGGGTGTAGTTTTACGATTGATTGATCAGATGTGGTTAAACGATCAAAGGCATAAGGTTTATATTAAGTACCTTCTGTTGTGAAGTTTTTGTGAGGAAAGACAGGGTTAGCAGTGCTGAAAAAGATACACAATGATGTGAAAACTGGAGTTAATAGGTGTCTGCGCCATTAATCATTTACTTACCTTCCTTAACTATATCAAATGTAGATCCTATTTATTTTAAACAAACACATAACATAACATACCATCACGCCTGTATTCCCCGAAGGGTTAGGCAGAGGTGTACTAATGTACACCGACATTCCGCCGGTATGTTTAGGTCCCATGTAATAGGGGGCGAGCCTATTGCCATTAACCGGACACAAATCCAGACTCCGAGCTGCTACTGGGAATTTCATAGAAAAACCCAATAACACACTTTGCTCGACCTGGGAATCGAACCCAGGACCTCTGGCGTAGCAGTCGCGCTTGGGACCACGAGACTAACGAGGCAGTCTTAAACAAAGACATATAATAATTTATATGTCTATATTTAATATTTTTTTCAAAAAAGTATCAAGTAGGCTAACCCTAATAGAACAATAAAACATAGTTATTTTGTGAGCAATTAGATGTGCTAAGGATAAGTTAGTGGCCAGGTTTTTAGGTATTTTCGGGATGGTACCTATATTGGTACTAAAGTATAGATTTAAGTATTAGGAACATAACTATTACCCTGGTATGTGCCCTAACAGGCGTTACACAAGGGGGCTCTGGGATTATATAATAAGAGGACACAGTGCCTTCCATGTACTGATGTTGGCCACCACGGTGGTTTTAGTCCGTTCTTATTCCCAAAGACCGGTCGCCTTTCGAAGGTTTCCCTCGGTAAACAAAAAAAGTGGTACATACTATTAATAATGGTTTAACATCTAACCAATTACAGTCACTATTATAATCAACAACGTACGCTTGAACAACAATGTGGCCTTATCATTGTTATATACGTATATAATTTTATTTGATTGACATTTCTATACATAACAAATGTCATTCGAGTTTAGGAGTACCAACTTTTACTTTCTATTATAGTGTCAATTTACTGCGCGTGATTTGTAACGGACACCATCTGTTTTCATAAAAGGAACATCGTCGTTCAGCAATTATTCTATAATAGAAATATATTTCTTATCAAAAAATTGCAAACGCAGATTGGGTTCGATTGCAAGTTAGAAAGTTATGTCCGATTAATGGCAATAGGCTCACCCCTGATACCTATGATTAAAAACTTCCCTTTGTACTGTGGATAGGGCTTACACGTATTTCAAACCAGAGTGCGAAAATACAAGTCTCAAAGCATATTAATTTTATTTATGACAACAACTATACATACAGTAATTATTGACAGTATCATAAATTACGTATTTCTCATTACTCGTATATTAATACCGATATAAACTGAATACATTTAAATACAGAAAATTCTGAGTAAATTGTCCTACTGTCTGCGAGCAAGTTAGATTCATTCATGGTCATTTGGAAACTAAACAAGGCCAAGGCAGCTCGCATAAATAGCTTTGGTAAACATCCATATACGATATTAAGTATTTATTTATAAGGAATATGTAATACTTAGGATCTTTTTCTACGAATGTTGGTTCCGTATCTACGCTCGTCAGCACATGGTTACCAAAAAATTACAAAATGTCTCGGCCGATTTTGAACTTAATTTTTAACAATTTAATGTTTAAAATAATTTGGAGTTTGACAGTTTTGTATAAACGGATGTGCTGGCGACTGTACCTACACCGTGGGCTATACTGGACATAGTAATTGACAATATCACTCTTATTGGGGATTGTGAACTTTGGAATGACAATATGACATGATTTAACAGGTCAGACGGCCACATCAAGCTATACAAAACCAGTTAAGACTGACCTCCCATTGTAAGGGTTTTCCTTACAATTAAAGACCAGTCTATACTAGTTTTGTATAGCTTGATCTGTAGCCTTGCGAAAAAATACAGCCCACTGTGGGGAGACAAGCCTCGGTGAATCTAATTTTTGGTTCTAGGGAGCAGTGGTGATGAAATAATAGACGATGACGACGATGACTTATGATGACGACGAGGAATTAAGTTTATTTAGATTTTAACTATAAAGATGTATGTTCTCTTGAGATTAGTCCATCGAATGATCATGTCATATAAAGTTTGGATAAAAAAAAACAGAACCCGCGGGGCACAGCTAGTTACAACTGTATTTTAGTTTCCGAATGTCCGTCTCATTTATTTGACTTCTGTGCAAAAAAATTGCCAGCCTGTTTTTAAACTGCTATAATGTGATTGGTTGCCAGAGGTAAAAAATAATTTCAAAATTCATAGAAATTACCGTGCTCAGTTTCACAACGAAAAATAAGTTGAGCTGTTTTTTTTTACGTCTGGAAAATTCCGTGTCTTCTTTCCCCACGTTTCGCAAAATCCTCGAAATAATTGCAGTCGAATTTTAAATAAATATTTTTCAAATGAAAAATACACGATAATACGAAGCTGTTCTATTCGAAATACATTTTCTCGGCGTTTCCATGGGCGTGTTGCGTCATATTTATTTATTCTGTGTTTTCATCCGTTTTAACGAACTACTGGCACTTGTCCCATTACAGTACAGGCCAAATGAGTTGACACATAATAAGTAATTATATTTGATATAAAAACAGTCATCAAATGTATTTTTTTAGTTATCAATGATGCAACATCAATAATAAATAGGTACTAGCGTCCGTGTGACTATGTCCGTGACAATTGTGACAAACAATAAATGTCCAAAAAAATTCTCTAAATCTCACTCAGTACCTAAGTTAAAAGAAAGCAAGAAAACTTTTTATTTTGTTCTCCAGTTTGGTCGTATTTTTTCCAAAAGTTTAATCCTGGAGAACCGACAAATTGCATACTTACCCATACATACTTAATATAATGGATAGAAATGCTCTTTGCAAATCACGATTTGTAGGAGAGCGTTGTCCCGTCCTATTCCGTCATGAGAGAATATGAAACGTCCTGATTTTAAAAATACTTATTCAAGTAATGAAATGATCTCTAATCCTCTCTAAGGGTGTTGAAGGCCGTTGTCAACGTACTGGAAAATTATTTTTAGCCTAAATAACCTTACTGAAGTATTTCATGTTTATATTAGGTACCTATCAATTACTATTTAGTATCCTCTAGTAGTCACTCCATACCTACATTTCTCTGGGTATAATTTTAACCGCAAACACTTTTTCCGAGTGACGCCCATTGCGTGTATGTGTACAATAACAATAAAATAAAATATATATTATACTAAATAAATAAACCTCTTCCATTGTAGAACATTATGTGTCATCAGGTAAAGTGCCTATAATGAAATGATGAAATGAAATGAAATGAAATGAAATGATATTTATTTCTGTAAATAGATCTTTTAAGACACTTTTACAAGTCGTTTTTTTACATATTTTTTTTAACTAGATGGCGTCGACGTTTCCTATCTGACGACCTCTGAGAAGAAACGTCGAAACAAACTCAGAGAATCATGGTCTCTTTTAAAGTCCAGACAATAGTTATATTATATGCGAGTTCAATGTAGGGCAAAATCTGAACACGATACCTAAAAATCCGCCTGATAAGTGAAATAAAACTTGAACGGTTATTTAAATAATTAATTGTTTTATTGGAAACTACGTTACTACCACCTTTGTCTAGTTTTTCCCAATTCCGCAGGGAGTTTCTCTACATTCCGTATTATTCCTTAGTGGGTGTACACTTCTATAGACATTTCCGTAGACACTTTTGTATACATTTTCATGTACTTTCGGTTCGGCGCGGCGTTGATAAAACCTTTAAGACACGTTCTTTTATGATACTTATTGTATATAGAAAATTAGCCTTTAGCCGACGTTATCTGGCAATAATATATAAATTTTATTTTATAGATTGCTACAGATATCGCTTCGTTTTTGTGAAGATGAAAAAATGAAAGTTACCGATCTACTTAATAGATCAGATTTATATTTTTAGGAAAGATTGCTTCGTTTTTATGATCATATTATGTAGAGAAATGAAAGTTATTCTACATAATTATGCTAGTTGTACTGGCGCTCAATCAAATGGTTATAAATAATAAACGTCATAATTCATAGATACTAATTAGAAATAAGATTAATTTCTTCAAAATGAAAATCACAGTACACACACAATTCTCTCGGGTCTGGTTAATTGAAAGCCAAAGCACCAAGGGTATCATAAGGTTAGGTAGGATGATGCTTATTCAGGAAAATTAGAACAATAATCTCTATTAAATCAGAAACGACACTATAATTAAGTACTTACGTATTATTTTAATTGTGTGCCAACATTTCGGCACGCAGTGTACCACCAAAACGGATCTTACGCAACGTTTACCGGGAAATGTTTTCAGGAACATTTCATTCATCACCGGCTTGGCTCCATTCAAATGATTGCTTCGTTTTGTTTGTGATATGCGCGTTGGTGATGATGGGCGCTCTAGTGACTAATAACAACATGTACAGGTAAGTTTTACATAAGCGTCTGGAGTAATGAGGCCAAGTGAGAAATTCTTGACGAAAAATTGGGTAATATTAGTATACTGACGAATTGTTTTGACGATAGATACTGTAATGAGGTTTGTTGCAGTCTAGAAAAATCGCAGAGTTTCTGATAAATTATTTACGTGTACTTATGTAACTCTGATACGTTATCTATATGTACAATTTCACCAATTTATGCATTGCTACAATTTAGATAATAGGTGGTATTTACTACGGAAGTAATGCTAAGTTTCCGGGTATTAGTTGATACCCCAATGTTGAAGTTCGTTAAAATGTAAATAAAAAGCTTGGACATAATTTAAGACATAAAAGTTACTTATGTATTAGCAAAAATGTAAAATGTACATTGTACTTATGTATGTAATTATTAGCAAAAATGGCAACACGCCTGTATTTCCCGAAGGGTTAGGCAGAGGTGTAACATACTAATGAACACCCACATTTCGACGGTAAGTTTAGGTCCCATGTACCTAATAGGGGGAGAGCCTATAGCCATTAACCGATACAAATCAGACTCCGAGCTGCTACTGATAATTTTATAGAAAGACCCAATAACACATTACCTGACCTGGGGATCGAACCCAGGATCTCTAGCGTAGCAGTCGCGCTTAAGACCACTAGACTAATGAGGCAGTCCTATCCTACAAAAACTGAGTTCCACAAAGAACTGAATTTTCTAATTAAAGAAAATTTTTTTTCTAGTGAAAGAAAATTCGATCTCAGGCAGGGTTTGAACCTGCGTCTCTCTAGTTAAGTACACCAGACGCTTTGCCAACTAAGCTACCGAGACCACTGCCTGTGATGTCGAATTTCTCTTCCACATTCTACGTCTTGAGACGACGCAACGTCGACGTCGTCTTCCGTTAAAAATAAGTTTACGCAAGACGATGTGCATTATACTTTCTTGCTTCGTCCTCGAGATTATTAAACTATGTAGTAACGCCTTTCGGTGGTACTGCTCGTCACTCGTTGAGAGAATATCATCTCTAGAAATTTTCTATTTACTCTGTGCCCCGCGCCAGCCCTGCTGTCATTCGCGTTTTTAGTGCGCTACGCTCGTCACTAAAAATTTACTCGTAGCTGTTTTATGAGTAAATTGTCCAATATTACTGCAAAAACACCCCATAGGTGTATAAAGTCTTGTAATAGTGAGTGTTTCTATAGTGATTTTAACATTAATTTCAAGAATGTAAACCGAGTTAACCAAATTACACCCGGTCAAGTTAAGACCTGCATCTACAACGAATTTGGAAAAAACTAATAAAATTGCAATTCGAGTAGCCGAATGGGGCTGTCTCACGCATAACTTTTATCTATTTCAAGAGATATAACTTACCATAGGTATGTAAACCAAGTTACGTACCTACCTACCAAGAATTTGGGAACCTGGGAGTAACAAAACAATGCAATTCGAGTAGTCAAATTGGGCTGTCTCACGCATAAAAATTATCTATCACCTCGGACAGATCATCAGGACTGCCCACGCTAGATAAACTGGACTCTCACCATAACAGCAACAAAAACAAAACAATGCAATTCGAGTAGTCAAATTGGACTGTCTCATGCGTTCAATATATTTAATACCTCGGACAGATCATAGGACTGCCCAAACTAGATAAACTGGCCTCCCACCTAATAATAAAACAAAACAATACAAGTCGAGTAGTCGAATTGGACTGTCTCATGTATTGAATTTATTTAGCACCTTGGGCAGACCACCAGGACTGCCCAGACTTGAGTGGAATCCCACAATAACAAATAGAACAATGAAATTCGAGCAGCCAATATGGGTTGCCTGCATGAGACAATTAAAATGTATTTAACAACTGGGATAGATCACCAAGACACTAGACGAATCCCAACGTAACAACAAGAAGAAAAATTTAAATAAGGAATTATGGAAGTTTATTGGGACTTGCATTTAAATTGTCAAAACAACTGAGCTGACCCATGCATTACACTTATTTAGCACTCGGACAGGTCGCATCAGACTGCCCACGTTAAATAAATTCCCATCCTTCAATGAAAACTGGTATGTATCTACTTTAAGTAATTGTATTACTTACGAATGTGTATATGCAATTCAGTCAGATTAAGGGACTGTCTCACTGCAATTCAACAACACATAATGAGCTACCGTGGTCTGTGCTACAAACACCAATAAGCCACTGGTTTGTGAAATTGTTACACACACTTGATTCACCATGCACCTAGTCTAGGTTTGTGAAAAATCATGCCTGACAGCAATAGTGTAACAGTAACAACTTAGTAAGTACCTACAAACACAGGTACAACTATGCTACATTATCACAGACAAAGTTGACAAGATGCTGACAATCGGCATTATGTAAACAACTCTCATATGGTTATAGATAATTCACTAACACATAACAAGCAAATTATGTCTTTTTTATTATCAGAGCGCTTCCTTTGGGGGCACTCCAGTTTAATATTGTCATCAAAGCAGCTTTTCAGGAAACCTTGATTAATCGGACCAACATCAAGCATAACATAAAGAGGTAATTCCTCGGGCAAGTTGATACTTCAGATGCAGTCAGTGACACCATACTGAAACTGGAAGGAGCCATCGCAGCTAGAACAGAAGAAGCAACAGTGCCCTGCCTGCAACGACCACCACATCTAAACTGTGAGATATTTATCTTTTACAGATAAACAATCATGTCCTCACCAATCTTGGTAATGTATTAATTACAGTTACCATTTTTTCTTAGAAGTGTTATCTATCACAGATTAATACATCTGTCTTGTATACCTATGTAAAACACAGCCCTGTGAAGAAAGGTACAAGAATAACAAATGACAACTTGTAAGAGTGCTCAATTATATATGGCTGTACCATATTTATAAACTTGTAAATATCAATTTCTTATTAGAACATGAAAAACATCAAAGGATTGCTACCTTGTTGGAAAAAATTATGAATTCAAGTATATTTTTTCAGTTTAATTAAAAACTGTGTATAAATGTGACTCATTTCAGTTTAGAACATGCATACTTTGATTGATACTTGACAAGTCAATCCTGATGTGTGGTTGTTACACTAACACAACAACACTTTTCTTACAATACTTTACTGTCATGAATATGATAAATATTTCCTTATTTATCTAATTTATTTTTTAGAAGTACATATACATAGCTACAATTAAAATAATCTGAAGTCAAATCATTGATACACTATGACTACTGATACTGGTATACACAGATGGTCAGATAGCATGATATGCTATAGAATATTGGTGAAAACAATTTTAGTATAAAAAATTGTAACGGTTAGAATTATGACTAACTTCTACAATTAAAAAATCAAACATATTATGGTTAGAAACCAGATATTACACAACAGTCATTTTATAAAATACTAGAATATTATTACAATACTAATAAATCATACTAATTAATATAATTATATTAAAAAAAAAAAAAAAGGCAGTAGCAATAGTACTTAATGTATACAACTATACATATAATTTAAATAATATTTCACCTACATGCTGACGCCTCAACGAAGGGGGTGGGGGGGGGGTGTTGCCTTCAGAGACGGGATAGTGAACCAGAGTGAAGAAAAAAGGAGTATCTAGTCACATATATTCTCATCACACCTCTGATACGTCTGGCGACATTCCTTGCCCTTAACCTAATATAAATATATCTGTAGTATATATAATATCCATAAATATTATTATTATATTGCCTTAACTGTCATTACAATTGAGGATCTTTAAGTACAAGGGGTCTCTCTTGACTCAACATACTTAGTTGGAGTTTGCAATAGGCTATCCTTTTTCAATAAGTATGCAAATCTCCACATAGCAGCTGACAGTTAATTAACATAAATATTATGCTGAAATACAACATAATCAAAAAGTTGTGGGAAATATATGTTATTTTTTCATGAAATCATTGGGATGTCCTAGGACATGTCCTATTGATGTATGCATCAACATAATTCATTAGTTCTTTAATTGATACATACCTACAAAGTAAATGATTGGATAACTAACCAGTTGCATTTAGTCACAGACAAAAAGTCGACGTTGACAAATGTTATATTATAATATATAAATACCAGTTAGGTACATATAAATATAGTATTAGTACCTACTTATCTTCCATGGGTGGATTCCATTACCTACACACGACAATATTATTTATTTTATTTTAAGTACATACATCTCGCGTACCTACCTATATTGTGTAAGTTTTCCACAATCATGGAAAAGGGGTATCTCTAAGAGAAGATAACCACAACACAGGATAGGCCCACAATTGTACTATACAACATAACTTTTATATATATATATATTTAAAGAAAATAAAAATGATAACAATAATTCAAAGTTATAAATAACCATTCAATAATTCCATAATAAAAAAAAAAAAAAAAAAAAAACTAAGCAATATGCCTAAAACAATTGTATGTGTTATCAGGGGAGCACGGTAGTGCCCCCGCCAAGTCAAGCTACAAATTTACAAGCTTATTAATGTCTAATGAATCAACTTATCGACTTTCTTCCCAGTCTTCTAGCCCAAAATTTTTTTTTCCGTAACTATTATTATCAATAAGTATAAAAATACTTATTCCACACGAGTTTGGGTTACCAAACTCATAAAAACCAGAAATTACTTTAAATTCTAAACAATCAATAACGGATATTGAAATGGTTACGTTAGAAAAACCTAACATTTTTCCAAGATATTTGATGAGAACAAAAAATTAATGTTTAAATTATCTATGTTTCATCCTTCAATAGATGAGTTTCTATCTCCAGCTCCAGTACCTATTATCCAAAAACCTGTTCTTATTTCAAAACAGATGGACACAAAACGTACAAAGCATTTAAAGCATGCCTTAAATAAATAGGCAATTATAGGTTTTGTTTTCAAAAATTGCGTTACGGTTCACGCATTGTAAAGAAGCTGTAATATGGTAAATAAAAACATTAGACTTTGACTGAACAAAACATGACATTTAATGCCGTATTAATGATAGTAATAGTAGCAGTGATGATGACCACATATTTACTTACCTTCGTAATTAAAATGCGACCTCTAAAGAACTCATCATTCAAGAGTGATAAAAAATCAGTCAAAACAATGTTATTATTTTATAAACAGTAAATGTTACGTTATATTTGTACACAAATTCGAGACATTTATCGCCGAGTTTCACTTGACAGATTACATTTTATAGTTTTAAACGTCGCGCTACGTATGTACATATATACATATGGCATACGCACGCAGGTACGCTTCGTGCATGTACACTGAAAAGTTTTCCCGGTACATGACGTTGGTATAAACCATAAAATAACTACTTTATCCTTGAGGTCTAGGTACCGAAGTTATTTATCTTTGATTCTCAAGTTTCGAATTACAAGCTGTGTAGGTTACTAGCCTACTTACATTATAATTCTAAAAAAAAAAAAAAAAATATATATATATATATATATACATAGATATAAAATTTTGGCGAAAGGGTCTCGACCTCGAGCCGGATTCGAACCTGCATTTTGACTCGGTACCAGTAAGAATCCTGTACATGGTTCTTGCGGATAAATATTGTAAATTAATAAAACTTAACTATTTTGAATTATCAAAATTACCTAATTGAATGATAAGAAATTATTATTATGAATAGGTATTATCGTTAATACTATGATAGAAATGTTTTACAGGTCACTTTTTTCGGACAAAACATTTTACTAAGTATATTTAAAATTGTTAGGTACATAAAACATACCTCATTAATAATAAAAATTATTATTATTTACAGTTACTGCCTTCTAGTAGTTGTTAAGACTGTAACCAGTTTTAAAACAAATTTATCATTAAAAAATGATAATCAATCTACTAAGAGATAAATCTATGATGCTTAAGTCTGATTTATCCTTTTCTAACCATACAACTCTTATAAATAAAGGAATGTATTTAATCTGTAATATAATTGTGTACCTTTATCACATAATTTATCATATCTAGGCGATATTACCAGAACTTGCTCTCAAAGTCTACATAGTTTAATAATCTCGAGGACGAAGCAAGAAAGTATAATTAATGATTAAACGAACTTACCTGAAGTGAAGTTCTATCATAATTATACGAATTGCTTCGTCCGAAGAGATTAGTATCACCCTCCCAACCCTAACGGCATAGCCCAAAAAGGGTTCTGGTAATATACCTAGGTAAAAAATCTCTAAACTAAATGACAGCAGGGCTGGCGCGGGGCACAGAGTAAATAGAAAATTTCTAGAGATGATATTCTCTCAACGAGTGACGAGCAGTACCACCGAAAGGCGTTACTACATAGTTTAATAATCTCTTCGGACGAAGCAATTCGTATAATTATGATAGAACTTCACTTCAGGTAAGTTCGTTTAATCATTAAGTACACACGGCTACACATCAAGCATTGTAAAGGTTTTCCGCACAATTCAAGGCCAGTCTATACTGGTTTTGTATAGCTTGATGCGTAGTCGTCCATACGTTGGTTGTAGCTTGTAGGTGAAGACAGTTGGAGTCGGAAAAGTCTCGCAACTTCAGTTATCTTATTTCGAAACAGCTAACTTCACACATGCATAGTTATTTCGTCGGTACACATGGTAAGTTTACAAAAACTCCCCTTTATAATAAAGTTTTTCCGGAAATGTGCAGACTAGGTATTACAATTATTTTAAATCTAGGCTGATTAGTCATCAACTGAACATGTTCGTATATACTTCTAAAATCAGAGAACAAGTTTTATCATGTCGCATCGGCTATTGCACAATTCAGGCTAATTGTTGCTTCATCATGTTGTAAATTATGTAAAATAGTTTCAGGCCAAAAGAAAGTCCGGTTTTGAAGTGAGGTTTGAGCTGTGTGCAATTGTCCTAAAATTATCGGGTTGGAAAAAAAGATCTTTTTTTTTGGACTTACTCAGTAGTCTTGCTAGTGGTTCTGAGTGCGACTGTTACGGTAGGTGGTGGTCCTGGGTTCGATTTCCAGCAGACTGTTTTTTAGATTCTTTATGAAATTCTCAGTAGAAGCTCCGAGTGTGGTTTTCTGCCCAGTTAATGGCAATAGGCTTGCCTCCTTCGTCTATTTTATATATTTTTACGTAGAGTTATGAACATAAATATCTAGTACATAAGGAGTATCATAAATAAAGAAATCTAAGGACTTTAATATATATACTTTAATATATATATATATAGATCCAATAAATCCTGAAAATTTACAAGCATGAGATTATTTTGATTAATATCTACTTTCATGGAACGGAAAACAGCCATTCATGTTTATTGCTAGCTCCAAGAATTCGGGAAAATACTTTACGAGCATACCTACGCAATGTCCTTGAGATGTTCAAATAAACAATAATAAAGTACTTATGTACCATAAACTCGTTTCCATGAAAATGCGACCCATAAAATGTTCAAGGCTGACACTTCTGTAAGTTTGCCAAAATTGTTATTGGGATAGTTAATTTACGATTTATCATTATTTTTTTAATATGTGTTTTTCTCTTTTCAGAGAATCGGGGACAGCAAATAAGCTGCAGATCTTCGATATAGAACTAGCAGAGTAAGGTTACGAAATCTAAAAAATTAAAATTGCCTGGCCACCCTTAAAAAACTATTTCCAAATTTTTTTATTGACTAAATTTAAGCTTGGTCAAACCCTAGGAAATTCGACAGTTTTAAATAATTACTTATGATCTTGGATCAGGTAGATATACTTATATTCATCATTTCATTTTTCACTTCGATATTTTGTAGCAGGATTCATTGACAAGATACTTAGTCAGGGGTTCTTTCAGTGAATTCAAACGAAAGATTTTTTTTCAGAATCGAATCGTCCACATACATACTTACATACAATAATTGCATCTAGCAGAATTATTCTCTACGAAGGGTTAATGGAGACATTAGCTATGTTAAGGCTACGCTGATGAACCTATATGCAAGGGTAATCTGGGCTAGCCGCGTTCAGTGTGTGGATGGATGACTGGTGTGATTCTTAACATATCAGGAGGCTGTAGTCGGAAACCCTAAAGCGTGACAATGAGTTTACACTTAGGATACCAGCCAGAAATTGCGGATGCGAAGATCTTATGGCAGTCACTGTACTCAGTCGCATCTGGAATGGCCGACCATAACACGGTTGGGAAAAGGCAAGACTGGTAAAGGATGATATCTTCTGAGGGCTATTTAGTATGAAATAACACATCAGGATCGCAGGCAAGTTTGTAGTTAAAATGTTATGCATATGAAACTCATTTTTATGAACTCGTTCAATAAATATCATTTTGCCCTCTAAATTTTATCTGCTGCTACTGCTTTTGGGGCCATTTTTGATAGATGTTCCAAATTTAAAAATCTTTATACTTATATATAGGTAATTATTCTTCCATAAGTGTGTCGCCTGCTAAGCGGTGTTGGACCGATTTTGGTGTATTTTTATGTGTTCGAGTGTGTCCCTGGACGGTTTAGATTCTTAACTGAACTCTGTAGATGGCGCTGCGATCGGATTCGGGCAGTTCTGTCAAGGTCGTGGCGAATGTCGAATCTTATGATCGTTCTTATAGGGCAAGGGAAGAAAGACAAGTGTGGTATTTAGACCATCCATGAGGATTTTCCGCACCACAAAAAAAGGATAGTGTCTGTCAGGTCCGCTATTAGGTATAAAATAATTTAATATCTGCAATCAATGTTCAACATCACCGGCCCAGCCCTGGTGTCCAAGCGACGACCAGTCTGTGTCACTCTGGCATCGTTCCAATACCAGTACATTTGGTACATTACGACCAAGCACTGTTGCTACCTGCCTATGCTCAGTGCGTTGACTCATATCGAACATTTGCTCTTTTGAAGGTCACTGTTCACTGCTACTTGTACTAGTTCGTTGAATCTATCGAACTGTTAAAGGGTTGACAGTTTGATAGAGTCCCTGACAAGTAATTTTTTTTTTTGAATTCCACGCAGTGTGTCGTACAGGTATATTACTGTCGAATAAATTTAAATGACCACCACTACGGCACCAGTCACCATTTCACCACTGACATTGATTTTCAAATAACCAGTCAAATCAAATCAAATGTTTTTATTTCAAACTAGCTTTCCGCCCACGGCTTCGCCCGTGTTTTTTTTTCGGACTTTTTTTTGCTATAAACCTCACGGAGCCCGAGACCTTTCCAACGAATACAAAACCGTGGAAATCGATTCGTGCGTTCTGGATTTTAGCGTCAGGAAGGAAAACCCGACTTATTTTTATATATTAGATAAGCTTTCACAAGCGTTTATGAAACGTTATTGACTCTAATTGCACGGTTCCAAAAAGTTGATCCTATGGAGAAGAATCCGGCAAGAAACTCTATGGACACTCTTTTAAAATAAATATTTTCAGTTGAAGAAATTCCGCTCTACCACTCGTGAAAAAGCAACTTCTGGTCAATATATAGCACAAAAAAATGCCAATTAGCTACTATAGGTTCTAATACTACTTATATGCTCTAAGTATGAGTTGATTCCACAAGAAACCCGGAACGCTGCAAGTGTCCTCGCTGTGGCATCCCAGGTTAGATCTAATCTATTAATCACTATTATGTCGCGTCGTTGTCAGTTTTAAATCTAAATATTCTCGTGTTTTTTCATCATGAGTTACATAAAATACTTATAATTCATTTTAAAAGTATTATCCAATATAATAAGCGCGGCAAGCATTGATACACCAGACAGAAAAGTGGAATACGAATGTTCCCTACAATTTGGGTGGCTTCAAGACGAGAGTGAATAGGTATCTTCTAGGCAAGTGCGCTCCATCGTAGACCACATCGTTGCTTAACATCATGAGAGTTGTAGTCAAGCGCAAGCCATTCTATGATAAAAAAAACCCAGCCAAGTGCGAGTCGGACTCGCGCACGGAGGGTTCCGTACCATTACGATTTATGTAGGTATTAAAAAAAACCACTTACTAGATCTCGTTCAAACCAATTTTCGTTGGAAGTTTATATGGTAATGTACATCATATATTTTTTTTAGTTTTATCATTCTCTTATTTTAGAAGTTACAGGGGGGGGAAACACATTTTACCACTTTGGAAGTGTCTGTCGCGCAAACTATTCAGTTTAGAAAAAAATGATATTAGAAACCTCAATATCATTTTTGAAGACCTATCTATAGATACCCCACAAGCATGGGTTTGGTGAAAAATTTTGAGTTTCAGTTCTATGTATCGGGAAACCCCAATTTTTTTTTTTTTTCTGTTTTTGTGTGAAAATCTTAAAGCGGTTCACAGAATACATCTACTTACCAAGTTTCAACAGCATAGTTCTTATAGTTTCGAAGAACAGTGGCTGTGACATACGGACGGAGATGCAGACAGACAAACAGACATGACGAATCTATAAGGGTTCCGTGTTTTGCCATTTGGCTACGGAACCCTAAAAAGCCTGTTAAAATATAATTATTTCTCAGAACATCACCGTGGCAGCCCTGCAACTCGTGTCATATGAGTTGGTCGTCGGTCGCGTCATATCGTCGGGTCCCAGATGTGACCTTACCAAAATGATAGCGAATTTAAAACAACGAAACATTATACACAATCAGACTAATTAATGTTTTACATCAAGCTATACTAAACCAATTTAGACTGACCTCCCATTGTAAAGGTTTTACTTACAATTCAAGGCCAGTCTATACTGGTTTTGTATAACTTGATTTGTAGACGTGCGTTCTTACTTATCATTATAACATGGCATAAACAATAATAATTTACTTTCTTAGACCTGACTGAAGCGCTGATAAATTTAGTGAAACTGCTGGCAATGGCAACAGATACTCCTTGGGCGTCAAATTAATTATTTTTTTGCTTTTTCGCCTACTTATAACACATTATAGATTCACGGCAGTAAAACTGCAACATCAACTATGATGTATTCACAACTTAGGTCTAAAACTTTTGCTTAAATGTCGGTATCGTAGAAGATTTTTATGTAATAAGTATAGAGGATTCGGCCAAAACTGACCATTTATTTGTTGTGGTAGGGCCACGCTGTTCGCAGCATGAATGGGCCGGCTTGACCGGGGAAGTACCACACTCTCGCAGAAGACCGACGTCTGAGTAGTAGCGTTTCGTTACTGCGCTTCGTTCGGTGAGCGAGAGGGCCGGAGGCCCAATTCCTCCCCCAATCCCCTTCCTTCTCCTTTTCTCCTTCCCCTCCCTTTCCCTAAATAGGCTCGGCAACGCATCTGCAACTCCTTTGGTTTTGCAGATGTCCATGGGCGGCGATGACTACTTACCATCAGGTAGCTCGCCTGCTCGTTTGCCGAGTTATCCCATAAAAAAAACTACACTAAGTAGGTATATTCAATATATAATGCAATATTCCCAGGATATGTTATAGACGAAGTCCACATGAAAGTAAGTAAGTACCAGCAAATTGTATTATCCTTGAGCAGGGACAAGCTTTGATTGGAGAAAATTGGTCGTAATAAACGAATTATTGTCCCTTTAACACAATAAATTAACCTTGAGTCTCATCGAACACAGCGCTCAAGCAGACAGATTCTATCTGTGAGTATAGGTACATATACTTAGTTTATGATACCCTCGGGGGGGTCGTAAAAATTGATTTCCTATACCTCGTGTTTACAAATAAATGATGAGATGAGTAAAATAAACAGATTTTCATGTTTGATAAATAGCATAGGTACTAGACTAGGTGGAACTGAGAACTGCTGATATTTTTTTCGATATTTCAGCGATGTCAAGTAATACAACAACAGATAGAAAGACAACTTTATAATGAACATACAACTTTATTTTAAATAAACACAGGTCCGAAAAAGAGTCGATGTGATAGGTTGGCTAAGGCATTGTTCAACCACCAAAAAGAAGCTGTGAAAATGCATCAATAATCTCCGTTTAAATTAAAGAACATATCTATCGGTGAATGCTCATCAGTGAGTACTTGTACCTTGACCTCACCTTCAGGAAATACAGGGGTGATACTTGATACTTACTAGTACATATATGCTACTTTTATAACATCGTAAATAATTAAAAATATGGAATTAAATAATCTTTATTGTACACCATTATTAATTTAACTAACTTTTCGAAGTCATGTGCGTAATTATCACGCGCTTGACCGGTGAAGGAAAACATCGTGAGGAAACCATGCATGCCTGATAAATTTTCTTGACGGCGTGTGAAGTCTGCCAACCCGCAGTAGGCTAGCGTGGTGGACTATAGCCTATTCCCTCTCGCTCTGAGAGGAGACCCGTGCCCAGCAGTGGGACAATGTAATGGGTTGCTGATGATGATGTACACCATAATATGAAGCAACAATAATAATTACATAATTAAGCTTAGGATACAAGGGGATTTTTAAAAAAATAAATGGGAGTGTAGCTAATATAAGTAAATATAGAGAATATTGTTCCCAGCAAAAAATATGGAAAATATTCTCCTTTTATACTTATTCAGTTTTGCTCCTCAAGCTTGAATCCTTCTTGAATCTTACTGGCGTTGTACATACTCTATGCCCGTAACATCTGCTAGTACTTTAGATGTTCAGTAGTCCGAAATAGCCCGCCTTATATTTAACATCGATCTATTATTGGGCCCCTGCTGAGCTAATTACACGACGTAGTAACGGATTTACAACATCTAGTTTAATGGTATAGGTTGTATTTGTACATGGTGGCAGTTGTTCTATCCTTGAGCCCCAAAACTTTTTTTTTCGGGTTTACGTAATTTTTTTTTTTTTTAAAAAAAGCTTGCTAGCAATGTGGTCACACATTACTAGTATTCTTGTTAACCCCTCGTGCTAAGCTAAATGCTTGTGTTACGAGTGGGTTCACGTAGGTAGTACAATGGGTTGGGGTGGTGTTGGCGGTGTCCTTGGACATCACCAACGCCTTCAACACCCTGCCCTGGAGTTGTATTAGGGAGGCCCTGCGATACCATAGGGTGCCTCCCTACCTCCGCCGCATCGTTGGGGCCTATCTGGCAGAGAGGTGTGTCACCTACAGGGGACGCGATGGCACAGGCCAGCGCGAGATGTCGTGCGGTGTTCCACAGGGCTCGGTTCTGGGCCCTCTCCTGTGGAACATCGGGTACGACTGGGTGCTGAGGGGCGAGCTGTCACCGGGGGTGAACCTGACGTGTTACGCAGACGACACGCTGGTCACCGCTCGGGGCAGCTCGCACAGGGAGGCAGCGTTGATAGCTACGGGTGCGGTCTCACAGGTGGTGGGCCGCATACGGCGCCTCGGCCTGGAGGTGGCCCTCAACAAGTCGGAGGCCATCGCTTTTCATGGCCCCCGACGGGCGCCGCCGCCGGGATCACATATTGTGGTGGGGGGGGCTCGGATCGCTGTCGAGTCCACCATGAAGTACCTAGGATTGGTGCTCGACAGCCGGTGGGACTTCGGCCCCCACTTCCTGCGGCTGGCGCCAAAGTTGATGGGCGCGGCGGGCGCGCTTTCAACGCTGCTTCCCAATCTTGGAGGCCCGAGCACCGCCTGTAGGCGGTTGTACGTGGGGATCGTGCGATCCATGGCCCTTTACGGGGCCCCGGTGTGGGCGGCCGACCTGACGGCCCGCAGTATCGCGACGCTGCGAAGACCACAGCGAGCGATGGCCGTCAGGGTCATTCGCGGTTATCGCACGATCTCCTACGAGGCGGCTTGTGCACTGGCCGGATCCCCGCCCTGGGACCTGGAGGCAAAAGTCCTCGCGACACTCCATCTGTGGCGCGAGGAGGAGCGGACGCGAGGTGCGGGGCCGGTGCAGCGGCAGTTATCGCTGCGCCGGCAGGAGCTCCAGCGGGTCCTGGTGGTGGAATGGCGGGACAGGCTTTCACGCCCTACCGCCGGCCTCGTCACTATTGAGGCGGTCCGGCCAGTGCTCGAGCGCTGGCTCGGGAGGAGGCACGGCTCCCTGACCTTTCGGGCGACGCAGGTGCTCTCGGGGCACGGCTGCTTCGGCAGATACCTGTGTCGCATAGGCAGGGAGCCGGACGCCCGGTGCCATCACTGCGTCCATTGTCGGGAGGACACGGCGCTGCACACGCTCATTGAGTGTGCAGCTTGGGAGGAGCCGCGCCGTGCCCTCGTCGCTGAGGTAGGAGATGACCTGTCGCTGCCGGCCGTCGTTCGCGCTATGGTCGGCAGCGAAGAGTCATGGGACGCAGTGATTTCCTTCTGCGAAACAGTCATGTCGCAGAAGGAAGCTGCGGAAAGGGAGAGGGAAAGTTCCAGTACCATCCCGACCCGCAGCAGGCGCACCGGGGGCCGTCGGAGGAGGGCAGACAACGCCCTCTTCCAGCCTCCATAAATGGGTCCGGGGGCGGTGGCCGCGGGGATGTCCACCAGCCCCCCTCGTTCCATGTTGGGACCGGACCCGAGGCGGCGGCGCGTAGTGTTCCACGCGCGCCCCTCTAGGATGGAGGGGGAGTTCTGACTCCCCCGTACACGGCGGGGCCCGCAGAGGCGGGCCATCACCAGTCGGGGGCCGCGGACGAATGTACAGTTCCCGTGGCCCCGACGTAGGTGCGGGAGGGAACACCGTGTGGTTTTTAGTCGGTAGGTCACCCACTCTGGGTGGAGTCCGACACGCCCCGTCACCTTCCCCGGGCGGCGGATGTCCATGAGGATTTTCCACACGCACAAAAAAAAAAAAAAAAAAAAAAGGTAGTACAATGGGTGGGGTTCGAACCGGCAACCATATGATCGCAAGTCCGACGCCCTAGCCATTAGGCTACCGACGCTTCAATTGTACATAAATAACACATTCTAGGCAGTAGAAAGTGCGACATCAACTATAATAGTTATAATCTGCATGCCCAAGGCTCAGATCAAATAAAAAGTTAAGATGGAACTTTGCGAACAAAGAAGTGAGGAAACTACGCCTTATCTTGTTAGTCAAGTCAGTCGTGCTATCGAAAGCTAGACTGACGAGATAAGGCGTAGTTTTGGTATAAGTGTGTGCGTGTAATTGTGTTTGTACACGGCATGGCATAGTTTTAGCCGGCCTAACTTCTTTGTTCGCAAAGTTCCATCTTAACTTTTTATTTGATCTGAGGCCCAAGGAGAGGCAATCAGCCTTAAATGTATTTATTTACAACTTTTTGTAGAGCTTTTTGTGACACAGCTTGTTCCACAGTGTGGAATCACAGAAAATGACTAATAGGTACTTATGTATTTTCTTTCAGTAGAAAACTCATATCACAGAAAAGTTAATTAATTAATGTACTAAACAGGATATTTCTTTCTTTCTTTAAATAAAAGCCTTCGACCAACTTTTCTGAACTACCTTCGTAATCTTTCCAATAGTCCAGATATTTTAAAAATAAACTTTGCCCTCCGATGATTGGGCTACCGTTGGAAAAATAAGAGCCCGTATAAAGTCAACATTCGTGAAAAAAAAAAAGCTGTTCAACATCCACAGTCATTTTAATAATCTTAGAATTACAGAATTTGGTTCCTAAGTGCAAAGAGCTGGTGTTGTTATTTTATTTATATCCGCTGGTTTTGTTATTCTATTTATAAGACTTTCATAGGATAAAAAGGCCTCATAAATCTGATGCTCCAGAAGGAAGGTAAGGAGGTTAGGTGCGCCACCTGAGCATCAGATTTAGGTTAAATAGGCTATATAACCAACCTGCTTAAGAACCTAGCTAAGTTTATTGATAAATTGGAATGTAAAGATTCCTCCACCTTCAATTAAAATCGAAGCTTTCATTGATCAGAGATCGTAGTTCAATAACAACTTCCTGACTGTTCTGAGAATACGAATCTACAATAAAAATATGCATATTCCTACGGTAACTTGTAAATTGCGATAAGTATACTTCCGCGTCGCCTACGCTCATCGTAGCAATAAGCTTTCCTCTTTGAAAACTTAACTTCATTTGCTGGGAAGTCAAGAAAATACAATACCTGAGATATACTTAGGTAAGGTAAGCTTTAAGCTATATTTCACAATAAGCTTTTTGCTTTTTTTCATATCTGGTGGGATATGGTTGCATATTAGGCAAATAAATAAGGGAACATTATGTTTAAGCTTGTTGTTTTTGTCCGACAGAGAACCAAAGTTACCGACACCGCACCGGATTAACAAGCTGAAGTGGCAATGGGCTGGCCACATCTGTAGAAGAACCGACAACCGTTGGGGTAGACGTGTTCTCGAGTGGAGACCGCGACTCGGCAAACGTAATGTAGGACGCCCACCGGCAAGATGGAGTGATGATTTGCGAAAGTTTGCTGGCAGAAGCTGGATGCGAAAAGCGGAGGACAGGGTGAAATGGCGCACGCTGGGGGATGCCTACGTCAAGCAGTGGACTAGTATAGGCTGATGATGTTGTTGTTTTTAATTCTAAATTCAAAAATATTCCACATGGAATGTATAGTATATTAAATTAAATTCCACAGAGTCCACAGAAAAAAGGTGCGAGCACGGCTAAATTATAATACATATAATTCATTATGTACTTTGCGTGAATCGATTTGTGTAATTTTAATCTACATAAAATGCAATAACAAAGCTGTAATGTATTCGTACACGCACCCGCCACAATATCAGACGAACAATTTTGTCCAAATTTATGTAATCTGGCGACCTTGGAGTCTCCCCTGCGAACTGGTAAAACAGGGTTGTGTCTGACTGTACATTTTATTTTTGTTTTTATTAATATTACAATGTATAGAAGAAATTGCTTGTCGTGGCATGATACTCGTATAATATTCGGGACAGAGATTAATTTGAAAGATCATGAACAAATTAAAGAGCTGAGCAGAACTCATTTCGTATTATGTGATCTCCCATTATTTAAGAAGCACGTGGCATGGCTTAAAACTTTACTGTAAGTACCATATTCTATAGCATTTAAGGATCCCGATTATTCCCGATCAAATAAAATAAAAAGACAACTAGGTTCACAGGGAATACCAATTAACATGGTGTTTAGGGCTGTAAACTATGATTGATTCATTCTGCCGCTGCGTTCCCACTAACGACAAAACATGTTGCAAATATCTATCTTACTCTATCTAACTCATAAAGAGTGAGAGGGATAAGTAGCTGTTTGCAACATGTTTTGTCGGCAGTGCGACCGCGGGGTTAGAGCAATAAAGACTATTTGCTATGCCTGGACTTTATACTATGTTTCTATGAGTTTGTTTCGGTATTCAGGAAGTCAGGAAATACCGTTGACATCTGCGGTTAAACAAAAACAAATACAGAAGGGTGACAAAGAAATATTACACTAGTTGAGCTACAAATGCATAAATTATCTTTTCAAATCGAAACTATGTAAAAAGACCATCTTACCTGAATATTAGCTCCAAATAATCAGCACCAAAGTCCGTAAACAATAGCTGGAAACGTTAAAATGTACATAAACCTGTTTTATTTTAACTTTTAAGATTATGTCCCTATCTGGTCGTTTCGAAGCATTTAAAAACCTCTTCAAGCAGTGTCTATAGGTAGGTAAGGTCATGTAAAGTGTAATTTATGTTTAAGGCGTTTTTCTACGTAAGATACCATCCATTACCTACGTAAGATAAAGGTGAAATCCGACGAGAACTGTGAAGAAAAACGAAGGAAGAACTTGAATCTGAAGAGTTGAACGTGGGGATATAAATGTTATGCTGAGAGTGATTAAACCGTACACACGGCTACACATCAAGCTATAAGGTCCAGTTTAGACTGACCTCCCATTGTAAAGGTTTTCCGTACTATTTAAGGCCAGCCTATGCTGGATTTGTATTTGTATGAATTCTTTTCTCTTGATCAGTGAGTTAGATCAGTGAGATTACTTGTCATAATCTATTGTGAGTGTTCTGTGGTAAATAACATAGGCACTCATAATAAATCGCAAAAAGTTGTGCACGTGATAAATCAATAAATAGGTACAACTTACAGCAGGGCCCTGAACCCTTCTGTGGAATACCAAAAGCCCTTGCTCAAAAAACCCTCACTGATTCATTGTCACGAGAGCCTTAACAGGACACTGCTGCTTAAACAAGCACATGTTCAACCTAAGGCTGAGCGATACGCGAACCTGCAGATATTGCGAAGAGGCTGATGAAACGCCACTTCACCTTCTGGGGGAATGCGGACCGCTGATGCACAAGCGTAATGCGCATCTGGGGAAATATGTATTAACCCCAGATGAAATAAGGGAGCTCACCCCTAAGGAAATCCTGCAGTTTATAGCAGCCGCAGGGTTCAGCGGTGAACTTTAAGTCTTTAAGTGGCGATCACAGTAGACCGATATCGGTTGCAGTGATACTATAGCCACAAATACAAATAAAAAAACAACTTACATTTTTGACAGCCCTATATTCCCCCCTCGCAATAATGCAATGTCCACCCTAACCCCGGTGCCCTTGCCCCTGCAATACGACCTGAATTCAGAAATTGTAATATATATATCTCTTTTGCTGTCGATATAAATATTGTGTTATAACTAAAAAATATAAGTATATATACCTATTTGACGGCCTGCAGTTTCTGTCTAGCCCTGTGTGAAAAAGGCGTGAATGTATATAGGTATGTATATATTTACCAGAAGTTTTGTGATAGGTATAAATATAACAGATGCTAAACCGACAAAGTAAATATAATTTTCGTATTTAACTTACTAGCAAAACCAAATGAAAACATCAACAGAAATGTGTCAAAATCTATTATTTTAGCAAACGATTTTCTCGTACTAGTTCATAAACTTCATACTATTTCGTCTTTCTTATTTATTGGGCCAATTGTTTTTATATTTTGTAACACTGCCATCTAGCGTTGAGTAGCAAAATTATTGAAATAATTGTTATCGTCATTACTGCCATCGCCATCTTTTGGCTATGTAAGTAATTACTCAATGAGTGATGACAAACTTTCGTTCGAAATGAACATCTAAAAATTCTATAAATATAACACTGATCTGATACATAATCATTTATTTACAAAATTCTAATCAATTAATCTGTTATGAAGAATAATAATTGACGGCATCAAACTATAAAAATCCCTTTCAAAGTAGTGTAATGTAATGATTCACCCTTGTATTGCATCTCTATTCGCTCCATTGTATCTGGGTTCTAAGCTCATTATAATTTCTATGATACGATAACAAACAAAGGACTTTATTATAACTAAAATAAAACACACTAATTTGGACTATTGCAGAATATAGTATGTATATCGCCACATTTGACGCATTTAAATTTGATTTGATTTAATATTATGTATTATAATACCAAAAACACCAAACT
Organism: Subacronicta megacephala; assembly: GCA_958496365.1. Taxonomy (NCBI): domain Eukaryota; kingdom Metazoa; phylum Arthropoda; class Insecta; order Lepidoptera; family Noctuidae; genus Subacronicta; species Subacronicta megacephala. The sequence goes on along the minus strand of OY292530.1, from coordinate 11,956,653 downwards.
ATCCGTGTTGTAGTACCTATTCAGCGTTGTGCAGCCGTGTAGCATTCGTATTTTATATTTTATACGTTACTTCACCACAGTAAAAATATTTTTTTAACAAAAATTTAAATTTTTATCATAATAAAAAATAAATATTGAATTACGTACATATAAATTGTTAAAAGGTTCCTCTCCTTGGAGCCCTGACCACCGGTAGCTTGGACAGGGTCCAATGCCAATTTTCGATACCGATGCACTACTAATTGTAATATTTTTAAAAGATTTTTAAGGTTTTTGTGTTGTTTTTAAAAGTATTTAAAAATAAATAATAAAGACTGATAACCAAAAAAAAGTTCGGGCGATTTAAACATCGCTATCTTGCCGCCCTTTCTACTGTGACGTCACGTCATGTCAACACAATAGTGACAGTATTATCGCGATTTTTGTAAATTTATTAATCGTTTCATTTTTATAATAATTTTGAGTTTTCTAATTAATGAGATTAAAAGTAGATACTGACACAATTTTATATGCAGCAATTATTAAGTTGGGTTTCATGGGTTGGTTGGGTAACACGAAACGTGTATATTTGCGTAAGTTCCGTTTTGAACATTTGATAGTTAAAATTTCCCGCTCAGTTTTTCCATTTATGTACCTACGTCATGTTTCTTACGTAAAAGGCGATAACATAAAAAAATGATAGGTTGATCTAGTTTGCACGGTTCCAAACTCAGACAGAACAATAACTTTCATAGAACTTTGATTATTTAGAGAGCATTCGTCCGAACTCATTGTTAACAGTCATTCACAAGTATGACGTAGAGAAATAAAGTTAACTTGCAAAAAAATGTATTTGACTCATATTTAAATGATACGTAAAAATTCTAAATTTCGTAACATTACAAAAGTTTTGTTATCTTTGCAAAACATGCAAATGGCTGATAATAATTTATCATAGATTCAATACAAGATAGAAGTGTTATTATTTTTTTGGTTGTTATAAAAAACTTACAACAAAAAATACCAGTATTCATACAGATTGACACGTATTGTGTGATCGTTAATTAATTCATTTAAATTTCAAAATTTGTATACCTTCATTAAGAAGTCTTTTATAAAATTACTACTGAACTAATCCAAACATTTTATATTATTTTGTTTCTATTTTATAAAAGTAATCAAGATTTTTGAGTCGATTTTGTTTTATAATATAGATTAAATCCAGATTCTTTTCACTATATTATTCATATTAAGACTTTTTATACTTGGCAATATAAATTGTCTATGGTCTGACTTATATTTGACGGGTGCCTGCCACATCCGGGCCTCATCCGAAAAGGTCCTTTTTCAAGCGTACGCCATTGCTGGCGTATGGTAGTTTATTTTATTGGACGAAAAATCTAAAACCATCCAATATGGTGAGTATTTAACATCATAATTATGTGCAGAAAAGTGATCCTGTGTAAATGTGCAAACGTTTCACGGTTATATTTTACGGGTTTCGTGTTTAAAATTAAAATAAATTATTACATTCTTCACGACGGCCGTCTTTGTGGTCGGGTGACGTTTCCAAGTGTTGCGGTGATTGATCGGTGTTGGTGTAGATTCACGGAAAATCATCTAGAATAGCAATAAAGCTATTACGGTTGGAAAACTGAAACTGATAATATCGTTAAAAAATGAAACGTGCGTGTATCTTTTGTGCCATCTGTGTTGTGATGTGGGATATGTTGACGAAACGTTTTCTGCTTTGCGCAGGTGAATTTCACCGTAGACGAGATCCGCGGGATGATGGACAAGAAGCGGAACATCCGCAACATGTCCGTCATCGCTCACGTCGACCACGGCAAGTCTACTCTGACCGACTCCCTGGTCTCCAAAGCCGGTATCATTGCTGGCGCTCGTGCCGGCGAGACTCGTTTTACGGACACCCGCAAGGATGAGCAGGACAGATGCATCACCATCAAGTCTACGTAAGTACAAAAATCACCACATGGTGCTACTTTCAACACTTTGTTTGACTGTCATATATGCCATAAAACGTCAATTTCCTGCCCTTGAACTTGACTCTTTGTCCCGATGAAATTACATTCAATGTCGCAACTTTTCGACTTGCAAGTAGTAGCATAACAATTATTTGTCAGTTTGTCAATTACTTTAATTTTGCGAAAACTACAGTATGATGTCCCACCACTCCCTACGGCGACTCTCAGACCAATTATTTTATTTCTCTTACAAAATTATATTACGAAAATGTTTATTTGTCACTGTCAAGTATCCACTAAATCAGCTGTTTCAATAAAATTCTCAGGAAAAATGACAATAATTTGCAATGTAAGCATTTATACTGGTCGAATGGCAGTCATTACATTTTCATGGTTTTATAATGTTACATTTTGATTCAATATTTAGAACTGTAGTGAAAGTATATGTAACAATGAAAGTGAAAGGCTCTACATTCAATTCCAGTTTCCTCAAAATATCTTGTAGGTATTTCTTTTGTTGTATTGATTAATTTTCTGTATTGTCAATATGTATGGTAACTAGGTACTACGTTTCAAGACTAGAATTCAATCTTCTTACAATAAACAAAATCAGTAAATTCACATGATGAATGTTCTTTACCATTTGAAACTGAATATCATTGACGATCTTCAGAACGGCCATCTGATGTATCCAAAATAACAATAATACTTTTATTTACTGCTATGTAGGAAATTAACAAAAACTCTTTTATCACAGTGCCATCTCTATGTACTTCGAGCTTGATGAGAAAGATTTGGTATTCATCACCAACCCTGACCAGTGTGAGAAGGGCCAGAAGGGTTTCTTGATAAACCTGATCGACTCACCTGGACACGTTGACTTCTCATCTGAAGTGACTGCTGCACTCCGTGTAACTGACGGTGCCCTTGTTGTTGTTGACTGTGTCTCCGGTATGTTATATTCTGTAATTTTGTATTTTAATTCTAATGATGGACTCTATAGTCCTTTTGTTTGTTAAATTTATACCATATCAAACTAGTAACACTATGGTACATTTAGGAAATAGGTAGATTAGTCTATTTTCAGCCTTAACCTGTCAAGCGGCATATTGTAGACACAATGCAAAATCTATTGTTATGTGCTTAAAAGAGGAACTGTACCGCTTGCCAGGTTAAGAATTTGTCTAAGAGCTTATGTTTTAAAAGACATAGAGTATTGGTATTAAATGTAATATTGAACAACTTATTAAAGATTTATCCAGAAACCAATATTGTGAGGTGCAAGAACACATGAGTCAAAGAAATCCAATTCTAAGTATCCTTGTGCTCAGTGACACCTTACAGTATTGTCAATATGACATGTGTAGGTTAATCAGGTTAAAAAATCTCAGATATTAATTTTAAACATTGTGCTACTTGTTTTCATCACTGTGCATTACAGTGCATTGTTGTTTATTTTGTAAAAAAAAACCCACCTCCATGACATTTAACTGATGACTTAAGAAATTCCCTGTAACAGTGAAAACTGCATAAAATTTAATTTATAAAATCTAGTTTTCATGATCAGGTGTATAGTTTTAACTATACACATTTTAATACTTTTTTACCTACAATTTAGCAAAAAGATTTGCAATTCATAGAAAACATGCACTCTCATGACATGATGATAATTACAATGTCTAATAATTGTCATTGAATGACATTACTGTTACTGCTATCAATACCTGATAAGTTTCTAGACATAATGCTGATAATGCTTTCCAAAAACAATTACATGATAAAATTTTTGGTGATATTTCCAAAATATGATAAATTTTAGAACATATGGAACAAAATATTTATCTAGACCAGTGGTACTCAACCTTTTTTTCATAGGGGCCACAAACTTTTGTAAGTCATGGAGTTGCGGGCTACAAAAAATATGCTAAATAAAGTAACACCAGATGGACCAACCACAAAAGCCCGCTGTGTTGCAGGTTGAGTATAGCCGATCTAGACCATGAATATTTCCAGCCGGGTTAGTGTCTGGTCACACCTATTATATTAGCCTATGTCAGGAATAATGTAGCTTACTTAGCTGTACTTTCAGAGCCTATTCAATGCAAACAAACACACAATCCAATCTTTCCTCTTTATAATATTAGTTTAGATGCGTAGGTACTCCCTAGTATTGACCACATTCAATTTCCATAGGTGTGTGCGTACAAACCGAGACTGTCCTACGTCAAGCTATTGCTGAGCGCATCAAGCCCATCCTTTTCATGAACAAGATGGACCGCGCTCTGTTGGAGCTGCAGTTGGAGGCTGAGGAACTCTACCAGACCTTCCAGCGTATCGTTGAAAACGTCAACGTCATCATCGCTACCTACAACGACGATGGCGGCCCCATGGGTAAGTCTTGTTGATATAATTACGAGACACGTGTCAAAAAAATTAAATCAATAAATTTACGATTAATCAAAAAAATATTATGCTTTAGAATGTTTCCCAGACATACAATATAATACAATTTCGAAACTGACATAACATTGATTTTATTAGTTACAGTATTATGAATTTGTAGAGAACGACACATACAATAGGATAGTATAAAAACTCAAAATCGTATAAGAAGGGATTTACAGTGTTATGCTTCTCAGGTACAAAACTATATTTTGACATGAATAGGTTTTTTTGTAGCAATATATTTACATTTCTTTGCAGCTCCTGGAAAAGAGTTGCTGTGACGATTTTATTTTAAACAGATGTACCTATGTGTATAAAGTGTAGGATGTCGCAATATTTACTTAATACTATTATTGTAAGCTATACCCTGCGTTTCCCCCTTTTTTTTTACCCGATCACTATCAAACTTCACAGGATAACTTGTGCTAATTTCAAGATTGCCAAAAAATTTTGTTACGACGGTCCAGCCGCTTTGAAGTCTATAGGAAGCTTACAAACATCGATTTATAATCTAAATTTGAAATTGGCAGTTAAGGCCGTTGTATACCTGGAGGTCTAACCTGAAATGTCGTAAATCTTACATCTTAATACGTCGCTTCGCCTAGAAACTAATTTATACCCAGTAAGTCTTTAAGAACGCGGATGAACCTGCGGCCCACAGGTAGTTTATTATTAAAAATGAGGTAAAAAAATGTTCAACTGCCAAAAATACGACTAATGTTTCATGGAAACTAAATTACTGCCGTCAAACGGTTACATTTTTACCAAAGTACACTAGACTTATGTTTAGATTTAAATTGGTTAAAAGAAGGTCTATGTCCTAAAAACATGGAAAATAGACATAATTTTAATTTAGTACACTACTGCGTAGTGCCCTTACGTGTGATTGGGTCAATGAATATTTCAGACTAGTTACGTGTTTCCCACACCACCTACCCACGCTTCATGCCCTTTTGCCAGTGACGTCATACCGCTATCCAATTTCCAAGAAAACGTTCCGTGCCTGCCGTATTATAGGGGTGGTGGGTACATGCGATAGATGTAAATATTGCAGCAAATTGGTATTCACTGAACACTGAAATTCAAAACTGCCTCATTATTACATACGAAGGCATGAATTTTAAATTAGAAATTGGTATTCAAGGCGAAATTTCGCTCGACTGGGTATATTTTACATGTAAATTTAGCCCAAAAATTAAAGGTTTTGCATGTATCGGTAGTGTTTTAAATGTTACTGAAAAATTAAATCCAGAAGGCTGGTATTTTCAGTGTATAGTAACTATAACAGCCCACAATGTTCCCACTGCTGGGACATAGGCCTCTCGGCGAGAGGGAGTAGGCCGTAATCCACTACGCGGGCCCAGTGCGGGTTGGTAGATGTCGCAGGTCTTCGATTTTTGTATTCTAGGACTTCCCGGTTTCCTCACGATGTTTTCCTTCACCGTCTTGGGAGCAGTGGTGATGGAACAATTTTCACAATGTAGAATGCTTGTCTGGGTTCGAACCTTCGACCTATGAGTCGGAAGTCGCAGCTGTTATCACTGGGCCAACTATAACAACGCCTTTAATTTATTGGAGTTACCGTTGATAACTAGTCTGAATTTCTTATTACCTACTTCAAAGCAATTTTTGCCGGTTCAACAAACAATACAAGTGGTTACAAACACTGTACGTCACATTATCATGATGCCAACGTGTTTATAAAATGGGATCCGCATTGATAATCGTATGAAGGTCAACCCACTGCTCTTTAAATATATTGTGTAATTTATTTACCTACTTGCTACCGACACGCAAAAACTATTTTACGATTGTAGTTATAATTTTACCGAAGTAATTGTGGGTATAATATTTTTAAGGCTCTGCACTTGTCTGTATTTTTTGATTTGGTGATAAATCAAAATTGTTTTAGAAAATTATGATAATAGGTACCTATACAAGCTGTTACGGAAAGGGTATATACATATCAAGTGCACGGCTTCTTTGGATCATAATAAACTATATTGCAAAGGTTTTTAAATCCTATATCTGCATGTTAGGAAGATATGAGGAATGAAACCAAAAACCCAAACATTTCAACTTGAAATTTACACATCACTAGCAACCAAGTCAGCTGATCGGTGTAAGTAGGTCACTCACGATACATTCACCTGTGAAAACAAACCTCTTATGCTCTTACTCCTGGTATTTTTGGATAATGGGTTCTGGATATTTTATTTTGTTACTCACTTTTTCTGACAAAAACTGATTATGTTTGTGAACAAGCTAAAATACAAATCCTTTAAAAATTAACAAATCATCAATAAATCATCAGTAAATCATTTGTTAGCTTGAAAATGATATTGAATTTAGGTAGGTACTTTATGAAGGGATTAGTAGGGACTAGTAAATAATACTTAGTTACCTATCTACGTAAAACAATCTAATAACAAACATAACGGAGTATGTAATGTGTGAATCTACGTAATTATTGAAATTAAACCACAGACACAGAATTTGAGTATCCAACATGTCTTTTTTATGTTGGTTGACATACATAGGTACTCTACCAGAAATTAATTGCTTAGGTAAATACTGCGAAAGAACCTAATGAAACCTAGAACAGAAAAAGGATTTCGTAACATAATTTATTTTCAAATGAATCCTAAATAACTTTCCTCCGCAACTTATGTGTGTCCTGGTACATAAATAATGCTAAAGGGTTCTGTGTTTAGTTTAAATTAAATAATTAAAAAACTAGGATTGTTTGTAAACAAGTTCAAATGCAAATGCTTGTTTGCAGCTTGGAAAATTATTTTAAAACTTAGGCTGTAGGTAATAATAATAATACTTAAAGAAAAGTAACAAGAATTACGGAGTAGGTACCTAGTTCACGACTTTCGGTGAACGTGTAAATGTAGGTGCCTAATAATTATGCACATAGTAACTTTCTGCCACATTTTTTTACCTCACAATAACAACAAAACGGGATATAGGATAACGATACGAACGATCCGTTTAATGTTGATTTTTTTATTACCGTAGTAAGTAACTAACTAAAAGATTATGCAATTAGAAATGTTACAGAAAAAATATTTTGTAACATAATTTATTCAAAATGAACCCTAAATAACTTTACTCTATGCAACTTATGTGTCTCCTGGTAGAAATAAAATGCCAGTGTGCAGTGGGTTCCGCTTTTATTTAAATAGGTAGGATTTTAAAATTAAATTATGTTGGTAGTTTTTGCCATTCCAACACGCACACGGCTAAACAACTCGCAGAAGGCCAGCGTGATGAACTAACCCTTAACCTTCTCATTCTGAGAAGAGGTCCGTGCCCAGCTGTGGGACACTAATGAGTTGATAATTATGATGATAACAACACTAAATTACAACTGAAAACATTTAAAACGTATCAGAAGTTTACATTTTGTCGGCGGGCCCATTTGACTGAGACATGGGTTGGTGGTGAGTCTTTATTGTTTAATAAAACACAATAAGAAAATAGGCCGCAAAAATGTATTAAACTATGGAAATAAATTGTTAAAAGTACTAGGACCTCATGAGTAACGAGAGTTGTTCGGACAGCATTTGCGAACAATAATAACTGAACCCTAATTTCATCGGGGGTTACACACACAATGATATTAAGGGTAAATGAGCCAGTTGCAGGTAAATAGTCATAGTCGTAGTGATAGTCTTAGCTGGTAGCCTTCAATAAATAAATAAATCGAATCAATACTCAACTTATCTGTCGCTATTTTGATTAATCAATACTTACAAATTAAGACTATGTACTTATGTAGGTACCACCCCCACAGTCCACATCAAATTATCTTATCGGTTTCGTTTGTCAACTCAGCTCATAGGTTTTATTAATTAACTGATGCCCTGGCCTAACTCTTCTTTAATCGGTGTGCTTCAATGTATTCAATTTATCACAGTTTTCTTGAAATTATTATTAGGTAGCTGGGGGGAAAAGCGATACTGCGCGGCGCTACGATTACTGGATGCAAAAGGCGGGAAACCGTGTGTTGTTTGTGGCGCAACTTGAGAGAGGCCTATGTCCAGCAGTGGACTGCGATAGGCTGACTTGATTAGTAAATTAAATTTGACAAAAAATCGAAAATAAATTCAAAATGTACAATAATAATTGGGCCAGCTACCCTATTACTAGGATAGTAGAAGAATAGAAGTTTTATTTTTCGGTTCTTCCGGAGTTTCGTCAGTTGTTTAATAATACTCGTGTGCTTCGGTCGCTCCCTCTATCCGATTCAGTGTACCTAGTTGTGATTTCGTGATTGTTAAAAAAATGTCGTTCAGTAATAGTGAATATTACGAGATGATGATGTGTGTCGGAGCAGTGGACGGTAGTCTGCGAGCCGCCCGAGAGTTGTATCGTCACCGATTCATCCAGGATAGACCAGATGCTGAGCGTCGGCAGTTGCCTTCGTTGGCGTGTTTCAGTCGGATGACACATCGTCTGTACCAAACCGGGTCCTTCCACGCATCTGCTTCGGAAGGTCGTCCGAGCAGAAGCGATCCAGACTTTGAAGAAGCCGTACTGGAGCATTTCCAAAATAATCCACGCACTAGCACACGTCGAGCTGCATTAGCGCTGGGTGCCTCCAACCATATTAAAGTATGGCGAGTGCTGAACAATGACGGCCAGCATCCATACCACTTTCGTCGCACCCAAGAACTGACACCGGCAGATTTTTTGCCTCGCGTGACCTTCTGCGAGTGGTATCGAAGCCAGATAGAAGCTTCACCAAGTTTCGGTTCAAAAGTGCTATGGACCGATGAAGCATCATTCACGAGAGCAGGGATAAGTAATATCCATAATGAACATGTTTGGTCTCACACGAATCCACATGCTTCGACAGAGTCGTCCTTCCAACACCAATGGCGACTAAACGTGTGGGCTGGTATCATCGGAGATGTTGTCGTAGGACCAGTTTTCTTTCCGCAAAGTTTAAATGGCCAAAATTATTTAAACTTTCTGGTTAATGAATTAGACGATGTACTCACTGTGCTACCCGTATCAAGTTACGTGGATCTCGTGATGGATAACAATATGGTATTCCAACACGACGGTGCACCGGCACACTTTGCACGTGATGTACGCGCGTACTTGGACGTGCGTTTCCCTCGATGGATCGGGCGCGGTAGCAGGAGCGTGGCTTGGCCTCCGCGGTCCCCAGACCTAACTCCGTTAGATTTTTTTTTGTGGGGATACATTAAAAACGTAGTGTATGCAGTGCAGTGTGATACAGTGCAAGAAATGCAAGTGCGGATCGAGGCCGCCTTTAGGACAGTAACACCTGACATGCTGCGAAATGTTCAGTTGTCCATGAACAAGCGCGCGGCCTTGTGCATACAATACCAAGGGCACCACATCGAACCCCATCTTTAAAAATGTAAGTTAATTTGCTAAATTAAGCATGGCTCTTAGATTTTATTGTTTACGTAATAAGGGATTAAAACAAGCTTAGTAGCTACCTACCTAAACCTTGGTGTGAATTTTTATGTACTATTTTATTAACTTGGGGGATGGGTCGGAATAGTTGTTGCTCCACTGCAAGTCGACCAGCAGTCGGCAGCGTGGAGCCTTATTTCACTGCCATCCTTTGCTGGGCAAGAGTGTACCATCGTAGACCGCACCATCACTTAACATCAGGTCAGGTGGCGGTCAAACGCAAGCCCATTCCTTAATAAAAAAAAAAAAAACTTTTTTACGTCAGTTTTTTTAGTTAAATTCGTAGGTTATTCTGGGTCCATATTAACGTGTATGTAAACCGTAAATAAGTAAATTACGTATTGCATTATTAGTTTTAAACCAAGGAGTACCTAAATGCCTAAAGTATTTACAATTGCGCACACGCGCTCGCTTTGTCGGCTCGTGTGATCCTTTCAGCCCGCGCCGACACAGGGCGGCGCGGCGGCACACTACCTACAGCGTGTACTAGGCGCACAGATCGCGAAAGAGATTTAACTTCAATATTAAGAAATGACGTGAAAAGTTAATGACCCTCGTAGTGCAGGACACGTTTGTTATGGTTTGATTTCAATAAACTTACGAAACCAAAAGTTTGGTATGAATTCCTTGAGTAATTTATTTTGCGTGGAAACTTTGCATAGAGAATCTATACCTGATGTAATCATCACCCCTTTTGGATGAATATGGTCTTTCCGTAACACGTTGTATAGATTTGAAAAACTTAATTCCGTGATCCGTCCTTGTATGAATAATTTACGACGCGATTATTGAAAAATAGATAGGAATACCTATAGCTTTTTTAATGGCTCCATTAAATTTAATGATTCTGAGGTCAACGATCTTTGCTGTTGTTGTGAAAATTTATGAAATGATTATATTATAATTCGTTAAGCAATATGTTGGTCTTAGCTCTAATTTCTACCTTTTATAATTTAGGGCGATTATTTATCGAAAAACTTTAAGGTCTGTTAACTGAAACCAAATATGGCTAAAAGAATATTAGTTATAATCATAGGTGTAGTTAATTAGTTAGAAGAGAAAATATACCTACTCCATTTATTATAATATTAGACAAATAACTGGCACAACAATGCTAACAATTTAAAACCATAACGTCATCGTTGTTTCGATGTCTATTACATATATGATTTCACTCTAATTAGAAAAGAATATTTATCTCTTTTACATACGTTTTACAAATAAACACAATTTAATTTCAACAATAATTATAACACTTAAATATCTTAATTCGTTTATATGCTACAGTATAGTAAATTTTAAGCAGCATCAGTGGTTGTTTAGTATCAATTAATTATTTTGTACGATGTTTCGTCCCATTGATACTGGGTAAAGTGTTTCATGCTATACACCAGCGGCAGACCGGGACGAACATTAACTCTCGACATGGATTGGTGAATTGCTCACTGTTGACTCTTTACAACGATCGTTGAGATACACTAATAAATGAAAATGACTGCAGAATTCACATTTGAAGGTCTTTCTTATATATTTTGCTTGGACCCTCGCTTAATGGTAAGAACCAATCTGGGTGCTTAGCGAGTGATTCCAGTGAACGTATTGGCAACTATCGTAGTTGACTGCACTGCAAGCGACGTATTCTGCTGATAGGTAGGTACCTTCCTTAGACAAGCATTGCCCCTACTGTAGCTCGTAGCTTGCCACATAGTTTGGCCCCAACCTTAGCGTTAAACGTCACAGCAACTTATTTCCCTAGCTATGTCGCACTTATCAGTACTTAAATGCCCAAAATTTTCACGAAAAACAAATTTCCCTTTATATGCCTGTCCAACATCTGTTATTATTTGATCAGGTGAGGTCCGTGTGGACCCCAGCAAGGGTTCCGTGGGTTTCGGTTCCGGTCTCCACGGCTGGGCTTTCACCCTCAAGCAGTTCTCTGAAATGTACGCCGACAAGTTCAAGATCGACCTCGTCAAACTCATGAACAGGTAAATCATCTTTTACCATCATCTCAACACTTTTTATATATTTGTGTCTAAGCAATATCCAAGGTAGGTATCTGAGCAACTTAACTTTCTTCAGTTCGTCCGAATTAACTTATTATTCTTGCATATAAAAATCGATGTAATGCCAATTGAGGTCACAAATGTTTCAGGTAAATTGATTTACATAAGTGTATTTATACATAAATATGAAATTATTTTCCTTCATAATTTCATATTTATGTATAAATAGACAAATGTAAGTGATTTTACCTGCGTGACAGTGCGAAACTCTCAACTTTAGATTTACACAGTTATTTCGAACCAACTGTGTGAGCTCTGCTTTAGGTAGCTTAAGAGACGAAAAATTATGTTACAGCTGAGTGAAGTGAGGATTAGTCACGATCTTGTAATTTTCAGAACGAACATAGAAAAATAGAAAAATCTAATCTGTTTTTACAGAAATATATTTTACATGCCTTTTGCCCTGCAGTGAGACGATCACGGCTAATAATACTGCTGGTTGCTGACAAAGTACCAAAATTGTATTCGAAAATATATCGATGATTATGAAATTCGTAAAAGTGATGAAACGGTTGTGTTCACGTGGTCGACACGAGGCTTATCTGTACTGAAACACGTAAAACGGTTGTCAGTCATCACCGAATTGTTTTATGATTACTGTATCAGCTGTTTTTTTTTCTATTGATACGGCGTTTGTGCACACGTATTCAATTAATATACTTATTTTTAGCAGGGTCATTAAAACTGGTCGAAATTCATGAATGACCGTGTCCATAAAAACACGAGTGGAACGAGTGAGTGCACAAACTACGTACTAATTTATAATTTCAAAATGTAGGTTATGTACATTGATTGACACGTGTTATACTTGGAATGTTTTCGAAAATGTGGACAGCGTATTTTTCATAATACGGTTTCACGTTGCCGAAAACGTTTCACTGGCCATTATTAAATAATAAAGTAACTTTCTAACTTCCCCAAACTTTGTAGAGCTTCCCGTCCCCCTCACAAGCAATATGTTGCGAAACAGTATGCCCGAAACGGTTGCTTAGTTTTCCCTGAGTAAATTACGATTCACTTATTATTAATTTCATTTAAAGTTTAATCTTTCTTTATGATAGGTTATATATTTTATTGATTGTTGTCTTATCAAGGAACTTACTTTATATAAGGTTCCATGACACAGCCAAAAAATATATTTATGGCCTAAGTATTTCTAGGGCTAGACTAATAAGCTTAAATGCAGCATTGCAGCTGCAAGGAATGAAGTTGCGGGCATTGATTCGTAGACTCGAACGACTGTCGCGACCTCTACATAACCTCGCAAAACTGAAACTAATGCCTTAGTAACTGGTTCACTGGTTTTTCGCAAATTATACGTCTATAAGACATTCTGAATTCATACTAGTAAGAATTGCTACATTGCTACTGTAATTTATTCACAAGAGATTACATTGAGTACTATAACTTTTGCTTAGAAATCATTCTTCTAGCGTATAATACTGTAAATTTCCAATTTTGGCAGAATCTTCTATTTTACACAAGTATCTGCAATGGCAATTATTTTTAAGCAAAAGTTTTAGTATCCAGTTGTGAATATGTAATTGATGTCGCAATTGTTGTTACTATGACCCCAGAATGCGTAAGAGACGGAGAAATTTGCGAAATACAAACGAAAAAATGAATATGGCGCAAACGATAATAGAAAAAAAAAATTACGGTTTATTTCGTCCCATTGATACTGGGTAAAGTGTTTCATGCTATACACCAGCGGCAGACCGGGACGAACATTAATTCTCGACATGGATTGGTGAATTGCTCACTGTTGACTCTTTGCAACGATCGTTGAGATACACTTTATTATGTAAATAATTTAAGTTTTATGCAGTGATGATTACCGTCAGAACTTAGTATGTATGCTTTTTGTAGAGCTTATTTATAATTTGGTACAGTACGACAGTCAAATACAGGTACAATATTTGGCATATTGTATCTAATGAGTTATTGTAATTTATGTAAGCAAAAAATAACATATAATCACGCCTGTATTCCCCGAAGGGTAAGGCAGAGGTGCACTTAATGTACACCCACAGTTCGTGGTTTAGGTCCCATGTAATAGGGGGCGAGCCTATTGCCATTCACCGGGCACAAATCCAGATTCCGAGCTGCTACTAAGAATTTCATAGAAAAACCCAAATAACACTTTGCTCACTAGACTAACGAGGCAGTCTAAAATACCGCCATAAATCATAATTTCCTATCAAAAACTCGAAATTCTCAATCCAACCCTCCAACAGGCTGTGGGGAGAGAACTTCTTCAATGCTAAGACCAAGAAGTGGGCCAAGCAGAAGGACAACGATAACAAGCGCTCCTTCTGCATGTACGTGCTGGACCCCATCTACAAGGTGTTCGACGCCATCATGAACTTCAAGAAGGAAGAGATCGATGGTCTGCTCACGAAGATCGGAGTCACCCTCAAGCACGAGGACTCTGACAAGGACGGCAAAGCTCTGCTCAAGGTGAGAAACATTGATAGCACTATAGAATACTCTATCACCCAGTCCCAAGTGTTGCCAGTTACTTATAATAAGCATCTGGGTGTCAAAGAGGACTTACAGTGTACTTCATACCGGAATTGGTTGTTACCGTCGATCGATTGCGACCCCATAAATGTATGAGACAGTAAATCCATGGAATATTTGCACTATAGATAAAAAATCGTTAGCATTTGTTACAAAATAAATAATTCTTCAGAAATGTTTTATATTATCTTTACTTTAGCTGAGATAGTAGCTACGGTTTTCATGATAAAATTCTGATTATATTTTTACTTCTTGTCATGTAGGTTGTCATGCGTAGCTGGCTGCCCGCTGGTGAGGCTCTGCTTCAGATGATTGCCATCCACCTGCCGTCCCCCGTGGTAGCTCAAAAGTACCGTATGGAGATGTTGTACGAAGGACCCCACGACGATGAGGCCGCTATCGGTATCAAGGTAAATAAACTGCTGTACTTAATGTTCTTATGAATATTTTTTTTATACCACTAAGGTTACTCATGCATACGGCTCGCTACTACAGACACTTGTAAAAGCAGGGGTAAAAATCTTTTCATACCCTTTTTAAAGAACCCTATGCTGTAGTAACTTGGGAAAACCTCGGCAGGAAGCTGATTCAACAACCTTAGCGTGTGTGTGAGGAAATTAATTTACATTCAACTGTACATATTGAAAAATATTAGACTATTTAATTACTAATCTTTATCATCCAGACCTGCGACCCCGAGGCTCCCCTTATGATGTACGTGAGCAAGATGGTGCCGACCTCCGACAAGGGTCGTTTCTACGCCTTCGGCCGTGTGTTCTCTGGCAAGGTCGTCACTGGCCAGAAGGCCCGTATCATGGGACCTAACTTCCAGCCCGGCAAGAAAGAGGTAGGTTAAATTGTACCACTTACCATTATTATTATGTAATATTTTCTTCCCAATTCATTATGTGGCCCCTCTATGGGTGAAAGCCTTCTCCATTCTTTTCCACCTTTCCCTGTCCCCTATGCATCCAACTTTTTTTGATGTGTTATGTCATGTCAATGTGTTTATGCCATACACACTGATACAGCAAAAAAGACTAGCGTTTGTCTGAGAATATCTGTTGTACCTTCCGGCACCCCGTACCGCGCCGTAGCGAGTCGGTCGCATGTCGGCCGCTTCGCGAAGACGGCTGCGGTGTGCAAACGAAGCATAGTGAAGCGAGCCCGCGTCTAAACGCTGCATAGGACCTCTATCTTTATGTCCCAGGACTGCATGCTACGGTGCGGGCGATACACGCAAATTTTATAACAAAATATAAGTTGAATTAAATTTAAAATAATTCCAAGGAATTCTGAAATCAGAAAATCAGTCTAGTAATAAGATTGACTTCTACTTGAGCGATCTCGCTAAATTCAACTTTGAAATTGTTTTGTCTAGGATCTGTATGAGAAGACCATTCAGCGTACGATCCTCATGATGGGTCGTTACGTGGAGGCCATCGAGGACGTGCCCTCCGGTAACATCTGTGGTCTGGTCGGAGTCGACCAGTTCCTCGTCAAGACTGGAACCATCACCACTTACAAGAACGCCCACAACATGAAGGTAAATACATTTTACAAGTACATAATATTATGTAGTTAACTTGATCATAAAATCTTTTATTCGAAACACTAATGAATAGTTACAAATATTTTCATCTGGTTATAATATTAAACTTTAATACATATGGGTTGGAATACTAACAACAAATGAACTGATAAAGATAACATTGAAACATACATGAAATTTTTAGAAGTTCGTGATATCCATTGTGTAGATCCCATGTATTTGGGGGCGAGTCTATCGCCGTTACAGGGTTAAAATTTTAAGCTCTGAGCTGTCACTAATAACTAATATCACTACCTGAACTGGGACTTGTAGCCAGCACTCCTCAGGCGTAGCAGTCGCGGTTGCAACCACAACAAAGTTTTATGGAATTCTATTTCACCATGGAAGATTTATATCAACTACTTTTACCCCTTTAGGTCATGAAGTTCAGTGTGTCGCCTGTGGTGCGTGTCGCCGTGGAGCCCAAGAACCCCGCTGATCTGCCCAAGCTGGTAGAAGGTCTTAAGCGTCTGGCCAAGTCTGACCCTATGGTGCAGTGTATCAACGAGGAGTCCGGAGAACACATCGTCGCTGGTGCCGGAGAGTTGCATCTTGAGATCTGTCTTAAGGTACACTTGAGGATTTTTAAGAATAATAAAAACAATTTTGCAGTATCTGTTCCGAAAAACTGTGAATGTTATTTAAATTCTTTATTTAAAAGTATAGTCCCAAGTGTTGCCAGTTACTTATAATAAGCATCTGGGTGTCAAAGAGGACTTACAGTGTACTTCATACCGGAATTGGTTGCTAGCGTCCATCGATTGCGACCCCATAAATGTATGAGACATTACAATAAAAATGACAAAAATTTTGCTACTTTAAGTGCTCAATATTTATCGATTTGTGTAAATGTTTTTATCTTTGTAATTCTAATATAACACTTCCTCTCTTGCTAGGACTTGGAGGAGGACCATGCTTGCATTCCAATCAAGAAATCCGACCCTGTGGTGTCGTACCGTGAAACTGTCAGCGAGGAGTCAGACCAGATGTGTCTGTCCAAGTCGCCCAACAAGCACAACCGTCTGTTCATGAAGGCCCAGCCTATGCCTGACGGTCTGGCCGAAGATATTGATGACGTAAGTTCTTTAAATACAAAATGTTTATGTTCGATAAAGTATACTTCCAAAATGGTCCCACATTAATTTATCAGTTAACTAGCTTTCCGCCCACGGCTTCCCCCGCGTATTTTCTCGACTTTTCAGTACTATAGTATGTATGTATTAAACATTATAAACCATACTCTTGAATCAATATCTATTAAAAACCGCATCAAAATCCGTTGCGTATTTTTAAAGATCTAATCATACATAGGGACAGACAGACAGCGGGAAGCGACTTTGTGTAGTGATAGTAAGTAAGCATTTCATTTTCAAAATTTAATTATTAATGTTTTGACTGACAGGGTAAAGTGAACCCCCGTGACGACTTCAAGACCCGTGCCCGTTACTTAACCGACAAGTACGAGTACGATGTGACTGAGGCCCGTAAGATCTGGTGCTTCGGGCCCGAGGGCACCGGCCCCAACCTAATGGTGGACTGCTCCAAGGGAGTGCAGTACCTCAACGAAATCAAGGACTCCGTAGTGGCTGGTTTCCAATGGGCCGCCAAGGAGGGAGTCATGGCTGAGGAGAACTTGCGTGGTGTGCGCTTCAACATCTATGATGTCACACTACACACTGATGCTATCCACAGGTTTGTACAAAGAAACAGCACAATTTGTGCATAGATAACTCTCACACTTTTCCTAGAAAAGTCTAAATATACTCTTATTTTTTGGTCGAAAAATTGTACATATAGTACAACTTTTCTTATCATCTTTATATACATATATTAAAATCGATGACTGCATATTCGTATATATATTTATGTGTACTCCAAAATAGATGGATTCTAATGAAATTTTCATGCAATGTTGAGATTAGCCCAGCAAGTGGTCTTGTGAAGCTTAGTAGTAGGCATATCTAGTTTTACATAAAAATCAGGTTTAACTTATAAATTGTTTGTTCAGGGGTGGCGGTCAAATCATTCCAACGACGAGGAGATGTCTGTACGCTTGTCTGCTGACGGCGCAGCCACGTCTTATGGAGCCTGTGTACCTTTGCGAGATTCAGGTATGTATCAAGGAGGTTGCATGGAGCGTGTATTCTATTATATTATGTCTACATAAAGGTGAACCGCACACTTATCAGAGCCGATGGAAGCGAAGGAGCCGAAAGAATCTAATTTTATTTATGAAACATCGCACACTTATTCGCGTTGAAACGGTAGTATTGCCGGAAGAATTCTTCAAGGTACCCAAATTGTTCGGCACGGTCGATTCTTTCGGCACAGAAAAGTGTGCGTTCACCTTAAATGTGATACCAACTGCTGTCTATCTATATAAGCTGCGAATGTATTCCCAGCATGACCCCACGTTTTTCCTGAGCGGGCTAGCATGCATCGATAGTTCCGCCTTTCCGAGACGTGGCAGATCAACAGTTCTTTGTTTTGGCATTGTCACCCAACATACACCTTGCCTGAATAGGGGAACTAACACTCCAACAAAATTTTAACAACCCTTTATTATTGGATCATCCTAAACTTTAAGGATTTTATAATACAAAAATAATATCAAATTGATAACAAGTTCATAATCATGATATGTGATTGAGAGGTGATGTTTGGATGGGACGTATGGAAGAAATATATGCTGCACCTATCCCACGCAAAGTGGGAAAGGGCAAGAACATTTGTGTAATAAAGATTTTATTATTATTATAATGATTAGTGAAAAAAAACTTTCAAAAATGACATGTAAATTAAGTGCATGCCATCTCTAAAACGTGTGTTGTGTAATATATGCGCGCAGTGCCCTGAGGTAGCGGTGGGAGGTATCTACGGCGTCCTGAACAGACGGCGAGGCCACGTGTTCGAGGAGTCGCAGGTGGCCGGCACGCCCATGTTCGTGGTGAAGGCCTACCTGCCCGTCAACGAGTCGTTCGGCTTCACCGCCGACCTGCGCTCCAACACCGGAGGACAGGCCTTCCCGCAGTGCGTGTTCGACCACTGGCAGATCCTGCCTGGTGACCCATGCGAGGCCGGCTCCAAGCCCTACGCTGTTGTGCAGGTGCGCCATCAATTCACTGCAAATTATATACTGATCATAATGGCCATTCCATTTGTTACGAGGTAGTAATGAAAGCGTGGGAAACACAAATAAAAACGAGACACGCTGCAACCTATGTAGACGGAATATTGTTACACAATTGTTTAATAAAATTGTACCTTCCGGCACCCCGTACCGCGCCGTAGCGAGTCGGTCGCTTGTCGGCCGCTTCGCGAAGACGGCTGCGGTGTGCAAACGAAGCATAGTGAAGCGAGCCCGCGTCTAAACGCTGCATAGGACCTCTATCTTTATGTCCCGGGACTGCATGCTACGGCGCGGGCGATACAAATAATCACAACACTATACAATCATAAAAATGATTGAAAAATCATAGTGTCATTGTACTAAATAATTATTTCTTTTGCAGGAGACAAGGAAAAGGAAAGGACTTAAGGAGGGTCTGCCCGACTTAAGTCAATATCTGGACAAATTGTAAACGTCGTAGCTAATGCAATCCATACTGTAATATATGTAACATTATTGAGCGCGCCTCACGCACTATATACAATTAAATATTACAAATAATTTTATTTCAAACATAAAACGGAATGTATCGCCTCAATTAAGTTAAGTGTTAAGCTCGACGACGCTGGTCGGACCGTTTGTTACTTGTGACAGAATGTTGGTGTCACCACAAGATACTAAATAAACTATTGAAAATATCACAGTCTGTTTGATATGAATCGTTATGATGTCGGGAACCATGATTCATTACTTGTACTGTAATTAATTTTTAAATTATAATTTTTCTATTGTAAAACCCTAGTGTTTTTATTTGGCTGAATAAGTCGCAGCTGGAAAGGTGAGTTATGCTTTGTATAGAGGTCAATTTTGTTCAAATAATAAAGTAAAAAATATCGAAATTTACCTCCATTTTCAAAGACCAATTAAATTAGTTAAATTCTATATTATAGGGTTGTTTGTAAATTGAATTCGTTTCACAGATTGGCTGACATCTCATACGATACGCGCTTTTTGTCGTAGCGTTAAATAGCCCTCTATGATACCGTTGGCTGGTCTGGGGGACCCATTGAAATAATGGTGAGCATATTTTTTCTACATATTATTATATTACTTACATTACATTTTATTATACGCACACACATAAAATAATTAAATATATGACAGGATAAACAAAACGACATCCAAGATATTAAATGATGATTATCACAGACCTGTACTGAGTAATGAGGAAAAAAATATTTCATACTGATTTTAAAAACTAACAAAATATGTATGTATGTGTCTTATACAAATTGGTGCTTATTTGGCGAATATATTGTGTTACAGGTATCTTACACTTCGATGATGTCATCTTCATCAAGTCATCATCAAAGGTAAATATTTATAACAGTAGCTGTTTATAAACGCGTACGCAAACATGTATGTCATACTTTATTTTATGTTACGTATGTTTTAGATTAAATATTTTATGCAGTCACATTGTGTGACTGATCGTTATCTGATATTAGCCTTGACTGGCGACCCGCCCCGACTTCGCACGTTCGTGTCGCCATATTTCAATCTATTTTCACGAAACCCTGACAAATTATACACCTCAACTTTCCTCATGAATCACTCTGATTATTGGTGAAAATCAGTTAAATTGTTTTTTAGTCATAAAAATAAAATAAAATAAAATATTCTTTATTTCGGACAGACAAAGGTATCCATATTTTGTTAGTGAAAAACAATAATTTAAAGAAGTACTTAAAAGCTATGTTAGTGAAAACTATAAAAATAAATAAAAAGTAAAAGTAACATTTTATTGGGCGACTAGCTTAGTGCTTTATGCACGTACGAACACAGTGAATAATAATGTGCGAGTCGTACCTTCCTGCTATCACCCTCAGGATGGAGTTGGGGCTAGCCCGCAATCTGCAGAGCAACGAGGCAGTTTTCTTGCGGACGATAGCATAAAAATCGTCCGTATATGCTTCCGCGAACATACCTGATGCGCTGCAGAAACGAGGCAACCCCATCAGCATCCTGAAGCCATTATTGTATTGGACCCGCAAGGCGCTAATGGCCCTCTGCGTATACCGAGCCCACAGGCTGCACGTGTAGAAAACTTGACAATAGGTCTTAAATAGCGTTATTTTTACTTGTTTGCTACAACGTGCAAACCTGCGCACCAGCATATTGCAGCGGACTGCCAGCGCCCTGCGTTCCCGCTCTATATCCATTTGGTCGTCCAGGCTATCGGTGACGTAGTGCCCGAGGTATTTAAATTGGTATACCCGTCTTAACTCGTTGCCATTTAAAATGACCGGTGGCATATATTCCGGACATCTACCACCAACAGCCTTAAAAACCAAGAGCTCACTTTTTTTAACGTTGTAAATCAACCCATGCATCCGCACGTAGTGCTCACAGGTTGACAACAGACATCTAAGCGCCTTTACCGTTGGGCTCAGCAGCACCATGTCATCCGCGTAACTGAAGTTGTTTACACTAACATCATCGATACGGCAACCTAATTTCTTGCTGCTGAGTTCAACGATAAGGTCGTTCATATATAAATTAAAAAGTTTGGGTGACGTTATCCCCCCCTGTCTCACACCGCAATCAAGGCCATACGGCACAGAAAACTGATCGCCCCATCTCACACCATTCACCTGGTTATAGTACCGGTATTGGAAAATACGTAAGAGCTCTGCGGGCACTTTTCTTTCTCGTAACTTATGCCACAGTACCTCATAAGATACAAGATCGAAAGCGCGGGAAAGGTCTAAAAAGCAAGCGTACACTGTTGTTCGACGCTGTGTATAGTATTGCACAGTATGTTTCAGGGCTAGAATTGCACTCTCAGTGGACAAATTCGGTCGAAATCCAAACTGTGCATCATGCAAGTTTAGTAAGCCGCTTAGTTGAACATCTAGCAAACTGTCTAGTACCTTTGCAGTAATAGTGGCCAGTGAGATGGGTCGATAGTTACTCCTATCAGTTACATCTCCTGTTTTATTTTTAATTATCGGTACAACAATAGTTCGCATAAGATCTATAGGGAGGTACGAATGACACAGACATAATGAATAAAACATAGCCAACACTCTCGACAAATGAGGCCCGGCGTTTTGCAGGTGCTCGATGCTGAGCCCGTCATGGCCCGGTGATTTTCCCCTGGTCATTTTCCTTATTGCCATATCTACTTGCTTGGTGGAGAAACGAACCATGTCCTCATCACAACAGTGCCCACCATCGACCACCCGCGAGGGTGCGCCCAGCGGTGACTCTATTTTAAAATGATCAACAAACATGTTGGCAATGTCATCTGGCTGAGTCGCACCCCCAACGCTCAGAGGAAGCGCAGGCTTAATATCCAGTGTTTTAGTAGACTTCCAGAACTTTTTGAAATTATTGGCTTTTCGGAGTGATGCGAGAATATCGAGCTTTATCTGTTCTTGATGCTTCTGGCACCACTGCAATTTACTTCTAAATATCTTACGTGTTAAGCACATATCATCATAAATATTACCAGATGTAGGTTTATTATGCCACAGCCACACTTGATATTTAAGCTAGTTATAGCTACCAGAAAGACATACACATAATTATGATAATTATGTGTATCAAAATTATTATATTTTACTAGGATTATCGACCTAAACTTGATTATAATACAAGAATCAGATATTCTCCATGTACTCAACACATTAAAATAGCCTATTATGATGATAAAAATCCTCTTGATGCCACCATGACGGTTCATACAAGCTCAACAGGACTGAAAACTTTTATGCTATCAACAAAACTTTCAAAATGTAATCATGAAACTAACATTAGGTATTGTTTGTTACAGATATGGATCAGTACAATCATGCTTACTAGCATACTTGCTGAATACTTTCATATCAGGTAATTACACTATGCTGAATAATATTTTTCAGATTAAAATTAATGAGTATAATGAAGGTTAATTTGCATAATATAACAAGTCCATTTCAATATTATTTTCATGCTATTTATTGCAAAATTGTAAATAATTCATTATAAAATGATGACAACATTCTTTCCTTGAAGCCCCATGATGGTTTTACAAGCTCAACAGGCCTGAGTTATTTATTATAATGTAATAAATATCTTACGAAAAAAATAAGGATTAATTAATACATATTTTGTTATTTATTTACAGATTCAGCATACACATGGGAGATCTTTTCAATAATAATAAATTTTAGGTGAGAATTTTTTTAATTTAACAAAATGCAAATGTAAATTGAAGACTTAAATGATGAACTATCACAGACCTGTTCTGAATTATTTTGAGGTCATTAATAATATATCCTGATTTTAAATAAAAGTATTAAAAATAAATATGTGTAGTTCCATCCACTAAATAAAATTTTGTATATTGCAGGTACTCTTACTTGGGACGGTGAAAAGTGTATGTTTATCTTCCTGACTGAACAATATAAAGACGGTGAAGACTTCGTGTTAATGCACGACAATGACCGCTGCCACACGGCACGAGTCACTCGACAGTTTCTGGAAGAGGTCTAATTACGCACGATGGACTGGCCTGCGCTCAGTCCTGACATGAATCCCATCGAGCACTTATGGGACGAGCTTAAAAGAAGAGTTCGGGCCAGGAATCCAGTCCCTTCAAGCGTAGACGAGCTAAAGACAGCATTATTAGAGGAGTGGAACGGCATTCCTCAAGAAAATGTCCAAAAAATTGATAAGGTCAATGAAAAACAGACTGCAGGCTGTAATTAGGGCTAGAGGGGGCAATACGAAGTATTTATTTAAATAAATTAGTTTTATTGTTATTTTTTTTTGTTTTATTTGTAAAATACGATACCTATACCCTTTTTCCTAAATTCCCGTTTTTCCTACTCTTGCGTTCAGACATCATTTATTTCAAAAATGATGGATGGATTTCAATGATAATGATATCAAATTAAAGCTGACATCTTAAGCTTTCGAATAACATATCATTTTTATAATAAAATTTCCATTCATAATTTTAGTT
The DNA here is from genome assembly GCA_958496365.1 of Subacronicta megacephala. Taxonomy (NCBI): domain Eukaryota; kingdom Metazoa; phylum Arthropoda; class Insecta; order Lepidoptera; family Noctuidae; genus Subacronicta; species Subacronicta megacephala. The sequence goes on along the minus strand of OY292530.1, from coordinate 11,932,484 downwards.
GTATCAATGTATGTGTGCGCCGGCAAGGCTTGAGTCGATTTGGTTGGTCGCAAGTGTAGTTCACGATTGTTTTCCTTATTGTACCTAACCTTAGGGGCCGTCCATTAAATCACGTGATGTTTTTGTCATTTTTTAACTCCCGCCTCCCCCTTGGTGATACATGTTGAGGTTTAAAGACTAGACCCCCTTCCCCCCACCCCTCCATAACACGTATTTTTTAGCCTACCTACCTATAAAGAACCTTAATTTTTTTTAAGAATATATATAGAATACAGGTACTACGAATAAATAATACTCTACAGGTAGGTATAAATAAAATAAAACTTACAGCTAAACTAAAAAACTAAATTCAAAATCGTGTGCGTTCGCGCAGCGGAATGTTGTTGAATTTAAAGATTTTAATTATTATGCAGATATTTAGTGTATGACGTCGTATAATTGTGTATGGTAAAAAAAAAATTGTGCACGCAGCCATTGTGGAGAAATTCACCAAAAACTGATTCCGCTGCACAGTGTGTTATTTTGCCTTAGTTTCGGACATGTCAGTTTTATTTTTTATTTTTATAGATAAAACCTTAATATAGCATTCTCAAAAATACCTGTATTTTTAATTCACTTAATTTGGGAGATACAAATATTTTAGTGAAAGGTCACTGACCTTCTTGAAAAAGATTTTCGCCTGTATTTTTTGAATAAAGCATATGTCAGTCTCTTGAAAATTACAAGTTAATTGTTGGGTTGAAATATATACACTGTAAAAATTGCAAGTCCCTAACGTCCAAGGAACGAGAATAAATAATGATTTCGTTAATAAACAAATTTTTTTTTTATAAAATTAGCTATTTACGGGTCGCGTTTTTTTCTGTTTGCATAATGTAGTGTTGTATAGTACCTTCAACATGAGAAATTTTTAAATATGTATCTAGCGAGATCTTGGAGATATTGCGTTTCTAAGTTTTTTTAAAATTTCTATGGAAATAGGGTTGTCCCAAAGTATGAAGGTAGTCAATATTTAAGTTGATTAGTTCAATCAGTTATGTGAGCCAATTTTCTTTGATTTTTTATGTTTATGACGTTTACTAAATGTCAATAAGGATCCGATGATTCTAATGCGCGGTAAACAAACTATGTAAAGTATCATATGCACATCACTATTTAAATCAGCAATTGTTAATACATTCATACATACACTCACGCCTTTTTCTCACAGGGGTAGGCAGAAACTATGGACTGCCACTTGCTACGACTTGCATATTTCTTTCGCTTCTTCCATATTCATACATCTTTTCATACACAAGCGGCGGTTGCGAGTACTACGCACCTGACCTTTTTGGAGAACCTCGCCGATAAGATCGGAGAACGTCCTTCTAGGGCGACCTCTCCCGACGCTGCCACTAACATTCGCCTTGTAAATTCCATTCGTTAATCGTCTTTAATTCGTTCTCTCGACATGCCCAAACCATCTTAGCATATTCAATACGTGTCACTATATCATATTTCAGTCCGCAACGTTGTCTAATCACACTATTTCTTAGTCTGTCATTCCTAGTTACACCGCACATACTACACAAGGAACGCATTTTCACAGCATTTATTCCACTTTCATGTCTCTTCTGCCATACCCAACATTCACTTCATTGCTAATACCAGGCTCAAAAATAATGAATCACAATAAGTAATATTTGCATGAAGTAAGTATTGTATGTTGCACACAGGTGTGGTTGACAACCCACACTTTTAAAATTCAATATTTCCGAAATCCTGGGTTTGTTGTATCTGTTTTTTTTTGTGGCGATAGTTATTATTGTGATCAACATTTAGGTATTAAAAAAAAACGCGACCATGAAGAGAATCATTGGTAAAAAAATATTTACTACATCATAGAAAAAATTAATTGTCACGTCTGTGAGCAAGATTTTTACAGTTTTCAAGAAAAAAATGGTTCTTATAATAAATTTCTATCACACCTAAAAACATTTAGTGAAAAAATCAAATCCAAAAACAAGATATTGCGTTTTTATGGTTTTTAATATTTTTTCTCGATTTTATTTATTTCTCTTAAACTCGTAGTCAGAGCCGGGGCGGAGTTTTATTAATAGTCTTGTTAGAATGTTAGCTTTCCAAAAAACACATAAAACGAGCATGTCCGCAACTAAGGCAAAATAACACACTGAGTCGCAACGCTGGTTGGTGCGTAACTAAACGCGATCCGGGGATTTGCCTTAATTTCTTGTAGTTGATTTTAGAGTACAGGTTACGTATCTATAGTTTTTAATATAATTGACTGAAATAGTATAGGAGTTAGGTTTTAGCATTTGCCTAACGAGGACGAACCCTTCTTTATCCCACACAATATCCTTCATTGAAGATAGATTTAAAACAAATAGTGATCAAATTCAATCGTAAATGTTTTTTTATTTTGACTTTCACTTTCTGAAATATTTTTTCATATAAACTTAAACTATAAACTATCATGTACACGTGACAATTTAAACAGGCAATTGCTAATACCCGACCTTAAAAATAATTAATCACATTTAGTAAGTATTATATGTTGCACAGAGGTTTGATTGACAACCCTAACCCACAATTTCAAAATTAAATATTTCCGAGATCCTGGGGTTGTTGCATCTGTGTTTTTTTGTGGCGATAGAAATGATTGTGGTCTACAAATACGTTTTTAAAAAAAACGCGACCATGAAGAGAATCGCCGGAAAAAAAATATTTTCAAAATCATAGAAAAAAAATCATTGTGACCTGTGTGAGCAAGATTTTTAAAGTTTTCAAGAAGAAAATGGTTTCTTCAATCAATTCCTATCATACCTGAAAACAGTTAGTGTAAAAATCAAATCCAAAAACTAGATATTGCGTTTCTATGGTTTTTAAGGATTTTTCTCGATTTTATTTATATCTCTTAAACTAGTTGTCAGATCCGGGGCGGAGTTTTAATAAGAGTTTTGTTTAATTGTCAGCTATCCAAAAAACACATAAAACGAGCATGTCCGCAACTAAGGCAAAATTACACACTGTGCGCTGGGCGAACGTTGTCCTGGCGGAACTCTTTTTAGTGTGCGTTACCCAGGCCAGATGTTGTCTTCGCTTTTTCGTAACCACCTAAACTTGGTCGGGTTACCGCGGTCATTCACTTCCTAATGACTTTAATCGTATTATCTCATTAATTATCCAATGTACTGAGCTGAAATTTTACTGATATACAACTGAACTAAAAAACTAACAATTGACATAACATTCAGTTCATATATCCAATCCAGTGGCCAAATAACACCGCGCGCATCAAGACCGTGCTCGTGAAGAACTCAATATCATCATAACTTGTTAAATACTTACAGGATACTAATGAAACTTCACGTACATTTGAAGGCAGTTACAAGCTTTAAAATAACGTTTAAAGTGAGTCTTTAGAGCTCTTATTGAGAGTGCTGGGACCAATTGAAGTGTTTATCTATTTAATGAAATAACCTTTAAGCTATGTATTATTTTGGTTTTTTTTATTGCAGAACAAATTTAAACTAATTCCCAAGAAGCCATGTACAAAATATGATAAGAATCCGCTTAACCATTTCAAAGATCTAGCAAAACCAAAAACGTTACCCCAGCAAAATCTCGAATAACTTCGCAACCGATGAAAGAACAAATACAAAATAAGGCACAACATTTACTTCATCTAGACAACTAATTTTATAGCTAGTAATTATTTAAATATTCCCATTAGAAAGAAAAAGGTCTGGCTGGGGTAACGTTACCCCAGCAGGAAATGTTTTTGTGAAATAATTAAAAAACTATAAGCGCAACAAATTTAAAAATGTGCGCAACAATTACAGAAGCCGCAAAACTAATTATCTATAAGATTCAAATGACCATATTCGACAACATCTGGCCTGGGTAACGCACACCTCTTTTTAATCCATACAATTTAGAAGAAAAAAGATGTGTCCAAAAAATAGTGTGTATTTGTGTGTAATGGAGAATGTTACTAGGTATGCTAAATCGCTTGAAATGTTGTCTCCGTAAAGCCTGTATGTATACAAATACACAAGTTTTTGTTGTAGTCAAAAATACCTAGTAGTTTTGATTTTATTGGCATTCAAAGTTTCGAAAAATATCGAGTCCCGCTAACAGTCACGTGACCGCTTGTGACGTCACAATGTTGATAGTAAGCGGGCCGCGGCACGCTTACTATCAACATAGTGTAATGAAATCTAATTACACTATAGTATCAAGTCGCCAGCGGTTATAGTAGTAGGTGTAATAGCTTGCGCAGTATTTTGTTGTGTTTTTGTCCGCGTATTAAATTAATAGTCTAATAATAGTAAATATTATTCGATTAATAAAATGGATTAAGGATTCGAAAAAGGGCAATCGGATAATCTACCCAAAAAAGATGGATTAATGGTTGCGCATTATTTATCAACAAATAGTCATTTCGTTGCCGCCGAAATGCAAGGAATAAAAACGAAAGTCAAAATGGTCTACACAACAAGAAACTGTACTTTTATCTCCAAATGGATCTAATCTCTATATAATAAATAGTAGGAAATCGTGTGTTGTGCCTAAATATAAAAATACAACTACCAATTCGCCGGAAAAGTTATTTTTAGGGTTCCGTAGCCAAATGGCAAAAAACGGAACCCTTATTGATTCGTCATGTCTGTCCGTCCGTATGTCACAGCTACTTTTCTCAGAAACTATAAGAACTATGCTGTTGAAACTTGGTAAGTAGATGTATTCTGTGAACCGCATTAAGATTTTCACACAAAAATAGGTAAAAAACACCGGCCAAATGCGAGTCGGACTCGCGCACGGAGGGTTCCGTACCATTACGATTTATGACGTATTAAGAAGTATGTGTGGTGTGACGCTAAAAGATAGTGGGAAACAGTGTGATAAGGGAGCGTTGTGGAATGAAAGAAGTGTAGTAACAAGGATTGAGAAAGGTATGTTAAGATGGTTTGGTCATGTAGAGAGAATGGATGAACGGAGATTGACGAAACAAGTATATATGGTGAGTATGGATGGACGAGTTGGAAGGGGAAGACCTCGGCGAACGTTCCGCAACCAAATTGCGGATGTTCTTAAAAAAGGCCAGGTTCCGAGCACCCTAAACCGACTGTCATGCATGAAGAGATTAATGAATGTAGATGAAGCGAAAGTAGTGTGCCAGGATCGTAGCAAGTGGAAATCTATAGTCTCTGCCTACCCCCATGGGAGACAGGCGTGACAATATGTATGTATGTACGTATTAAAAGAAACTACTTACTAGATCTCGTTCAAACCAATTTTCGGTGGAAGTTTACATGGTAATGTAAATCATATATTTTTTTAAGTTTTATCATTCTTTTATTTTAGAAGTTGCAGGGGCACATTTTACCACTTTGGAAGTGTCTCTCGCGCAAACTATTCAGTTTAGAAAAAAGTGATATTAAAAACCTCAATATCATTTTTGTATACCTATCCATAGATACCCCACACGTATGGGTTCGATGAAAAAAAAAATTGAGTTTTAGTTCTAAGTTCTAAAATCTTAATGCGGTTCACAGAATACATCTATTTACCAAGTTTCAACAGCATAGTTCTTATAGTTTCGGAAAAAAGTGGCTGTGACATACGGACGGACAGACAAACATGACGAATCTATAAAGGTTTCGTTTTTTGCCATTTGGCTACGAAACCCTAAAAAACAGAAAATTTTGAGAGTTCCTCATACTTAGAACTGAAATTAATTATTTTTTTACATCAAACTCATACGTGTGGGGTATCTATGAATAGGTCTTCAAAAATGATATTGAGGTTTCTGATATTTTTTTTTTCTAAACTAAATAGTTTGCGCCTGAGAATCTTCCAAAGTGGTAAAATGTGTGTGTGTGTCCCCAGTAACTTCTGAAATAAGAGTATAATAAAACTAAAACAAATATATGATGTACATTTCTTCCATGTAAACTTCTAACGAAAATTTGTTCGAACGAGATCTCAGTCAGTCAGTAGATTATTTTAATACGTCATAAATCGTAATGGTACGGAACCCTCCGTGCGCGAGTCCGACTCGCACTTGGCCGGTTTTTTTATAGTTCTAAAAGACGTTAAAATGCAAAAAACATGGATTAAAGCTATTTATTTATTTAGTGCCATAATAAAAATAAATAAATAAATAGCTTTTATCCATTTTTTTCGCATTTTAACGTCTTTTGGAACTATAAAAAACAACTTTTTAGATGTATTTTTACATTTAGGCACAACACACGATTTCCTAGTATTTGGATTGGACAATTTTAAAAGAATTTAGGTATAATTTCGACGGCACAGACTCGCGACTGCGAGCGGACTGAGTGAGCCAGACTGAGCGCGTTGTCCTATGACGTCACACCGTAACCGGCGGCCCGCGTCGTTCGGTTACAACTTGTTTTACTTCTAAAACGGAAACTAATTGACGTATCGAAGTAATTCTTTCACTAGTATTTTTTATTTTTAACAGAGAATATGGAGTGCTAATAATCAAAATTCGATGCAAAATCGAACACATTCACATGCAAAATTTCATGTCATTAAATTCAGTAATTAAAGAAAAACAATTATAATACTGACGAAGCATCGAAAATCTACATAACCCGACCAAGTTCGGATAGCTACAAAAAAGCGGCCGTGCAATATATTTAGGTAACATCCCAAAATTTACAGTATAATACCGGTATTGAATTGGTATAGGTGATAACACAATTGTTGTTTCGATATAATTTATAGGTCATTTATTTTTGTACACCTACTTTTTTTAATGGTATGTGAGCGTGTTCCCCCGCACCCCACCAAAATATGCAGAATTATTTTGTTCGAAGCGGTACGCTTAAGTCCTTTGGTTAAATAGTCTAAGTATTGTAATTATGAATTGATCAAAAATATTCTAGTGTGAAAAAATAGACAACGCGCTGCGCGCAACGAGCGATAGGCGGCTTCCCGCTTGAAACGGTACTTCCATCCTTGAAGAAAAGAGAGGGCAATATGTTTTCATTAGCCGCGGCCCGCAACGCTTGTGTACGCAACTGTACCGTATTAATAAATACTATATTGGAAGGTTAAGAGGATAGTATCCGCTTCGCGCTCCATACAAACGTAGTTTGGCCCTTGCTTGGATTTTAAACAATGAAAGTCATTGAAATTTTGCAGTAACAATCTTATCATTAAAATACGTGTTCCTGTAGTATACAATTTCATTTCAATATACGGTTAAAAAGTTACACGAGCTCAAAGATTGGCAATTTTCGTTGAAAAACGGCCTAACTTTATGCTAGTATTTCTCGACAATGTATCAATACAGAAACATTCTGATTCGAAAGAAACCCAGATAATATAGTGAATATATTTTTACAAGATTTTTTTTTTACGTATTAACAATATTATGGAAGTAATCTCCAAAATTCGGAACATAAGAAATACGCGTGAAAATGTTGCAAATGTATTGTTGTTTCTCCTCTCGGGCACGCGTTCGCATCGCGAGGGATAGAGACAGCGACAACTGTGCAACATTGTTGCGTTCGCGAGGGACACTCCTCTTAAGAACGTTTCTTAGATATATGGCACGGCCGCTTTTTTGTAGCCATCTGAACTTGGTCGGGTTATGTAGGTTTTCGATGCTTCGTCAGTATTATAATTGTTTTTCTTTAATTACTGAATTTAATGACATGAAATTTTGCATGTGAATAGTTGAATGAATAAACTAATTATTGGCATACATTTTACCATGCAATTCCTTTAGAACGTCGTGATATTTTACTGTTTTGTAAACAGTGATCTATTCATGGTAAATTGTCCTATAACTCTTTAATTACTAACGGAACATCATTGATACTTGGCAACATGTTGCAGACACCTACAAGGTTTGTATAAACGTGAAAATCTAGACCCCAAAGTGCATACTTTAAGAACTAAGACCTAATAAGCGTATTTTACGTTTATATTTTTATCTTTTAAGCCCTACGATTTTTTCTAAATCTGTTTTTTAAACAAATATAAACAAATTCAAAACAATGTATGTAAAAATCTACAGCTCTCTATGTAAGCGCTTTATATGAAACCTAGCTAATGGCCAAACGTTCGCGTAGCGGAAACTTGAATTTCTCCGAAGTTTATGCATGCACTAATTTTATTCATACATACACAAATACACACAAATTTTTGGACACATCTTTTTCCTTCTAAAGTGTATGGATTAAAAAGAGTTCCGCCAGGACAACGTTCGCCCAGCGGAATCAGTTTTTGGTGAATTTCTCCACAATGGCTGCATGCCCATTTTTTTTTACCATACACAATTATACACTAAATATCTGCATAATTAAAATCTTTAAATTCAACAACATTCCGCTGCGCGAACGCACACTCAAAATCATTTTCCTTTTATATTTAACTAGGTACTGTGACATGGTCCGCGCTCGCCGCTCCTCCCCCACACCTCAAGCCTCACCCCGCGCGTCACTATAAATAGCTCGGCAGACGACGCGCGGCCTTCTCCTTCGCCCTGCTGCAGCTACTGAAGTTAAGTGCCGCCCTCTAACGGTCGGACCTCGCCTCGAAGCCTTCGCCGAACCCTCCCTGAGCTTAACTCACCCTACTATTGCCTTTGTGTACTTTGAATTCTAACTCGTGTCAATAAATTTGTATATTTTTGTGTTCCGAGTGTAATTTATCTCCAATACTTAGTTCCCGGTCGGCCACGTTCCTAAAACGTGTCCACCACGTTACATCTGGCGCCCAACGTGGGGCTTTAATTTGTTTAATATTAAATGGTACTTAATTATGAATTCTTAAGCTTGCGACCAATAAATAAATCAAATCTGATAATTATGTCATAAAGTATTGCAATGTGCCTAGGTACTAGAAAGAATCTAAAAAGACAGGAAATCAAAACATTTTTCTACGTAGTAGACTTTTGATAACTCGAAAAAATTAAGAAGTAGTAAGCGTGAGGAAGCTATTTATGGTAATTGAATTATTACCATAAATCTTGTTAGGTAAGTACATAACCAAATGGAGTATGGTACATAATGTGTACTGGTGTAGGTAAAGATTTATAGAGGTCAGTGCGGTTATGGGAAAAATCTGTTTTCATGATGAGAGGACGCGCAAAGGGAACTATGCTTCTGACGTCGGTATTTTATTCCTTTGAGATAAAGGCTAATCTCCCTAACAATGAAGATAATTATGAACAGTGTGTTGACTCCGATATATTATGCTGACTGTATACTCAGAGATTATAACTTGAATTAAATGTAATCTTTAAATAATTTCTATCACATTTAAAGCAAATCTCCCAAAGCACGTCATCCACGGCGTAGCATGCCACTGGCATGGCACCCGAGGTATGACGTACACGACAGGACATCCGATCATTACATTCGAGGTCGACTACCGGCCCGGGAATGACATCCGAGGTATGAAAACCCCTGTTAGACATCCTAGACACCAACAACAGGTTTATAGGATTAAATTGTCATAGAACAGGAAAATTCTGTTATTTAAAAAACGTTCAAAATATAATTGGAATTTAATCACTATGTGGCAAATATCAATATTCAGATGATTTTTCAGTTGTTCAATATAGTACTAATTTAAATATAACTACGCGTACATATTTTTTTATCGCTAGAGATTCGCTATTTCATGATACATAGAGACTAGATTTGAATTATATTTAGAAAGTGTTTTAGGTACCAGGATTTCCTTCCACGACAACATCCTAGGTATGACATCCAAGGTATGAACATCCGGGGCGAGGCATCCAAGGCATGTCCTTCACGACATCTGTCAAGGGTACGAAACTTGAGACTTCAATCTAGATTCACATCAAGCTACTTATATTTAACTTCCATACAGTTTTAATTCAAGTTATAATCTAGGTTTTTCTTTGTTTTAGAGGTCAGCTTATACTGGATAGGTATAGCATGTTTTGTGATTTATGCAATCACAAGTCTATGGTGTGAACTTATTTCTGTTGACCACAAGTCTTAACCTCTGAGCTGATAGTATTTGGTGAAAATATAACTAAAACAATCATACATTACCTACTTGATCGTTTCGGTAGTAGCGGGTAATTTTGAAATATTTATTAGGCAAACAGCTTCATCTTCACTTACCCCAAAGTTCAGGACTGCTAACTCCTCAGATTTATTTATTTAGGATCTGCAACGAAAGATATACACGGAATGACTTTAGACTAAGATAAAACAATTGTATGTAATAAGTGTACTCCTTCACAGGATACCACAGCTTGCACAAGGCTATTACAAACTCAATTAAAATACTAATATAGATTTAAAAAAATAAGGTACGCACGTCTACACATCAAGCTATACAAAAACAGTTTATGCTGGACTCTTATTGTATTGGAAGCATATACAGTGCCAGATCAGCTTAAACTGTAGCCGTGTGTACATAAAATGTGAAAAATTCAATGCATTAATAAAAGGATATTATATGAAATGCGAACTACCGATTAAAAACTGAAAATTATTATATCAAATCGTTCAAGTTCTCTTTAACCCCCGACGTAAAAACGACGGTGCGTTATAAGTTTGACGTGTCTGTGTGTCTGTGGCATCGTAGCTTTCGAAAGGTGAAATTAGTCGGGAGTGTTCTTAGTTATGTTTGATGAAAATCGGTCGAGATATAATGAAATTGTCGGGAGTTTTTTAAATTTTTAATTTATATTTTTTTGTATCTCGGCAGACGTTCACAGATGTTCGAATGAGTAGTTTTGGCTAATGAGTTATATTGTCTACAAAGTACAGCGGCGTGATGACCAAGATTTTTGTTTTCGAAGCAGAGATATTAAATAAATTGTATGTTCTATGCCTGGGAATCCGAGTTGGATTTTTTATTTCTAACAAGTTTAAGAGTTCTCTGCAATCTATAATTCCATTTAATATTTTGTATAGAGTTATGCAGTCGAGATTCTTTCTCATATTGGCTAGTGTATGCTGACGGTGTCACTATTTGATTTTTTAGCCAAATTGTCTCAGTATCAGTTTTACCAGCAGTGTTACTAGCGCATTAAATACCTCTTGAACTTTGCCACTAATGCTAAACGTTCAGCCTTGGGCGCGAAATACAAAAATATCTTCGTTTTGTTGCAAACTATTCGGCTTATTCTAATCTACATGGCAGTAAAAATTGCGACATTAACAATAAATTATTCACGATTGAGTATTAAAACTTAACATACCATCACGCCTGTGTTCCCCGAAGGGTCAGGCAGCGGTGTACGTAATGTATGTATTATAACTTATGCTTATTAATCGTTACAGTCGAAGATTTTCAACAGACTTCAAAAAGACGGAGGTTCTCAATTCGTCTGTATATTTTATGTATGTTTGTTACGCAATAACTCCGCCAAAGATTGACGTTTTTTAAATCGATTGAGTTGTTTTAAAAAAATATCAAAAATATTAAAATTGTAAACATCGATGATATCGATGATATTATCGTTTACTCCGAAACCTTCCCGTCTCATTGGAGCAGTGCATTTAGTTAGCTTTCAAGTACATATTTTATATAAATGAAATTTTCCACAAAAAATAATATTACTTTTAACAAAAGTACTTTTACTTTTTACTTTTAAATAAAACGCCTTCAATCAAAATATAATTAAAATAATCTATGGCTTCTCGCTAATCGTGAATAAGTTATTGATGATGTCGTAATTTCTAGTATGTGTCAGAATCAATTGACAAATATTATATGTCGTCTGATTATAGCCGAATAATTTGCGAAAGCTAAAACCTAGAAAAAATTTAATTTCGCGCCCAATGCTGCGCTAGCCTTAAAGTTGACTTGACATTGACAATGACAAACGGTTGGATTGACCGTTCATTTGACATTTAACTTGACGTTTATAGAATGTCAAATCCAAGGCCGTCAATGTGCGCATGTTTTATAAAACTAATTGGAATTCAGCTAAATAGATTAGTTTCAATTATTTGATGCTGGTACGCGCGTTGCGACAGTGTTCGCAGTATCTCAACAAAATGGTGCCCGAAGTTGTATTTGTGTTGGGTGCACCTGGCGCCGGCAAGGGGACGCAGTGTTCATTTATTTCTAAAGAATATGATTTTGTACACCTGTCCGCCGGCGATTTACTGCGCGAGGAGCGGCAGAGGCCTGGCTCTGAGTATGGCGAGATGATCGAGGAAAAAATACGCAACGGCGAGATAGTACCCGTAGAGGTTACGTGCTCCCTTCTCCACAAGGCCATGCAAAATTCCGGTAAGAGGCGCTTCCTCATTGACGGCTTTCCTCGTAACAAGGACAATTTAGACGGCTGGGAACGCGTAATGTCCGACAAAACTAAGCTAATGTTCGTGCTGTTCTTCGAATGCTCTAGGGATATTTGCACGGAGCGGTGCTTGGGACGCGGCGCGGCGGGCAGCGGACGATCTGACGACAACTTGGACAGCCTCAAGAAGAGATTCAACACTTACTTAAATGACACCTTACCTATCATCAACCATTATGATGAGAAGGGCCTTGTGCGCAGAATCAATGCAGAGGTGTCTCCAATTGAAGTGTTTGAAGATGTAAAAACTGCATTCAACAATATTGGAATGCATAGGATAGCAAATTAATTTAATATTAACTAGGTCAATCTTGAGTTGTGCTTGTACATTTCAGTGTCACCTATAATGTGTTCTAGGAATATTGATTGATGTTAAGTGATAAAATAGTGAGCTTTAAAATGCTGTATAAATTATGGCAAATATGATTTTAGATACATCAATACATGAGAAGCCACAATTGTAATGAGGAAATAAAACCATTTGCATTCACATGAATACTCTTCAAGGTTACAGATCCTGACTGCTATAATTACTTATAGTTAGACCTTCACATTAGAAAAATAAAAATAAGACACATACATGACCATTCAGCTAACAAATTTACTGGCAGTTGAGACGGGATTTGTCTAATATTGTCTTTGAAGGGCCCTAACTAGTGACTACAAATGGTAACTCATTATTTTCATTTAAGATGGTAAATTTGAAAAGAAATAAAAATTGAACCGAACACTTGTATTCTTATTTATTAAATTGTGCATAATAATTAAGTTAGTTTTAATATTGGCTCTACACATACTTTTTATGTGCAATAATATATTTATAATAGCTAAATGTTTTTATTCATTTAAGTTGTACTTAAATTACTTTTCTAACAAAATTCAATTAATTTGTTTTATATAATCAATATTAGAAAACATCAATTGTTGCAAAAACACTATAATCACCATGATATCTAATTTATCAGCTTATCTATACTAATATAATAAAGCTGAAGAGATGTTTGTTTGATAACCTTATCATGCTATGACCCTTAAGAAGAATCAGAAGTGAAACCACAGGGCTGAGCCAGTTTTATCAATATAACAAGACACTGCTATATTTCAAATTTTTCATTACTTACATTATTGTTTTGATAATTCACACAAAAATAAGGAAATAATATTGTCACTATATGTCTTTATATTAAGTATTTATTCAAACTCGAATGTTATCTTGTGAAGATATGTATCCTAAATAGCTAGAAAACTTTATCTTAGTTTAGGACAATTGTTATCTGCAAACAAGGAAAGAAAAAAATATTCTATTGTAATATACTTAGAGCTCAAAGCAAAACCTACATAGCCTAAATAGAAAAGTATTTGTCTTGCATCTAGTACCTTATAGCAAATAGTTCAATTATAAATTGAATACCTGTATGTTCAAAATGTGCATTATTAAACCACATTCCTTGATTTACTTAATAATAGCTAGCCCTATGTAAAAGTATGTGTAATGCTTAGATTGTTGTTGATCAAGTAGACAGTGTGAAGTTAATACAATATTTTATGTTGTATGACATTGTTTTATTATATTTCTTAACCAACTCATATCAAAGAAAACTAAGATTTTCCTGCTTCGGTTTCCTATCAACGGCGGGTAAATGGGAGACAGGGCTATAATGGCGTAGGCTTATATTTCAGCAGTGGAATGCAACAGGCTGATGGTATTATTAAAATTTCAGCCTATGCCATACTTCCGACATCACCTTGTCAGCCAAAAAAGCCACTGCTGAACAAAGGTCTCCCCCATACACTTACGTAGACTATACATGGTGTAGTTGTATGCATAATGATTTAAAAGGGACAGTACCTTGTTTTTTCCGCTTCTGTTGAATTACACTGGTTTGTCACTAAACACTTCACTTTTTCTTTATAAATGACGATTGTAGTCTTGGCGGCGATGAGACGAAAAAAGTTAGTGGAATGAGGGTAGATATTTTTTTTATTCCTAATGTTGGTACAAACTTCTTGAAGAGTGTGAATTTGCAAGCAAATGAAGTATTTTAAAGGAATAAGATATATTTTGCTCTGACAAATCATGTTCTTTGTCTACTTTTTTAATTACATAGGTACCTACGGACTCATTATCTGTATTTTTTAAGACTCAAAAAAGGAAGACGCTACCGATTTTATTCAATTACCGGCGTGTTTCTATAAAATTTAATGTTTTTTAATTATATGTGATGCCACGTCATACCGTTGGCGTGAGAACCATCATGCGACGTTGATGAATATTTAAAAAAATAAATTTGATGGTGGCTCAAACTGACCTTGAGTGAGAACAAAAACAAGTAGATAGCCATTTTATGTGTAAGTATTTAGTTATTCATAAAAAACATGAATTATCATCAGATATCAGTTGAAGTGGCCGGACTAGGTAGATAAGTAATGAAAAATATTAAACTTAGAAGATAGGTATCACAGTGATCGATATAATTATTATTAATTTTATACTCAATATCCCTATCTTCTATACCTAATTATCTTATTTCCCTTTATACACCTTTATACCTTTCTATACCTTTCATGTAAACCGCTGATGTGAAAAGGTAATATACAGATGGACACCTCAATGGACACGGTTACTTTCGAATATATTCTAAAAAACATTAATAATTAAAGTATGGATGAATAGGTATCCTATACTTATTGTATCTTACAATTTAGCGTAAGAGCGTTCCGTAATTTCTATAACCTGAAATTTCGTACATAGGTACTTAGAGGTAGGTACTGAAATTTACGTAATTGAAATTAACACAGTTTCGTTGTTATATAACAATTTTATTTACCACTGCAAAACAGTTTGCGGACAACTTTAGACGCGCAGGTATTTCGAAAAAACTAAGTAACAACAAAAGTTTAAAACTTTATTGGTAATAGTGTTTCCTGAAATTAATCCCTATTCAGACTAACGAACAAACACTATTTATTAAAAATAGTCATTGTTCCATTGTTGAAAGGAAACGCTGAGTTCAGCTGTGATGATAAGCGACACGAGTACATACGTAGGTACATAAAGTGCGGGGAATGGGGATTGCTTGATAACCGTGTTATGTACTATTATACTATGCGCAACGTAGCGTGACATGGCAGATTTGTATGACTAAAAATATGATTTTAATCGTCGTACTGATCACGCTACAATCACAAATTATAATTACACAAAGTCTTCTTGCAGAATCAGCGTTGCAAAAAACTATGAAATGGCTATCTCAAAATTTGCTCACCCTCAATCTTGATAAAACAAGGTTTATCACATTTGGCCCAAAACAGGCATCGCAACCGAGCTATCAGGAAGTAGTTTGGGGGCCAAACTACTTCCTGATAGCTCATGTGTGCGATCCTGATCTGAATGTGGCATGTACTTGTGCCAGAGTCGCACGCACGGACACTATTAAATATCTCGGAGTGGTAGTCGATAGCAAAATTTCATGGAGCGAGCAAATCACGTATCTGGTTCCTAGAGTAAGGAAATTAATTTTTGTGTTCAAAAACCTTAGAAGTTCCGCAAATGTCTCCACCCTGAAAACCGTTTACTTTGCTCTTGCTCACTCCATTCTCACATATTGTATAACGGCTTGGGGTGGGGCCGGGAAGTGTCTTCTCCTTCGACTTGAGAGGGCACAGAGAGCGGTCCTTAAGGTTATGGCACGCAAACCTGTGACAACCTGTGAAATTGTGACCTAAGGCGAAAGCCTTGGGCGCGAAATTCAATTTTTTCTGCGTTTTCCGCAAATTATTCGGTAAGTAAGACAACGATTGCTAATTTTATTATTTTACCTACTTGAACTCGACCAATTTGTAGGTAATTGTTTTGTTCACCATTCGCCTCAGCAAACTATACCTTTTTCCCTTGCCATACCGCATTTGCAAGTAATTTCAGAGCATAATATTAGTAGCAGATACAGTTTCATAGATGACTGATGCGTAAATTAAAATAAAATGAGTATTATAAAAAAAACTAGCTTCCGCCCGCGGCTTCGCCCGCATGGTTTGTTGATAAAAAAGTAGCCAATGTCCTTCTCCAGGCTACAGACTATCCATATCAAATTTCATCACTACAATATGCTCCTGTAAACTATGTTACATTATTTGTTTCGTTCAGCGAAAACATGTAGATTTTCCGAATACGAAACACGTGAGCAAGCTAATGAACACAACCGTCAATGACGTCTGCCCTCGCGCGTCTGCCCGCGTTCGGGTCGCGCACTTGGTGATGGCGCATTGCTTAGACCGCCCCTCCACCCCCGCTCTGCGCGCCGCCGACTAACGCAGGCGCTTAATGACGCTCCACTCAAGTCAATCTTATCGTGATATATTTCTTAAACTATTCGTCTAAATTACTTAGTATAAAAGACAAAGTTGGTCTTCATTAAATACTGAATGCATTAAAAGTATCAGTTTTCATAAAAATTTGCTAAATATTCTAAAATGAGCATTGTAAAAAAGTATCAAATTTAAATGTAATTTATGGCTTGTGATATATTGGCTTCCACATAAAAGATAGATATATGCTATCGCTGACTTTTATTTAGAACTGTTTTTGGCAAACAATCCCACGATACATTATCTTCATTTAACTTCAACGGTTTAGGCAGCGCACGCCAAAATAGCTCTCAGAGGGTAGGATTTTTTCCGATTTACTTGATACTTATCGTAAAATTATGGCCAAAATTACACAAAATCTTTATAGATTGTAGCCTATGTGTTATTCTGATGTATAAGCTATATTACTGTAAAGTTTCATCAAAATCCGTTCAGTAGTTTTTGCGTGAAGGAGTAACAAACATCCATCCATCCATCCATCCTCACAAACTTTCACATTTATAATATTAGTAGGAAGGAAGTAGGATTAGTAGGATAGTAGGATAGGAAGTAGGATTAGTAGGAAGTAGGAAGTAGGATAGGAAGTAGGATTAGTAGGAAGTAGGAAGGATAGGATAGGATAGGATAAAAGATAGATATATGCTATCGCTGACTTTTATTTAGAACTGTTTTTGGCAAACAATCCCACGATACATTATCTTCATTTAACTTCAACGGTTTAGGCAGCGCACGCCAAAATAGCTCTCAGAGGGTAGGATTTTTTCCGATTTACTTGATACTTATCGTAAAATTATGGCCAAAATTACACAAAATCTTTATAGATTGTAGCCTATGTGTTATTCTGATGTATAAGCTATATTACTGTAAAGTTTCATCAAAATCCGTTCAGTAGTTTTTGCGTGAAGGAGTAACAAACATCCATCCATCCATCCTCACAAACTTTCACATTTATAATATTATATAGTAGGAAGTAGGAAGTAGGATAGGAAGTAGGAAGGAAGTAGGATAGGATAGGATATTTATTGATAGTAGGAGTAAAATTAAAAAAATATTAAGTTTTAAAAATTAGAAAGTTACGATACAATAATACTATAAATGGAAAATCATTCTTTTTAATTAATATAATCTAGGCGTTTGAACTACATATATTGTGCTTACATAAATGTCTATCAGATTATTACTTCCGTTTGTTTATAAGTACTAATAAAGTCAAAATAACATAATTTATTTATTTGCAATGTGTGCTACCTTTCTTAAAGTAAATTATTGAAAAGTAGTGATCGATGCTAGCGTGGTTTTTTTTTAAAGCTTCGCTATATGTGACAATTATACATACTATGTTTTACACGTGTTTTATTTTATTATAGTATAAATAGCATAAATATAATCAGCCCACAATGTTCCCACTGATGGGCCTTCTCTCTGCGAGAGGGACTTGGCCGTAATCCACCACACGGATCCAGTGCGGGTTGGAACTTTTGTAGATTTCACGTGTCTTCGAATTGCTGATTGTAGGACATGCTGGCATATCCTCATGATGTTTAGCCGTTCCTTAACCGCTTAGAGAGCAGTGGTGATGAAATAACTAACACAAAGTAAAGCGCCTGTCTTGGTTCGAACTTACGACCTGCAACTCGTAACTCACGTGGGCCACCACCGCTCTTTACAATTACAAGTTAATACGCTCATTACAATAAATAATAATTTTGATTTTACAACTATTCTTTGTTTATAAAATCTAATCAATTTTCAAGTTAATTCTAGTTACAATGTTATAATAATATATACTAATTAAATGCTTTTGTTTGGCTTTAGCAATAATCGTGTTTTCATTGCCCCATTAGAAATATTTTCCTAAAAATTTGTAGAGAGCTGCATGACTTGTAAACAGGTAACTTTATATATTTTTTTTAGAATAGAGTAAACTGATCTACACAATATAATTAAGACTTAGGGCGGACCTGACAATAACAAATAACCATATTTTGAGAACATTTTACTTTTTGCGTTAATTGAGATTAAGCTGCTATGCCCTAGAATCTAGGGCATTAGAGAACCTAGAAATTATAGATTGAGAAAATATAACTTGAGTAATTTGATTTGTTCGGAAATAAAACAAGATTATTGCTGAAGTGCTATACCCAATTAGAAAGCTTATTATCATACATTTACAGTTGAATATTGTATATCTGTCAATAAGCTGCGTATTATCTGTCTTGGCCAGTATTGCCTACCTCTAGTTCTACATCGACTTAAATCACAAATCATTCACTTTCAGGGTAGCCACTTGGGCAATTGCTAATTTAAGTTATATAAATATGTTATAATAGTTAAGGCCTCTATATTTCCACGAAATTAATAGTATTAATAGTACAAGTATTAAAAGTTGTACTGAAAATGAAACAAGTCAAGATGATTATAGAAAAATATATTCAATGACTAGAAAATATTTTTGTGGTACGTAGATAAGTGTGGGCGGCATAGTGCTCTTAAAATTCAAGAAAATAACCTTATTTTTAATGGAATTAAAACCATGTTCTCAATTCAAAATCAGATTTTAATTGGATCGTATTAAACATTTCATTTTAATTGGATAATGGTTAAACATTTCTTAACCGATTTTAATGATTATTTTTTAATTTGTGGGTCGTCAAAGTCAACTTCACTTGCGTAATCTACTATCAGCTCCAAGAATTATAACTACTTGTCAGTATATCTATTTATTAAATTAAATTATTTTATAAACAATTATAAATATAAATGCCGTTTTTCACGAGCGTCTTACGTCCATTCCATCTATCGGGTTAGAAATTAAAACGAACTAAGGACCAATCGGCGGTCTAAAGAATTATCCTTTGGCTAGTGGAGGTTTTAAATAAATAATTAGGTGCATCAAATCGAGCGATCGCGTATAGACATTGAGTGAGCTTGATAAGCATTTATAACGCTGTCAATTATTACTACACAAATTTTATATAGGGCACACTTCAGAGCGCTTAAGGCCGGCCGGCTTTCGGTCTTCGACGGTCCTAGGATCTTATTATATGCCATAACGGACGTTCAACTGTCTTATAAGAGAAGCCAGCGTCGCTGACCCATATCATCTCTATTTAGACATCACCGGCACATTGATATTAGGCAATATAAGCATTAAAAATTGAATTTCTTTATGCAATATTGACCCTTAATTCTAGAGTGTGAGATCACAACAGTATGATCAAAATTCGCAATCGATTCTGTATTCGAACATTTCAAAGGGTAAGTCACCAAATCAACTATCTGAAACTCACTATATATACACCAAGTATAAAATAAAAGGTTCCCCCAAAAGGGGGGAAAACGAATACCTTAAAAGTAAGTACCAGTTGTGATTAAGCTGTTTGCGTGTTCTCCTGTTGCTCTTTGGCGAAGGAGAGGAACACCTCCTCGAGGGTGGTCTCCGTGACGGAGTAATCCTCGATGAGGGAGGGGAACTCCGCGCGCAGTGCCTCCAGCTCCGCAAACAGGTCGCTGTATCGCATCGTATCGTTTATATGGTAGTGTAACATCGTCTGCGAACAAGAGAATGTAAGATTAAGGACCGAAATTGACAGTTGTCAGCACACCAGGTTTTACAAAACTGTCAAATTTCTCTAAATGATTTCAAACCTTAAAATGTTGACTATTAAGTTTAAAATCAGGTGAGAAAATTTGCTATTTTGTGGTTACTTGATATGCTGGCAACCGTACAAACATCGCACTTCCAGCATGATACATGATTTCTGTAAATAAATCCTTTATAGACACTTTTCAACCGACTTCAAAAAGGAGGAGGTTTTCAATTCGTCTGTATGTTTTTCTTTTGTATGTTTGTTACGCGATATCTCCGCCAATTGCGGAACGATTTTAATGATTGTTTTTTTTGTTTGTTAGCTCATACTTCAGAGGTGGTCCCGTTCAAATTTTATCGAAATCGGTTGAGTAGTTTTGAAAATATCAACAAAAATCTAAAAATTTTTTACATCGATGATATTATCGTTTACTCCGAAACATCGCTGTCTTATTGGAGCAGTGTGTTTAGTTGGCTAATAAGTACTTCTAAACAAAACTTCCCACTAAAAATTACAAAATAAAATTACTTTTAACAAAAAAGTTAAACCGCCTTCAAAAAATAATAAAATAATTTTGTCTAAAACAGTTTGGGAAGTCGGTGGTGAAAACAAAAGACCCACTCAAATAGAAGTCACCGACTTCCCAAACTGTTTTAGACAAAATTACCATACCATACCATCATCACGCCTGTATTCCCCGAAGGATTAGGCAGAGGTGTACTTAATGTACACCCACAGTTCGCCGGTATGTTTAGGTCCCATGTAATAGGGGGCGAGCCTATTGCCATTCACCGGGCACAAATCCAAACTCCGAGCTGCTACTGAGAATTTCATAGAAAAATCCAATAACACTTTGCTCGACCTGGGGATCGAACCCAAGACCTCTAGCGTAGCAGTCGCGATTGGGACCACTAGACTAACGAGGCAGTCTAGTCTAGTTAGACAAAATTATTTTATTACTTTTTGAAGGCGGTTTAACTTTTTTGTTAAAAGTAATTTTGACTAGACATTTCATTAATTGTTACATTATGTGTGTATGAACATAATGTATGTGTGTCTACCTACACAACATTAATGCTTATAACATTTTATTTGCAATAAAAACATTTTGAATTATATTGAATCGGCTATTCGACTGTAATTTTTTTATAGCCCCATATATTTTCTGTCATAAAAGGAACCGATCAATAAAAATGTAGTTATTCAAAGTTGTAACCATGTTAATTTTATGCTAGATACAAATTCTATATAGATTTACTACAGGGAAAATTAGATTTGGTGTGAAATATGTATAGAAAACTTTATTAAGAATTTCATAGAAAAATCCAATTAACACTTTGCTTGATCTGGGAATTGAACCCAAGTCCTCTAGCGTAGCAGTTGTGCTTAGGACCAATAGACTAATGAGGCAGTTAATAAGGAGAAGAAGCGGTTAAAACCTAGACTTATTAAGGCAAAGTAATTAAATCTAGAAAATTCTCACTCACCTTGTGTTCATCTTTCAAGGTACAGTTGAATTTCTCAAGTAGTTTCCCCTTCAACAGGCTCAGTCGTGACTGAGCGCTGTCCACCTCTGTAGTAATACAAAATTATTTGTAGGAATTATTTAATATAATATTATTACACACCATCATGTCTGTATGGATAGGCTTAGATATAGGGGCACTAAGAAAACCCACGGCCGGTGTTTTTAGGTACCAAGTAATAGGGTTGAAATTGCTGTTTAACAGGCCCAATTTGCTATTTAAATCACAATTATTCTTTTTTTTTTGGAAAATCTGGTACATTTATGGTATTATAATGTGTACAATGAGTAATTATTAAGATAATTGAATAACATAACGTCGCCGATACTTCAATACCGCGTAACTGTCACTTGGTTATAAGTCCTTAACTTTGATTTAAATAAAATTGAAAATGATTGAAAATTGGGCTTTACAGCAATGTGTTAGTTACGCGGTATTAAAGTATCAGCGACGATAAGGTAGATAATATATTTATTTTGTAACGCATTTCAAAGTTAACTTTTACGTAATCTGGAACAGCTATGTTCTAAGGCACCTGTGTGGCAAAAGTGGTTCACATAATGGACAAAGTATAGTATAATGTATGTACGTACGATCTTGTGCGGTAGCGTGCGCGACCTTGAAGACGACGGCATGTCCTGCGGCGTGGTGCGCGCGCAGGGCCGCGGCCGAGCCCAGCGCGCGCATGCGCCCCCCGGACAGGATGCCGATGCGCGAGCACAGCGCCTCCATCTCGTCCATACTGCACCACAATTACATCACCATCAACACATGCCACAAATACGTTTTGAATTTAGAATATTCTAAATTGGGCGAATGTGGATTACACCAACGCCGAAGAGTTTGAATTAAATAAAATCCAACCTTTATACAATACCAGTTTAAGCTGGTCTCGCATTCTATACGCTTTTTATACAATAAGAGGCCGGCGTAAACTGGTTTTGTATGGGTTGATGTGTAGCCGTGCGTACAAATAGTAGGGGCAGAAAAACTGATTTTTTTTGGTGAATCACAATATGATTCACATATACGCAATAGGCAATAAGTTCCAGTATAAGTTCACCTCGCAGATTAAAGGCTTCGGCTTCTTCGTATACTCCGAGGTCAGCTTATAATGGAAATATACGATACGGTGTGGACGGTGCGGTCTCACTTCACTTAACGATTGAATAAAAATGTTGTTTTTTTTAATGGCGCCCGGCCACGTCTACGCCGGCGCTGGGCTCGTCCAGCAGCACGAGCTGCGCGTGTGACCTGTGTGTGTGACCTGTGTGAGGTGATGATGACGGAGCGCTGGTCCCGCAGCGCGGTGCGCAGCGCGGCCCAGAGGCGGCGGCGCGCGGCCACGTCGACTCCAGCGCTGGGCTCGTCCAGCAGCACGAGCTGCGCGTGTGACCTGTGTGTGTGACCTGTGTGAGGTGATGATGACGGAGCGCTGGTCCCGCAGCGCGGTGCGCAGCGCGGCCCAGAGGCGGCGGCGCGCGGCCACGTCGACTCCAGCGCTGGGCTCGTCCAGCAGCACGAGCTGCGCGTGTGACCTGTGTGTGTGACCTGTGTGAGGTGATGATGACGGAGCGCTGGTCCCGCAGCGCGGTGCGCAGCGCGGCCCAGAGGCGGCGGCGCGCGGCCACGTCGACTCCAGCGCTGGGCTCGTCCAGCAGCACGAGCTGCGCGTGTGACCTGTGTGTGTGACCTGTGTGAGGTGATGATGACGGAGCGCTGGTCCCGCAGCGCGGTGCGCAGCGCGGCCCAGAGGCGGCGGCGCGCGGCCACGTCGACTCCAGCGCTGGGCTCGTCCAGCAGCACGAGCTGCGCCGACCCGCACAGCGCCGCGGCCGCTCCCAGCCGGCGGACGCACCCGCCGCTGTACTCCTCTACACGACGCTTAGCGTATTTCTCCAAACCTAATGGAACAGCATATTTGGTTTGTAGTTCCCGAAACCGGCCCGTGAATCGTGAATAGCGGCGGTAGCCTAATGGCTAGGGCGTCGGACTTGTGTAAAATGGTTTTCGAAGACATAGATCGACAACGCAAAGTTAGTTCGATCAATAGTAGGAGGAATTTCTGAGGGTAAAAATATAGCAGCATTGTACTTAGACATGAGCAAAGCATTTGACTTTGTTCACCACTATAAACTGCTGGCCAAACTAAATACGGAATTTGAAGTACAGCTCACAAATGGTTTGAAAGTTATCTCAGCAATAGATCACAGTATACTGAGATTAGTAATATAGACACACGAAATAAGACAGCTTACATATCTGAATACCAAATTAATAGATACGGTGTTCCGCAGGGCAGCATACTTGGCCCAGTTCTCTTCCTCTTATACATAAATTATCTTCCTAAATGTACGAGACACGAGTCCATATTATTTGCAGATGATACAACTATTTTAATACAATCTGAAGACAGATATTTTGTTTGAAAATGAAATTAATGAAGCGAATATCTAACAGCAAACATTTCAAAAACTAATATTATGCAATTAACAACAAGTAATTCTCAACCTAAAACTATAAAAATAGCTACCAAAATTCGGATATCGAACAAGTAGAAGCATTAAAATTTTTAAATTTTTGGTAATAAAAATAGATGACAATGTAACATGAAAACTCATATCGACGAAATATGCAAGCTTACAAGCTTATTATGGCTATGTAGCATGTGTTCTTCAGTACTGGCTGATAGTCTTCGGTGCTTTAAATGAAGTAGACAGAGCATTTAAGGTGCGGAAGAAGTGTATCAGAGCAATTTAGAGCCAAACTTAAATTACTGCCTCTTTCCTGCACGTCTATCAAACAAGGCGTAGTTTTTGCAAAAGAACATTCAGGGTATTTCCGAAGCAATAAGATTTTAAAATTAGAATAGTTAGGGGTAGAATTAGTAAGAAATTGTACAGGCCATCTAATAATAATCTTTAATAAGCTAATATCATTAAAAAATCTTGTAAAAAGTCCATTTAAAATTAAATTATATCCTTTGTAAAAAAAACAAAAACATTTGCATGCTATATTTTAAGCAAAAGTACATGGACTCATCTAAGGTATAAGAACTCTATTACTGCTATACTATAATACTTTGGGCAAATAAACAATTTTGACTTGATTTGTAAGTAAGTTAAGAGTTGATATCGCAACTCTTACTGCCATGATCCTAGAATGTTTGTTATAGGCGAAAATTTTGTGCCATGGTGAAAAGATCTGCCGTAACGAGGATTTATCGTGAATAGATGGACACCACATGGATGGAATAGATGGCTGGCCACCGTACATAAACACGGTGGCCAGCACGTCAAGTGACCACAAAATGACAAATTTTCACAGTTGATTTTGAACTTTATCTTCAACAATTTAAGGTTTAAAATCATTTGGAGAAATTTGACAGTTTTGTATACCTTCACCTGCTGGCGACTGTACCTTAATTTTAACATTTCTTTTACTATTATTATTTTAATTGTAAAAAAAAAATTAGTTGTGTAATATCCCTCTGCAAGCTGTGGTCCCCTGTAAGTGAGGGAGCACACTTATTACATACCATTAATTTATCTTAGCCTTAAGTCATCCTGTGTATATCTTTCGTTGGAGATCCTAAATAAATTTTAAAAAAACTTCAACACTTACCAACAAGCTGTATCCAGGACTTGACTTCTTGCTTCACGTGGTGCTCGTCGAAGCCTCGCAGTGTGAGCACCAGCGCCAGGTTCTCCTCCCCAGTTTGGAACATGTCCAGACCGAAGAACTGCGGGCAATAGCCCAGGGTCTGCAAATACTATAAAAAAAAAGAAAATTTTATTTACTTATGATCGTAGAAATTCTTCCTCCTCCCTGAACAACCTTTGATAACCAAGTTAAACAATATAAAGCTGTGTTATAGTTTTTTTGGTACGGCTTCGTTGGTTTAGTAGTATTGGCTGCTTAGCGTGAGGTCCAGATTTTAATTTCCAAGTCGAATCAGTGGTTTTTTCAATGAAATTCTTTGAAGCAGCTCGGAGTCTGGATTTGTGCCTGGGTAATGGCGATAGGCTCGCCCCCTATTACATGGGACCTAAACATACCGGCAAAGTGTAGATGTACATTAGTACACCCTTCGGGGAATACAGGCGTGATGATATGTTATGTTATCATTACCTTAGAGTTTCCTCGCTTGAGATGGTATCCGTTGCCGAAGATGTTCCCCCTGGTGGCGCACTCCTCGGCTGTCAGCATCTTGAACGTGCTGGACTTGCCCGCGCCGTTGACACCCAGCAGGCCAAAACATTCGCCTGAGTAACAGTATTTTTTAGGACGGATATGGGCTGATAGCTCCAGGAAACTTTTTTAATGTCATTGGATTTTGTGACAGGGTACTGTATGCCTCTGAAAACGGCCGCGTCTTACGAATTGTAGGTCGTAGGTTCAAACCCAGACAGCCGCTTTAACACTGCTCCGAAAACGGTGAAAACATTGTGTGGAAACCGGCATGTCTTAGAACAAAAAAATCGAAGACATGTGACATCAACCAACCCGTACTGGGCCCGCGTGGTGGGTTACAGCCCACTCCGTCTCACCGAGAGGAGGCCTTTGTCCCAGCAGTGGGAACATACGCCGATTATGCTATACTTATGCTTCCAGTCAACTCACAAACTAAGTAAGTTAACGAGACTTTGGTATCAACTAAAGGTTTTGCTGGTTTGGGAAGGCAGCTGGGGACGGCTGGATTTGAATTAAGTTTTGTTTTGGGGGCAAATTTAAAGCTTCTGTAAGTAGGAGCAGAGCTTAAACCAATGCTCAAGCTATTTTCCTACTAGGTTTTCTATTGTGAGTCATACGAACAAGAATAAAAACTTTCCTTCTTTTCTTCTTTCTAGATGTTCAGCCTTCCTTACCAAGCAATTTTGACATTTGCAATTTTGACATTTGCAAGTTTTCGCTTAGATTGCCCAGTCATTATTGGTCAGCGGAACTAGTAATTACCTGGGCGCTTACGTTAGACGTTCTTGGAATCCACTCGAACTTTCTGCACGCGTCGTGCGCCCATTGGTCGGAGTTGGCTACAAAACTACCAAGACGTAGTTTCACAACTGTGATTGGTTGAGACAAAGTAGTGGGTGGGGCTATCCGCGATCCCGCAGCTTCTATTGGTGGAACAATTACGTAATCAGTTCGTTAAAAATGGAAGACAGAAACATAGTTACCTTTCTTGACGGAGAAGCTGACGCCCTTGACAGCGGCGCACTTCTTCTTGAACAGAGGGACGTAGGTCTTGTGCAAGTCGTCCACTAGCATTGCATCCGGGATCTGTCTGGTGGCTGTATTACAATCAAATTATTGATTGAAGTTTTACATTTCTGGTCGAATTTATAGGTTTAATAAAATGAGACTGCCTCATTAGTCTGGTGGTCCTAAGCGCGACTACTACGACTCCCCAGGTCGAGCAAAGTGTTATTGGGTTTTTCTATGAAGTACAGTAGCAGCACTTAGTCCGGATTTGTACCTGGTTAATGGCAATAGGCTCGCCCCCTATTACTTTGGACCTAAACATACCGGCGAAGTGTAGGCGTACATTACCCCTCTGCCTAACCCTTTGGGGAATACAGGCGTGATGGTAATAAAATGAAAATGACGGCTATCTCAAGATAAGTCTGGTCCTTAAAACTACGGCCAGAAAGAAATGGAAGAAGACGAGGGAGGCCTTTGTCCCGTATTGGGACACTATAGGCTCGTTATAATTAGATTATACTCACGCAAAGCGATGGCCTTGCTGACGTATGCCTTCTCAGCGCGCACCATGTCGTCGGTGTCGGTGGGCGTGGCCGGCCGGTACATCGCATTCATCACCTTGTCCATCAGGCCGTTGAAGATCCCGCGCTCAGTTAACATTACCAGCGTCTACACAACATATTGTCTTATTGTATTTTTTGGCATTTTCCATGCAAAGATTATTAAGTCTTTCTTTCACTAAAATAACTTAATATACTGTCAATTACAATTACAAAATTGTCGATAGATTTGCTTACTAGAGATAAGACTTTAGAGGGCTCGTTGTTAAGTTTATATCGATGATCGTTTATATCAGAATATCGATGTCAAGTAGCAGTACGCATATGGTTGCGTTTCGTACGGTAAGTGTGGAGAGCCGGAGGCCCAATTCCTCCTTCTCCTGTCTCCCCTTTTCCTTAAATAGGCAACGCGTCTTTAACTCCTTTGGTATTGCAGATGTCCATGGGCGGCCATGACTACTTACCATCAGGTAGCTCGCCTGTTCGTTTGCCTAGTTATCCAATAAAAAAGTTATAACTGCGTTAATCAATAGATATGGAAGGTTAAATTAAGTGCTGTTTACCATCATGACAACGAACTGCACAGCCAAAATAATCATATCTTGTCCTGGGGAGTAGTCATTTATGCAGAAATAGCACGCTGGGTTTTCTCCGGCTGTAACAAGTATGACTTTTGGTATAGAAAATGAGTAGACCGTGTAGTAATGGCCTATACTCCATTTGGTTAGGTACTTAACTAAAGGTAAACAAATCATAAAAAAGGTTCTTTTATAGGGCCATTTTTCATCTTGAAACAAAACGTAACCAAAATAAATTATTTAATCATTCAAAATTATTTTCCTTTACTTTACTAGCATATTTTACTACTTTGTTTAATATTAAATGGTAATTATAAATTCTTAAGCTTGCGACCAATAAATAAATCAAATCTGATAATTATGTCATAAAGTATTGCAATGTGCCTACTAGAAAGAATCTAAAAAGACAGGAAATCAAAACCTTTTTCTACATAATAGACTTTTGATAACTCGAAAAAATTAAGAAGTAGTAGCGCGAGGAAGCGCGGCAAAATAATTAACCAATATTATACTTAGTCGGGTAACCAGACGCCATTCGTAACAGTTTGTACTTTCGTTCGTTTTTGTGTTTCTTTTGCCGTAAATTGTATTATTTAGTTATAGTTTTGTTTGTTCGTTGTTTTTATTGATTGTTAGATGTGTTGTTATTAATTTCACTCCCAATTCATGAGATACCATTGTAATAAAGGTTGAAGAGCCCTGAACGCCGCCATTTTTATTGTTTACCTTTAGTTAAGTACCTAACCAAATGGAGTATAGTGATATGATTTGACTGTTAAGTCAAAGGCCTCAAATATATCTGCGTAAACAAACTGATCCGAGCTACTAAGGAAATTAAACTTTATATTATCGACTCAAAAGAAATTTTAGAATGAATACCGCACACGACAGCTGTCATTCGGACATGTATTTTATCCCATTGAGATAAAGTTTATTTTCCCTAGTTGTTTCGATCATTTTGAGCAGTTTGTATGCACAGATATAGTAAGGTTTACAGGCAGCAACCGAATATCTATCTGGATATAGATTTTGTTATAAATAATTATACGCCAAAGCGTTTTATATGAACAGTACTAACAAAACCAGCATTTTTGACACGTATTGCTTGATATAGGTATTATACAAACTTTGTCAAAACACATATATTGTTAGCTGTATGCCTAACTCTGCGTTCCCACTGACATAAACACATGTTGCAAACAGCTACCTATCTCTGTCATTCTTATAATATACTTTACTAACTGGTACAAGATTGAATTTAAATTATTTTATTACTAACTTACTTACTTAACTTTTCTAATTAATTAAATTACTACTAACGACCTAACTGAATGGTTCCGGGAAGACCACTGCTGCGCTGCGCTAAGTCGCTAAGCTGGTACGCACGGCTACACATCAAGTTATACAAGACCAGTATAGGCTGGCCTTGAAAAGTGCGGAAAACCTTTACGATGGGAGGTCAGTATAAACTGGTTTTGTATAGCTTGATGTGTAGCCGTGTGTACAATGTAAATGTAATGCGTCAGCACTGTCCCTACAGATACATATTGCAACATGTTTTGTCGCGGGATAACTCTTTTGTTGACACACTCACCACAACATTTTTCGGAATTGAAGCCGTCCTCATTCAAGAAGAGCGTGGGGCAGAGTCCGCGGCCGTACCGACAGAGGGCGTTGAGTCTCGCGGCGGCGAGGCAGCGCAGCACCGCCGCCGCCAGCGTGTGCGGCGCCGCCAGCCAGCCGCACAGCGCCAGCGCCGCGTACCAGGCGCCCGCGTGCTCTTGGCGGAATATGTCGTACGCGGCCTTCGAGAACGGCGTAATGATACCTACAAACAATTACACGATTTGCATAACACATCGAACTTATAGGCTGAAAAGCTCTATACAAGCTTAGAGTTAAGTGGCTTAGCTCTCAGCTCGTAAAGGGCTTTTGTTAACACTTTTTTTAAAACCCTTTTGTTATTGGGGGGTAACCTAAAGGCACATGGAGGGGTGCCTTTTAATAGACCACCCCAGAACCGCCCCCGTGCGACGCCTGTTAAGGCACATCTCTTACAGTCTCCTGTAAAGAGTCTCTCTAGAACCAAATAGTGCATGGCAGCTCGTGACCACTGTGTTACCGTCTTCTTTGAGGTTGCGTGATGAATACGCAGTCTCCTGGAAGACTCCAACTCAAAAATTTCCGAGTCATTAAAAGTCTCCTCTTTCTATAACATTTTTCGAAAAGAAGTAATTAAATTACCTAATAAAGCCAATTTGCTATACCTACTATACTATAGTAGAATGTACTCTTACTTGAAAATTTTACGTTTCATTATTTTTTTTCCATTGATAAAAAACTTATCCATCTGTATTCTTCAATAGTCAACAGATACGTCACTAAATCATTTTGTCGCTAATGCTTAAGGCCTGAAGCAAGTCATCACATTCGTGACGTTATAACCGAACTAAAAAGCGGTCAAATTATTTGTAACAAACTGTACACTGGATAGACTGAAACTCGTGCACGACATTGTTGGGGAAGTGGCTGAAAATGCTAAGGGGGTGACGACAGGCTCATAATTGAAGGGCTTACCGAATATAATGATGCAGGACACGGCGATGATGCTGGTGCTGCGCTCGCCGAAGTTGAGGCTCACCAGGTACAGGAACGAGAAGAACGACAAGCTGCCCAGTAGCAGGATCAATGCGAACGTTGCTGGTGAAGAACATTAAAGTAATATCATGATTTTAGGCAGCGGTAGCCCAATGGAGCGTCAGACTTGCGATTATGTGGTTGCCGGTTCTAACCCTACCCATTGCGCTAGCGACGTGAACCCACTCATAATGTAGATTTGCAAACCACTATTGTATTGGGGTTATCCTGTAAAGATAGTGTGTGGAATAAATAAAGAAATAAATACAAGCATTTAGGTTAGTACGAGGGGTTTACAAGAATACTAGTAACATGCGACCCATCACCCACATTGCTGGTAAGCTATTATAAAAAAAATTTACATACATTGTAATAAAACAATTTTTAAACGGATTTTATCGTGTTATAACGCGAAGGTTCTACAGTCACGGCACCGATTTTCATTAATAGTACCTATTTTATTGTCATAATGATGGTAGTAGTAGTATCTTGCTGGCATGTCTTCGTGCCAGGATGATTGGGTCGGCACAACCGGGGAAGTACTGCCCTCTTACATAATATCGACGTCAAGTAGCAGTACCCATACTATTGCGTTGCGTACGGTGAGTGTGGAGCGCCGGAGGCCTAATTCCTGCTTTACTCCCCCTTCCTTTCTTTTTCTCCGTCCCCTTCCTTTTTCCTTAAAGGCTTGGCAACGCATCT
The DNA here is from genome assembly GCA_958496365.1 of Subacronicta megacephala. Lineage (NCBI taxonomy): Eukaryota > Metazoa > Arthropoda > Insecta > Lepidoptera > Noctuidae > Subacronicta > Subacronicta megacephala. The sequence continues at coordinate 11,900,987 of OY292530.1, read as the reverse complement.
TGGTATTGCGGCTGTGCATGGACGGCGATGACTACTTACCATCAGCGGACTCGCTTGCATTGCTCGTTTGCCGAGTTATTCCATAAAGTATAATAAAAGTCAGTTCAGCATTATTGTTAGTCAACTCAGTGATGCGCACGCACACACACGCTAGTAGTAGTAGTGCCTGCTGGCATGTCTAGATGCCAGCATGAATGGGTCGCACGGCCGGGGAAGTACTACCTTCCCACAGAATATCGACGTCTAGTACCAGTATGCATACTGTTGCGTTTCGTACGGTGAGTGAGGAGCGCCGGAGGCTCAATTTCTCCCTCAGTCCCCTTCCTTCTCCTTTTCTCCTTCCCCTCCCTTTTCCTTAAATAGGTTCGGTAACGCATCTGCAACTCCTTTGGATTTGCAAATGTCCATGGGCGGCGATGACTACTTCCCATCAAGTAGCTCGCCTGCTCGTTTGCCGAGTTATGCCATAAAAAAAACACACTCGTATATTTTAATTTACCATACCTTATTTTCTTTTATCTGTATTTTTGCTATATGTTAATAATAATTTGTTTACGCTGGAACGCTGACGCGAAATCCTTTTTGGATGGGTGTTAATGGCTGCGACACAGTTTACAACTAATGCAGCCATCATCGTACGTAATTTTATTGATATTTGTGTTTTTAAGTACAATAAAAAAAAATTAGTGCCTGACGTTTTATTTCTTATTTTTACGAGATAACTCGGCAACGAGCAGGCGAGCTACCTGATGGAAAGGTATTGAAGATGCGTTGCCGAGGAAGAAGAAGGAGAAAAGGAGAAGGAAGGGGATTGAGGGAGGAATTAGGTCTCCGGCCCTCTGGCTTACCGAACAAAGCGCAGTAGCGAGAGGTACTTCCCCGGTCAAGCCGGCCCCTGGCCCATTCATGCTGCGAACAGAGTGGCCTAAAAATACTAAGTGTTAGGTACCTATCATATCAGGTTGGTCGATGGTGTTGTCCTTGTCGAGCAGGTACGCGGCCAGCGCGGTGGGCAGCACGAGCGCCAGCAGCACCAGCGCGGCGTGGAACAGCAGCGTGGCCGCCCAGTGCAGCTCGGCCGGGCAGCCGCACAGCTCGTGGATGTGCCGCGCCCCCGACTGACGCTCCTTGCATACCAGCGACACGCAGTTTATGTTCGCCGCCAGAATTACTGGCAACAATACAACATTACTTAAACAAATACAATAATATAAGCAAAATAATAATAATATATACAAAAGAATATGACTACACGTCGTTATACAAAACCTATTTACGCTGGCCTATTGCTGTATGGAAAATCAACACACTGCGAGATTAACGTAAACTGGTTTTATAAAGCTTGATCTAATATTAGAAATACAGTATAAAATATAAAGAAAAAATATTACAAAAAATAGAAATGAGTCGGTTTCAGGCACAAAAAATAGGGTGTATTTTTTGTGCCTGAAACCGACTCATTTTTGTAGCAAGTGTGACGTCAACATCCAACAACTAAGCTCACGTCCAACAACTAAGCTCACGTTCCCTCTCAGAACGAGAGGGATAAGACTATAGTTATCCACGCTGGCCTAATGTATGTTGGCAGACTTCACACGCCGTTAAGAAAATATATCAAACATGCAAGTTTCCTTATAATGTTTCCCTTCACCGTTTCAGCGCGTTATAATTGATCTGTCTAATATTATGAGATAAAGGTTGTGAGCTTGTGAGGTTGTAGGGGGTAATCTCTGGATCTACTGAACCGATTTTGAAAATTCTTTTACCAATAAATAGCCACGTTAGTTGTGAATCTATATCGCTAGGGTATATCGCCAAATAAAGTGGACACGTGGGCACAGGTCGGCTATTATTAATAACAACATGCCTCCGAAAATCCAGAAATGCATGCCTTAGATTCGAACTCGAAACAGGCAGTAAAATGATCATATCACTGGGCTATCACTGCACATATATAACTAACTGACAAACCGACGAACTCATACCGACTAAATCGGACGAGATTGAAGCCCCATATCCTGGACCCAGCGTTGGTAACTTACTGAATGTGACCATGAATCCCCAGGTGATGAGAGCGGTGATGTTCTTGGGCAACACCCCCGGCTCAGCGAGGACGGAGTCGTCCAGGACGGGGTGGTTGTTGGTGGTGATGGTGCGGCCGTCCGCCCACGGGATGTACTGGCTCGCTACCAGGTTCGACAACAGATTCAGAGCTACTGGTGCCGCGTGGTGCACCGTCGTCGTATATAGTACCTGGTTTTGTTGAAAACGTACTTTATAGCTAAGACGTTAAGAGCTAACTGAGCAGTAGTTTCTTTTAAAATACTGTTATGCAGCCCAATTTGGTTCGACTGACAGAAGTCTGGAACTTATAAGTGAAATAGTTATCTAAACTAATAATTATAAAGAGGAAAGATTCGATTGTTTGTTTGTTTGCATTGAATAGGCTCTGAAAGTACTGGACCGATTTCATAAATTCTTTCACCAATAGAAAGCTACATTATTCCTGTGAGTGACATAGGCTATAATATGACAATAAACATATACTCCACGCGGGCGAAGCCGCGAGCGGGAAGCTAATATAGTTATATATATGAGAGATAGAGAAATTAAATAGTTGGTGACAATAAATGGGGCTGAAGGATTACTATATCAGAGAGACAAAGTGAGAGAAAAGAGAGAGAGAGAAAGAGTGTGTGGGTGAGAGAGAGAGAGAGAGATGGAGATAAAGAGAAAGAGACAGTGAGAGGGAGAGAGAAAAAGAGACAGTGAGAGAGAGAGATGAAATAGTTGGTGACAATAATTGGGACTGAAGGACTGATGACTTTATTTATGAGATATACAGAGATAAAGAGAGAGAGGGGGGAGGGAGGAGATGAGAATGAAACATTAAATTATTAAGGAAACCATACCTTGGCATCAGTGTTGTTGAGCTCTACTCCTACTAGGTACTTGTTGTATTCCAGTATATCTCTTTGCCCCGTACGGAGCATAGCTGTGAAGTAAAATGCAATTTAAAAACAATACTGAAATCATATATTTTTTTCTATTTATTTGGAAAATAATATTAGGATACAAAAAAAAGACAATAAATAACAAATAAAAATTATTTTAGCATTACATAATATGAACTAGAAAGGTATACATTTTGCCGCCAGGATCTACCTCTGCCTACCCACATGGGAGACAGGCGTGACAATATGTATGTATGTATGTATAAATTTTCTACTGAAAAATGCAAGACCCAACCGCGGTAGGCTAGCGTGGCGGACTAAAGTTTTATGTTGGTATCCTCATGACGCATTTTCATGAGTGCCGGAGGCCCAATTCCTCCCTCAGTCCCTTTCTTTTCTCCTTCCCTTCCCCTATTCCATAAATAGGTACGGCAACGCATTTGCAGCTCCTTTGTTATTGCAGATGTCCATGGGCGGTGATGACTACTTAACATCAGGTAGCTAGCCTACTCGTTTGTTGAGTTATCGTATAAAAAAATACTGTTAGAAGTATGTTTTCAGCGCAGTGTATGAAGAAATATAAAACGCTTAAACATATTTACTATCCAGAACTTACGACCCGAGATGTGGTAAGTAGTAGAAGTTACTACATACTAGACAATTTTTTTTCCTAAGTGAATCTATTGAAAAGTATTGGTGCTGTGATGTTTTCAAAACTTGGCGGTGTTCAGCGACTTTCGTTGTTGACCGTACCTCGCTTGCGCGTTTACCGAGTTATCTATGGGGGCCATCCATAAAGCATGTCACACGAATTTAATGAATTTTTAAGTGTAGTAGTCCATATTTTGCAATTTTACATCTAGTAAAATTTGCTTTATTAGATGTACTATCAGCAAACTCAATATCTAGCCAATTTGCAAAAAAAACCCGCGCACACGATGACCACAGCTATACACCGCCCTTTTTTGCTAAACAATAGTACTAAAACAAAAAAAGGATCCTTTTTGGATTACCAATATTATAGAACAATAACAATTTTTCAATAACAAAAGCAGGGGTCTCTGCAAATACCCTAATGATGCGACGCTATTGGTTGATGAGCGAGGTAAGCGCTAGTATAGCAGCCGAGCGCTGCAAGCAGGAATAGCCCTTATGGTGGGCAGATATTGAATTGGTCGATAGTACCTATAAGATTTTGAAATGAGACGTCACAAAATTTCCTCCTCCCACCTCTAGTCACACAATGTCACTCGTCGTTGACCCCCTCCCCTTTAAGGTGTGACGTACTTTATAGATGGGCCTTACTCCATAAAAAATATATAATTAAGAGCGTGAGACTCTGGTACTGACTGGTGGCAACATCGTCGGCTCTCTCGAAGGAGACTTGCGGGTACTTTTTGGTGAGCGCCGCCAGCTGGGCGCCGGGAGCTGATACAGAGTACAGCACGCGCCGGTCCGGACGTGTGGCGTACACGTCCAGGTTCATCGCCAGCGACGGGGACGATGACAGCTCCACGTTGTTCATTTGGTTCGTCAGGATGAATATCATTGTTAGCGGCAGCACGATTTGCTGGAAACAATATACGTATTTAAAAAAAAAATGTGAACTTATGTGCACACCTCTGCCTAACCCATTGGGGAATACATGCGTGATGGTTTGTTTTTTTTTATATAGAATAACTCGGCAAACGAGCAGGCGAGCTACCTGATGATAAGTAGTCATCGCCGCCCATGGACATCTGCAAAATCAAAGGAGTTGCAGATGCGTTACCGAGCCTATTTAGGAAAAGAAAGGAGAAGGAGAAAAGAAGGAAGGAGATTGAGGGAGGATTTGGACCTCCGGCCCTCTCACTCACCGAAAGAAACGCAAAATACGCGCATACTCGTAGTCGTGGAGTTGCGGAAAATAGCCCGCTATACCATACCATACGTTACAATTAAGTGCAATTCAGCAAGCACAGCGCTAAATTACCTACAGCTATATTAACTTAGAAGTTGCATCCTTTTCTATCGCGTAACTCTTACCTCTACTGACGATACTAGGGTTCTTCGATTTAGGTTCGACGATCTTTTAAAGAATAATTTAATCTGAATATTTAGTTACCAGTTAGGTAGGTATGTGTCTATTACTCTATTTTGGTGAACAAGGGACACCGCGCGTACTTACGATACCTTCACGGGCAGTGAGACAGGCTTGACTGCTCAGATCAAATAAAAAGTTAACGTGGAACTTGCGAACAAAGAAGTCCGGCCTCACCTCTTTGTTCGCAAAGTTCCATCTTAACTTTTTATTTGTTCTGAGGCTTGACTGTACTTATAATTTATTTGGCGTCATATTAATGTTTATTATAAATAGAGATGATCAACAAAATCAAAAATAAAATTGGTACAAGTTTTATGCTAGATACAGAGCGCACTATAGCGGTTTGTGACGTCACAAACCAATGCACCATACAAATTATATACTCACCAATATAAGGAACACCCACTTCTTGTATATGGCGTATTTAACTTGCCTCTTCAATAAAACTATCAACTGGCGCATGTATAGACGGATACCGGTTAACCTCTTTACCGCCATTACTCCTAGAAAAGACAATTGAGATAAGACTCGCGGAATAACATTTGCCATAGGAAGTATGCCTTATTTCTTTTGGAATGACAATTTGCAATATCGATATATTACAGAGATTTGCCATATGAAAATGTACCTTATTCTTGTATAATAACGCACTCGTTGTTAAGAGTTTCTGTTTGAGAATACAATTTGATGAAGTTACTCACCGTGATCATTAGCGTTGTCTACTTCATCATCAGATAATGTGTTGTCGACGTCACTGCAGAGCCTTGAAAAAATACCAAAAAATTGGTCTGAGAGTTTGTTATGTTACATTATTCTCTTAGCATTTTCCCAACTATATTGGGGTTGGCTTCGGGGTTTAATCAAATGCGGCTAAATATCTATAATATTCCATCATTATTTTAGGCAATATAGATATATTTATAGAAGAAACTTACTTCAAAAACACCTCTTCGAGCGTAGAAACGCCGACGCCAATAGAATCGATGCCCAGCTCTGACCGCTTCGACTCAAGCGCCGTGAACAGCTTCGGGAAATTCTTAGTGGACGTCGCCGGCAAGCTATACGATATAGAGTTGATTGTCTTCTCCTTAACGGACGCGTCCGCTACGTGTGACGTCACTACGTCCGTGATATCCGAGTCTTTTGGAGTGCCGATAGTCGTTAAAGATAGGCGGTAACCAGTTCCTGTAAATATTGTTTGGTTAATGTGTATGACAAGAATATGTATGAATGTGGACGAAGCAAAAGAAGTATACAAGAATCGTAGAAGATGGCGTTCTGTAGTGTCTGCCTACACTATGTTTGGTTAATTTATACGATCAATTCTGTAGTAAAGCGAGTTTTGAGGTTAGGTGGCGGTCATTATCACTAGCAGCGCACGAGTTTCCGCTGAACGAAATGGCCATATTCCGCTAGAGATTGATCGAATAATAAAGTTGTATGATATAAGCGCTTAAAGTTTTTGATAGGGATTAAGTGGGGATGCTGGGTCTCTTTCCCGCAAAAGTGTTAGTATAGATATTTTTTTATTTTTTTATTTTAAACTTGATTATTTATTTTTATGGATTCTGACGTCACAAGCCAATATAGTGCGGTCTGTCTACCATAAAATGAAAATGATTTTAAATTCCTAATTTTTGTACCAATTTTAATCTTGTTTTTGTTCTTCGGATCTATTTATGTTTTACAGGACAACATTTTTTATGGGACCAAAACTGTTAACCGACCATATTAATCGGCTTTATTTATGGTTAGCAGTTTTATTAGGCTATCAAAAAATTACAGTCAACTAGCCTATTCTACAATGTGGCTGTATAAAATGTAAGGACAGATGTAGATGAAGCGGCGGTAGTCCAATCGCTAGGGCGTCGGACTTGCGATCATGTAATTGACAGTTCGAAACTCACCCATTACACTGCCGACGTGAACCCACTCGTAACACAAGCATATTTTGCTTAGCACGAGGGGTTAACAAGATTACTAGTACCTAATGTGCGACCCACAATGCTAGTAAACTTGGAAAAGAAAATGTACAGACCGACAGCCATCTTGAGATGCATGGTGGTAGCGAAGCAGCGCAGTACCCCGGCGTGCAGCGCGGCCACGCGGTCGCCGAGGGCATCAGCCTCCTCCATGAAGTGCGTCGTCAGCAACACCGTGCGCTCACCGCGGAGGGACTGCTCATTATATCATCACGTCAGTATTCCTCGAACGTAGTAGTAGTGTCTCACTGGTATGTATACATACCAGCATGAATGGTTCGGGAAGTACTCCAACAGGACGGAGGATAGGAGAATACTGGCAATAGGAGGCCAGTTTATTGACATTAAGGCACTAATCCAAACTCCGCGGACTGCCTCGTTAGTCTAGTGGTCCTAATCGAGACTGCTACGCTAGAGGTCTTGGGTTCGATCCAGGTCGAGCAAAGTGTTATTGAGTTTTTCTATGAAATTCTCAGTAGCAGCTCGGGGTCTGGATTTGTACCCGGTGAATGGCAATAGGCTCGCCCCCTATTACATGGGACCTAAACATACCGGCGAACTGTGGGTGTACATTAAGTACACCTTTGCCTAAACCTTCGGGGAATACAGGCGTGTTGGTGTGTCCAAACTCCGAGTTGCAAATTTCATAGAAAACGCAAAACATTTTGATTGACTTGGGATTAGCGTAGGAGTCGCACTTAGAACCACTAGACTAATTAAGCAGTTACAACAACAATGTTAAGCGCCATTACAACTTGCCATCAGGTGGCTCATCTGATCGTCTGCCGACTTAACGGATGGTTAAATCGCATGTTTCCTCGCGATGTTTTCCTTCACGGTGAAAGCGCGTGATAATTAATTATTAATACGCACATGACTTCGAATAGTCAGTGTGACAGTGCAGTGATAGCCTTGTGATATGACTATTGGAAACAAACAAACACTCGAGTCATGTGCGAAAAGTAACTTAGTTGTATCCAGTATAACAAAACCTAGGCTTAGTAAGGGAAGGCTTTAAGTTGTAAGACATAAGTGCTCACGAGCAGCAAGTCCCAGAGGTCCCGGCGGGTCTCGACGTCGAGCCCCGAGGTGGGCTCGTCCAGCACCAGTACGTCGGCGCCGCCGGCCAGCGCGCACGCCAGCTGGGCCCGTCTCTTCATGCCGCCCGACAGCTCCTTGCTGAGCGACTGCAGCTTGTTGCCGATCCCTAAGCGGTCTGCCAGCTTGCGGGCAGACATGTCCGCTTCCGAGTATGTGCCCTGTTTCAGCTGAACACGAAGAAAAAAATCAATAAAAGTCTGTTTACACGACGCAAATTTCTTGCGTGTTACATAGAATAAAATGACGCAATCAATTACTTGCATCGTCCAAACACTGTTTATTTTATTTTACTAGGATCTTCAACAAAGAATACACCTTACGAGGTATAGTAGTTACAACATAAAACATACCATCACGCCTGTATTCCCCGAAGGGTTAGGCAGAGGTGTACTTTATGTACACCCACAGTTCGCCGATATGTTTGAGTCCCATGTAATAGGGGGCGAGCCTATTGCCATTCACCGGGCACAAATCCAGACTCCGAGCTGCTACTGAGAATTTCATAGAAAAACTCAATAACACTTTGCTCGACCTGGGGATCGAACCCAAGACCTCTAGCGTAGCAGTCGCGATTGGGACCACTAGACCAACGAGGCAGTCAGTATAGTAGTTACAATAATAGATATTCCTTGATTTTCCTTAATTACAGGAGACCACGCTACGTAGTAATATAAGACAAACAGAAAGTAGAATTAAATGCACTTACTTATAATTTTATAAGTATTATAGTCCCGTAAAATTATTCGTTGGTATTTTAAATAAATACAAATTAAATTCTGCTCCTCCTAAGAGATACACGTGGTATAATCATAGTCTCTTTCTGCGTCAAAAAAACCTTTATTACAATTTTTGCCTTAAATCTTACCAGAGTGAAGAACTTAATGTGTTCCAGCACAGTTAGGTCTGGGAAGAACAGGTTCTGTTGTGGGCAGAGGCCGAGGTTCTTGCGGACTGCGTCCCGCTGCGTCACCGTGTCTTTTCCATTCACGTACACCTTTCCATCTGTAGCGCTAGTCATGCCTGGGAAAGTAGTTTAGACGTTGTACTGACAGCAAAAGATACATCTGTACAAGTGCTAAAATGGAAATTCTGGTACGCAAGGCATCAAGCTATACAACATTATTTTTAGTATATGCGAAACCAGAATATAGTTTGTTCAGAATAAGTAACTGAATCGATTCCAAGAATTTTTACAGCATGTCATATTTGGTCCTCAAAATTTCAAGTACCTATACCAAGTGCCTATCCGCAATCATACGCGCACAACACAGGTCACTGCCAGTCAGTTCAGGGAAACAACCCCTTCAGTCGCCCGAAGTCAATGCCAACCATTCGTAATAAGATCATTTAGCTTAGCACGAGGGGTTAAATAGTAATAGTAGAAGAATACTAGTAATAAGCTTTTATTTAATGTTAAAGGCTCTAGTAAGCAAATCGACCAACAGTTTTGTTATTGGCAAAATATTTTATCTCGCATATTAAAAAAAATAAAGCTTAATAGCAATGTGGGTCGCACATTATTTGTATTCTTGTTAACCCCTCGTACAAAGACCACGGTAGTGCATTGGGTGGGTTTCGAACCGGACTTCTAATATGTATTTGTAGTAGCCACCGGAATCATTGTTTCTATGAAATGCGAAGTCAATATGAACTTTTACGTACCAGTGATGATAGACATGAGAGTAGTCTTGCCGGCACCGTTGTGCCCCACGAGCACCGTAATTTCTCCCTTGTACACCTCCAGGGAAACGTTCCTCAAAGCATTCTGTTTTGGATATACCTAAAACAACAACATTAAATATACACTGAAGATACGATTTATAGAAGGTGGGTGGCAGCGGATGGATGCGAGCTGCTTAAGACCGGGATGGTTGGCGCTCTTTGGGGGAGGCCTACGTTCAGCAGTGGACGGCAATAGGCTGATATGATGATGATGAAATATACACTGTGCCATTTAGGTCGCCTTACACGCGAAAGGGCCTCGTCATATTATCATTATGAACAATTTTCACTATAGGACCAACCCTGAAATTGTGAAAAGAAGTCTACAGTTTCATAGAAAAGTCATCGAGAAGATGAAATGTAGGGAAATATTTTTTCCACTATTTCAGGGTTGGTACACGGCACAAGTTTTAAAAAATAATCCGTATTAAAACCAGCCAGTAAAGTTTTAGCGAAGGAAAAGTCTGAGATTGAACTTTTAATTTTGAACCCTTTTTTCTTTCATGGTAATTGCGACATGTGACAAAACGATAACTTTTTCAAAACTGATTAATAAAACTGTTGCTTAATAATCGTTATTATAGAAGATAGAAGTTTATTTATTTAATTACTATGGAAGACTTTCAGCTACTTATTACAAAATAAAAATAGTGTGTTAAACTGACAGCCAATTACAAGTCTCCGCGCTTAAAAGATAAAATAATACAAAAAAGTATCTGTGAACAACATACAAGTATAGCCAAATTATATGAAAAATATAAGAACAGAATATGTTGATTAACTGAATAATTAATATTGAATTAATTGCCTATTTATTAAAAAAGTTATGGCTTAAGCACTTTCTGGCGCAGGATACACTCGTAGTAAAAATATCAAAACCGTTTACACAAATTATTTAGGTTTCTGCTTAAAATAGAGAATTCGGCCATAATTGACAATTTACTCTACTATCGACTTTGATAATGTTATAGTTATTCCTGGCCGCTGTTATAATTAAAAAAAAATACCTTAGACACGTTGACAACCTTGATTCCGACTTCCATGTTAGCAGGGGTAGGCTCGAAGTACCGCGAGTCGGTAGCCATAGGATGTTCCTCCTCGCAGTCACTATCAGGGTTCACTTCGTTCTTATTCCAGTATTGTGCCTACATACAAACATTTTGTTTTTAAGGTTCGATTGTGGGACTAGTTGTCTGTGTACGCACGGCTACATCAAGCTTTAAATTAAACCAGTTTACGCTGGCCTCTTATTGAATAGGAAGCCTATACAATGCGAGATCAGCTTAATCTGGCTTTGTATAGGTTGACCTGTAGCCGTATGTACCCGAGGTTATCGTTGTTCTCAAACTTATGGGAATTTCCCAAAATCCCGCCTTAGTGCTCACCTAAGTTATAAACGGAAATCCAGTGCAATTTCATGCTTCTACAACCATCGATTTGTTAGGGTGTTATTGAGTAGATATTGCAGGACCTAAACGTCAACTTTTGATAAATATAATATGATTCGCGTTCACACACATACCATGCTATAAATTTCCATTATAAAGTGACCTCGCGTTGCAGGGAGTTTTGTACAATGACAGGTCAGCTTATACTGAACACATATAGCACTAGCCTACGGTTTAATTCGCATCCCAAAAGAATTTTTGAAACAAAAGGTAGCCTAAGGCCGTTTGTCCACCGCGACCGTCACCGGCACGTCACCGTCAACGAGATTATTTCTGGCCGAGATCACGTTGACGTGACGGCGATCGGTTGTCCACCGCGACGATCCGATCTCGGTGGTTCAGTCATTTGTTTGATAACTTCTCCATCTGCTTTTGTACGTAAGAAAGCGTAGACGATGCAAATAATTTTGGATTTACCATAATACGAGAAAGATACATTACAGGAGCGTTCCTATTCCTATACTAAAATTCATCAAAATTATTTCTGCGGTTACATAATTACTACACTAACATAATTATCTAAAGTAATATTATAAAGAAGAAATAATTGATTGTTTGTATTGAAAAGGCTCTGAAAATATTGGACCGATTTGAAAAATTGTTTCACCAATGGAAAGCTACATTATTCCGGCTATATATTATCTACACGCGGGCAAAGCCGCGGGCGGAAACCTGGTATTATATAAAGTGTGAGTGACGGGAAGCTGCATGCACATGAATCAATATATCATTCATCAAAAGTTCCTTTTTTATAGCTCCCTGTATCTTTTTTCGAAAAATTAAAAGACATAATTATGGAAAAATACAGCTGACTTTTTCGCCCAATAAACCTAATGTTAGAATATACGATGTGCATCACACGAAAGCAAATAGAGGGTGTGGAATTATATTGTTTGTTTTTACGATGTTTTCTTAAATAAGGCATAGAAGTAAAGAGAGAGACGTGAATAACGCCTCCAAGAATTTTAATTATCAACCCATTACAATGTCACACACGGGTCTCCTTACACAATGAGAGAGATAAGGCTATAGTCCACCACGCTAGCCTACTGCGGGTTGGCACTCTTCGCACGCAGTAAAGAAAAACTCTCAGGCATGCAGATTTCCTCACGATGTTTTCCTTCACCGTTTAAGCGCGTAATAATTTATTAATAATTCGCACATGACTTTGATAGTCAGAGGTGCGTGTCTTGCAGTCGAACATGAACTTGGCAGTCAATAATGTTAATATGTAGTTAAAAGTATGTTTATTTAAATGAAAAGACCCCGCATTTGATACAACCCGCACGCTAGATGTCGCTACGGTTCTATGCCTGCACACTAAGCTTATTTTAAGATTATTAATTCATTTTCTGACACTTACGCGCATATTCGTCATTCGTTTTGTTCTTTGATAAATCTATACAATGACCCAAAACACTAAAACATGAAAATTAAATCTACTAACATCCTCGTCTTCGCTATTGGTGTTCTGAGTGGAGTATTTACTCCCTCTTTCGACTGTCCTACTCACTCTTCGAACTTCATAATTTGTGCTAAGAGCGGAGGTTCGGATCTCCGAATCCTTATAATGCGACATTTCAAAGTCTGCGTCGTTTTCAGTCTTGTAGGCTATCTTTCTCGCTTGTTTGCGCTGAAAATTGAGCCGGAATGAAGGGAAATAGCCTAAAATGCAGCATGCATTTGGAATGATTGGCTTATATAACGTATATGGTACATAAGTCTAGTGGTCTTAAGCGTCTTGTCCAATTCCCGGGTCGAGCAAAGTGTTCTCGAGCAAAATTATTGGGTTTTTCTATGAAATTCTCAGTAGCAGTTTGGATTTCTGCTCGGGTAATGGCAATACGCTCGTCCCCCAAATGATATTTATTTTTGTAAATAGGTCCTTTATAGACACTTACAGGTCGATGTTTTAAATTCCAGATTGTCTAGTATTATCAGATATGCGACTTTTATAATGTAGGGGAATTTCTGAACAGGCCTTTTGAAGAAAGCATTGCAGTTTCATGAGCTGACCTGTCCTAATTAGTCATGTTACAGAGTATCTTAGTCGGGTGGTTGTCGCGGCGGGGATATCGTTATTTGGCAACGGCGATCAGACACAGGCCTCTAAAAAACACGTGTCTCACTACATCCCGCTCCCCCCCCCCGTCTCCCTAGCGATAATTCATGTTATTTCCACCATCACCCCATGAGAACAACTAAGAATATTGGAGTATATCTTAAACAAGATGTGTTTATTAATGAACACGCTACCGCAGCTGTCGTTCTGACATCTATTTTATCAAAGATAAAGTTTCATTTCCTCTGCATTGTAGTTAATTACGAACACTGTTATTTCAATGATGCTGACTGTACCAACAGAATGAAAGAATGGAAATGTCGTCAGCCTTTTCATCTCCTATAGCTTCCGAATCATCCTTTCATATCTCTCTCTTCACTTCACCTCCCTAAGTTCCACGTACCTTGAAGAGGAAGTTCCAGGGCAAGGCCTGTCCATACTGGCCCGGCCTGACGAGCGAGAGGTACCAGGCCAAGGAGTAGAAGATGGTGGCTTGGAGGATCATGTATATGTAGCTGACGAACACGGAGCCGTTGTTGGCCGCGTGCGACCTCATCATGTTGCTGAAGTATGCGCCGGTACCTGGGTGTGTAAAAAAGAAAATATCATATCAAATTGGACTTTGAGGTGTAAGTATTTGAGTTAGAAATTCGTTGTTATATTTTTATTGAGGTCTGTATGTAACAAAAAACTATATTGAAATCGACTAAACAAATATGTAGGGAAAAACATTGGACCAAATGAAATGTAGAGAAAAGATAGATAGATAGATTATTCTTTATTGAACACCAAAAGAAACAAAAAAACAAAAACAGTCGTTACATGAGTTACAATTGGCAGTCTTGTCGCTAAATGCAATTTCTTACAGACAACCATTGGATGGACAAGATCGTTTAAAAAGATAATTAGCTGTTTTGTTTTCGCAATATTTTTAGGGTTCTTTTAATTTTTTTTATTTAAGATGTGTGTGCTCTTGACCTTAATCTAGCCGCCGAGGGAAAGATGAGGTCGACGGTGGAGCGAGCACACCCAGAAGATGCCTGTTCACCCTCCTTTTGAAGATATTGGGTTGTTTATACTCGGAAACACGGGGTTCAAAATAATTCGTATTAAAAAGCTTTTAGTTGTTAGACAACTTAAATGTCACGATGTCTAGATAGTTCACAAACTAGAAAATCGATGTATTCTTTTAATCATCTTATTGCCCTTTTTCCCATTTATTTTGGGGTCGGCGCAGCCTGTTCTTTTCTTCCATTCTTCCCTGTTAGTCGTCATCTCATCATTCAATCCCTTTTCCATCATATCTACCTTCACATAATCCACCCATCTTTTCTTTGGTCTTTCTAGTTTTTTCTATAATACTCACCATATATTTCAAGCACGGCCACCTCCTTCCAGAACCAGTACATGGGCGCGTGGGGTAAGAACCCCGAGGCCAGGGTTGCCACGTACGGCATGTATTTATATTCCGAGATCACGCGAATTGGGATCCATAGCACAACATATGCTAACACCGACATGGATGCCGCGTACTGGGCTGTAAATAAAGGACAATATTCATTTTTTATATCGTAAAGCGTAGCGCGACTGCAACGCTAGAGAGGCAGGACCTCTAGCATTCGATCCCCAGGTCGAAATGTTATTGGGTTTTTCTATTTATATATTTTTTATCACAGATAGGCTTACGCTTGACCACAACTTGCCTGATGTTAAGCATCGAAGTGGTCTAAAATGGAGCGCGCTTCCCTCCCAGAAGATACCTATTCACTCTCGTCTTAAAGACATCCAAATTGTAGGTCTCAGGGAACAAAGATTCCGGTAGTGAGTTCCACAATAGAGCAGTACGCACTATACATATAGATTTAGGCACTTCCACCACGTAACAGTGGCGACTTGCCGTAGCTCTGCTCATCCGATAGTGGAACGGAGACGGTGGAACTATTTCATTCTCCGAAATTCTCCGTAGCAGCTCTGAGTCTGGATTTATGCCCGGTTAATAGGCTCGCCCCCTATTACATGGGACCTATACATACCGGCAAAATGTGGGTGTACTTTAGTAAACCTCTGCCTTACCCCTCGGGGAATACAGGCGTATTGGTATGTATGTATGAAACGTTCAATCCTCAAGCCGCAACCAGACAGACGCGGCGGAGGACTTCTTTTTTTTATTCATTGGAACCACAAACAAGTTTACAATCTCTATTATAAAAAGCTTAACTAATACAATGTTACTTCTTGTAAACTAAGCATCGCTGGTCACCTAAGTCATTACAGAATTACAAATGGTGAACCTGTGTTACAATTTACATTTTATAAACTAAATCGGCTTATAATTCATTCTACTGTATTGTTAATATGGTTGTTATAAAAATATATGAGATACATTTATGTAGGTATATTGTTATTCTTTAATATATTCATATATTACATAGTATATTATAGAAAAATAGAATTGTATAGATCACTTACTGCCTCTAGAGATGTAACTGCAGACGAACGCCAAAGATATGATAGTGTTGAAGTACAGTAGCAGCATCAGGAAGATGAGGAAACCGTTGGAGTTAGGTATGATAGGATTCGAAGACACCTTGCAGAGTATGGTGGCGCCGATGGAGAATATCAGGCCGCAAGGCAACACGTTTAGGAAATGAGACAGCCCTAGCGTATTGAGGCCCACTCCTACCATCTTCATTAACTCCTGAAAAATATATTTATAGTTTTTTTGAGTCCGTATTAAAAGGCATAGAGCAATGTATGTACTAATAAGACACAGGAATATTTTATTAACAGCAACATACATATTGTAACGCTTGTCTCCCATGGGAGTAGTCAGAGACAAACATTTAACAAAAACCGGCCAAGTGCGAGTCGGACTCGCGCACGGAGGGTTCCGTACCATTACGATTTATGACGTATTAAAAAAAACTATTTACTAGATCTCGTTCAAACCAATTTTCGGTGGTTGTTTACATGATAATGTACATCGTATATTTTTTTTGTTTTATCTTTCTCTTATTTTAAAAGTTCTCGCGCAAACTATTCAGTTTAGAAAAAAATAATATTAGAAACCTCAATATCATTTTTTAAGACCTATCCATAGATACAACCCTAACGTATGGGTTTGATGAAAAAAAATATTTGAGTTTCAGTTCCAAGTATGAGGAACCCCAAAATGTATTATTTTTTTCTATTTTTGTGTGAAAATCTTAATGCGGTTCATAGAATACATCTACTTACCAAGTTTAAACAGCATAGTTCTTATAGTTTCGAAAAAAGGCTGTGACACGATCGGACAGACAGACAGACAGACATGACGAATCTATAAGGGTTCCGTTTTTACTATTTTTTATATAATATATAATATAATAATAAATAATAATATTTTTACTATTCCGTTTTTACGGAACCCTAAAAACTGCTTTAAAATCTATTAAAAAGAGTTGACCAAATAAAATGTCGGGAATAGCTGTTTCTATTTCTTTATTTTAGGTATCAAAAGATCATCGGTAGTGCTCGAGGGGTTAACAAAAAATAAAAAAAAACTATAGATTTCCACTTGCTACGATCTTGGCACAAAACTTCGCTTCATCTACATTCATTAACCTCCTCATGCATAATCGGTGGTTTAGGGTGCTCGCAACCTGGGCTGTTTTAAAAACAACCGCAATTTGGTTGGTTCGCCGAGGTCGTCCCCTTCCAACTCGTCGATCCGTAGTCGTCATGTATTTTTGTTTCGTCAATCTCCGTTCATCCATTCTCTCTACATGACCAAACCATCTGAACATACCTTTCTCAATCCTTGTTACTACATCTTCTATCACTCTACAATGCTCCCTTATCACACTGTTTCTTACCGTCTTTCAAAGTTATATTACATAGTTCTCAAAGCTTTTGAGTACAAAATAATAGGGATTCATACTAATGAATCCCTATAACTGACCTTGTATGTACTAATATACCAGGTCAGTTTTAGTATATGCGAAGCACAAAACACGTGTCTAGTATTTTAGGTAATGAATCTATGTACAAAATTTCAAAACTGTATCTTGAAAAATGACAAAGTTATAAGCTTGTTATATTTTATGTATTATCTGGTTGTCGGTCTCAACAATCTGTAGGATCGACTTCGAGCGACTGAAGGGGTTGTTTGCCCCGGTCCTGCTGTGCGCCCGCGCCTAGTGCCGCTATGACTGGCAGTGACCTGTGTTTTGCGCGTATGATTGCGGATAGGTACCTACTTAAAATTTTTGGGACAAAATATGACATGCTGTAAGAATTATTGGAATCGATTCTGTAACTTATTCTGAATAAACTATATTCTGGTTTCGCAGATACTAAAAATAATGTTGTATGTATAGATAGATTAGGTATGCGGTATGTCTTGCCTGAATGCCCGACGTGCGCTCTTGCAGCAGGCGGCACATGAGGAACACGAAGCTGAGCATCATTGACAGGCAGCAGAGTATCATGAGGAAGTAGCACATTTCGAAGGTGTCCACATTCTTCGGCGTGTGGTAATACGGGAACTCTTGAAAAGACACCGACTGCAAGTAAAAAGGAAGTCAATAAATATTTATTTATTTATTTCATCTAACTCGTACCATCTTTAGAGGATACAACTAATGCAACAGTGCAGCCAGTCAGTACAGTTTGTTCGAAATAAGTAAGCCGATCAGAAGTTAGCCGTTCCGAACTATCACGGTGATAAAATCGTTTAATTAAGTGTTTTAATACATAAATTTCAAAATTAGTAAACAAAACAATTAGAAATATGAAACATATACGACTCAATTTACCACTTCTAAACCACTTGCAGACAACTTCCGATCGGCTTACTTATGTCGAACAAACTGTACAATATTATAGATATTATCGACGGTCCGTACGTACGGAAGTATTACAATATATATTTTTTGACATATCTTTATGTCTCTGCTTCTTTGTGTATGTGCCTCATTAGTCTAGTGGTACTCAGCGCGACTGTTACGCTCGAGGTGTTGGGTTCAATTCCTACATCGAGCAGTCTCAGTATTAGCTCGGAGTTTGGGCTTGTAGCTGGTTAATGGCAAACGGCTCGCTATTTCATGGGACCTAAACATACCGGCGAACTGTGGGTGACATAAGTACACCTTTGCCTGACTCTTCAGGGAAAACAAGCGTGATTTAAAATTAGGTTTTTCCCATATAACATTCCATGTCCAATGGTTGCCCTCGTTGATCCCGAGACTCAACCTACTTACTTAAAATTTTAAATCACACAGTTTCTTAAACTTTTTTGTCCACCGTTGTATAAATACAATAAATACATTAAATTTTTAAGTAAGTAGGTTGAGTCTAATTAAGAAACCAATATAAAGGAATTAAAGTCAAGTCAATTTGAACAAACTGTTTCTTACCAGCGGCAATTTGAAAAATGCTCTAATCAAGTTAATATTATTTTAAAATCTTAACGTTTCTTGATTTATCAATGGAACCATTACAAATTGATTTCAATGTCGGTGTCTCGAAACAACAAAGACAGTTGCAATCTCTATTGATTGTAGTGAAGTGAAAAGTGAAACTCAAACATTTACACAGCTACTTGTTTTTGCACGCGGGTCATTCGCATCTCCAAAGGAGCCGTTCATATTTCAAATGTTCTAAATAACGTAGGAAGAGGGAGGTTGGGTGTTAGAAATTTATATACCCTTACATATGGGTAGAGAGTACATATCAAAAATCGCCAAAATCTTTTTTAAGTTACGCAAAAGAGAGGGGAAGGAGAGAAGGAAGGGGATTGAGGGAGGAATTGGGCCTCCGGCCCTCTCGCTCACCGAACGAAGCGCAGTATGAATCGCTACTACTTACTCGGACGTTGGTCTTCTCTGAGAGTGTGGTACTTCCCCGGTCAAGCCGGCCCATTCATGCTGCGAACAGCGTGGCCCTACCAGAACAAACACTGATCTCTGTTTACTATTCAAAGTAAAAATATAACAGAAAACCTACTGTTTGCCGTTCGTTAAGCAACGATTAAATTACATTTTCGTTTCACATTAATTTGTCCGTCAGCAGTCGTTTGATGAGTTATCACGGATATGTCTGCCCATATCCGGTATTATCTCGCACAAATGATTAGCTAATTGCATGGTGATTAGTCATGGTGTGGGTAATTTTGTGATAGTATCCTGTGATACAATGGGTATTGTTTGTGACATCAATGAACTGAGGTCTTTGTCTGGATGGGGTGTTTGCACCAATGTCTATTAGCGACGGAAGCTTAACTATTTATATGGGCAACCTTCGGGAAGCAGAGTCTAGAGGTCATACAAGTTAAAACCTTAGGGTAAATTTTAAAGAAATTATGAAAAGTCGTGCATTTTGAATACGTTAATAAAACATAACGTTTTTTTTTTTTCGGCAATGTTACTGCGGTAAGTTCAGTCGCCAGCACATCAGGTTATACAAAACTGTGAAATATCTCCAAATGATTTTAAACCTTAAAATGTTGATGATCAAGTTCAAAATCAACTGAGAAAAATTGTCATTTTGTGGTAACTTGATGTGCTAGGGACCTTACATTTATGTGTTCATTTTCGGATCAGGCATTATGTATGGGAATGTAACTATTTCTGTCCGTTTGTTTCGTTTCCAAGCCTTAGTCTTTCAATAGATTTCCATACAGTTCAGCGCAGAGATGTAAAAATGAAGATTGGAGACATCGGTTTGTATGACAAATTTCTTATGGGATGCGACTCAAGCCGCGGGCTCAGCTCGTAATATTATAAATGCGAAAATTTGTCTGTTTTTTTGTTACGTTTTCATTACAGGATCTTATTTTTATTTCAGTCATCAATTCTAAACGAAATAAATATAGTTCTTCGCCGAATCCTTACAGGATAATTAAAATAGAAATAAATAATTTCTTAATAGTGTTCTATAAAGTTAAACTAGTAGTCAGTCGCAACAATATCCTAAATACAAACAAGTTGTCCTTAAAAGGTGAAGGTCATATGGGCTTTTGTTGTGACATAAATACCATCAAGTAAGAGTAGAACAAGCGAAAGAGTTTGTATATCTGGGCTCTATGTTTATTAGAGATGGTAAACATGAGAGTGACATTGAAAGGAGAGTGTGTGCTGGTAACCAGGTGAATGGGGCGCTACACACCTTCATGAATAGTCGGAAAGTGTCCGAAAAGGCACGGCTGGCTGTGATTGGGGGAGTGTTGGCGCCGACACTAATGTATGGTAGTGAAAGTTGGGTATGGCAGAAGAAACATGAAAGCAGAATAAATGCTGTAGAGATGAGAGCTTTGAGAAGTATGTGTGGTGTTACGCTAAAAGATAGAGTGAGAAACAGTGTGATAAGGAAGCGTTGTGGAGTGAAAGAAGATGTAGTAACAAGGATTGAGAAAGGTATCTTAAGATGGATTGGTCATGTAGAGAGAATGGATGAACGGAGATTGACGAAACAAGTATATATGGTGAGTATGGATGGACGAATTGGAAGGGGAAGACCTCGGCGAGCGTACCGCAACCAAATTGCGGATTTTCTTAAAAAAGGCCAGGTTCCGAGCACCCTAAACCGACGGTCATGCATGAAGTGATTAATGAATGTAGATGAAGCGAAAGTAGTGTGCCAGGATCGTAGCAAGTGGAAATCTATAGTCTCTGCCTACCCCCATGGGAGACAGGCGTGACAATATGTATGTATGTATGTATGTATAAATACCATCACGTGTGTATTTCCTAAAAGATTAGGCAGAGTTATACTATATTATGTACCTACAACCGCAGTTTGATATGTATAGGTTCCATGTAATGTTAGGGCTTATTGCCATTGATTTTAGCTGCCACAAACGAAAATCCAAGCTGCTGCTAAGACATTAATAGAAAAATTCAGTAATACTGTTCGCCTTGGATATCGAACTCAGGGTTTCTGGCGCAGCAGTCGCGTCTATGACCGATAGACCGACCATCCAATCAAAAACATAAATGTGAAATGAGAGCCAAGTTCAATATCACGAATATGCGACGTTGTCAACTTCACCGACAATCGACATCTATATGTGTGCCCAGTTCTGTGTAGAACATAACATACCATCACGCCTGGATTCTCCGAAGGGTTAGGCAGAGGTGTACACCCGCATATCGCCGGTATGTTTAGGTCCCATGTAATAGGGGGCGAGCCTATTGCCATTAACCGGGCACAAATCCAGACGAGCTGCTACAGACGATTTCATAGAAAAACCCAATAACACCGCTCGGCCTAGGGATCGAACTCAGGACCTCTAGCGTAACAGTCGCGCTTAGAAACATTAGACTAATGAGGCAGTAAAAATCCTAAAATTTTAATCACAAAAACTTGCAACATTCTAAAGAAAATTCTTAGCAGACAATTATTTACTCAAGGCATTTATTTCCTTGGGATGTAGTTCAACCTTAGGATTTGACTTTTTTCGTGTAACACACGGCTGCTGCGTCGCCAGTTCCTTTTTCTTTGAACTTGGCTGGACACGCTACCGCGTGTCTATATGAGGCGGGTCTGATTATGGATGGGATTCGGTGTTTATTTCGGATAACAGCTATGCTCGTTGGGAATGTATCATAAATCCCACAAATACTTACTTCATAGTTACCATAGTGACAAGCAATTATTAGAACTCACCGGCATGGTCTCGTTGCCGGTCAACAGCTTGATGTAACTAGTGTCGATCGCCCATTGGATCTGCATAAACGTTTCGTAGTTACGCCCTGGCGATCAGACAATAAGAATTATAATTCATTCTATTTTTTAACACCATAAATAGCTTTTTATATCAACCGTATTAGAGATCATTCGAAATAGCTATGCACATATGAAGTTGTCCGGATGTGAAGTGATAACTGTACCATACCAGGTAGAAGATCAACCATGTCCCGCACTATTACAAGGCTTCCTAGTTACTGTTTACGGGGGGAATCTTTCAAAAAGCACCCGGTCTTTAGGGATGGATTGAGTGTGGAATTGATACCTATTAAAATTACCCCATAGGCCACCATCAGCATAGAGCAGGGCACAGTGTCCTCTTAACAGTCTACCCCAGGGCCCCCCTTGGTCAGACGTCTATAGGGGGCATAATTGGAGAGACTGAAGAAATATCCACTGAAGCCACTGTGCAGGGCAGCATGTGACCATTATTATTATATCTGGGCGCAGAGAGTCCCTTCCCTGAGCGTTCGAGACCCCGAATGCCCGTCTAGGTTACATGGTACAGGCAGGGTTTTCGGTGTGCTAGATTTTGGTTACTTCCCCGGCGCCTTCTTCTCCAAGCAGGATCAGCTCCTAGACACTTACCATACATACTATGCGGCCCCGGCGTTTTGTCCTGAGACTCGTATGTTTGTGTTTGGAAATCGTGCTTTATTCGTATAGTGTAGTTTAGTCTCTTTTGCCACGAATCTTCTGTCATTTTCTGTAAACAATAAATATACATAAAATATCTTTGTTTGCAGCTTGATGGTGGGAGACCAAAGTAAAGATGGATGGATTGTGTGAAGTCAGATTAATAGAAAAGGAATTGAATGATGAGATGACGACTAACAGGGATAAATGGAAGAAAAGGACATTCATCGCCGACTCTGATGACTCTGGATATTCGATGGTCTTCTAAATGTTTACTGAAAGGGTTATGGCTAAAGTAGTGTGACTTAGGGTTGACTCTGCCGGAAGACTAGTATCAGTAGTAGTCTATTTTAGATAAGGTAGAGCAGTATTAAAAAAAACTTACGTGAAATATAACAACGGCATCCCATAATCCCATATGAGATGTGAATTGATTTAGCTGGGTTGCATTCGAGTATGTAAAGTAGCAATATTTTTCTTTAGGGCCTGTGGACAATAAAACTAAGATGGTTTAATTCTTCCCTGATTATATTCATATAATAATAAAATAATTCGTATAGATCTGATATATTATACACATTTTCTGTGTAATACTTTTGTGTTTTTCATGTGTCTTTTCAATACCTACTGAATAATCGACAAAATAAAATGGATAGGCATTATAGCATAATCGGCTTGTTCTCACTGCTGGGACACAGGCTTTCTCTCGGTGAGAGCGAATGGGTAAGCCATCACGCGGGCCCAGTTCGAATTGGTAGATGTCACATGTCTTCGTATACTTTGGATAATTGATAGAATTTAAAAAAAAAACTTTGTAATAGACTATGTGTATTATGCATATGCCTTTCATCTATATAAGCAGGTGTCCCAGTTTTTTGGTCAGTCTGTATAGATCACTACATATTATAAAACAAAGTGGCTACCCGCTGTTTGTGTGTTCCTATGTATGCTTAGATCTTTAAAACTACGCAACGGATTTTGATGCGGTTTTTTTTATAGATAGAGTAATTCAGGAGGAAGGTTTATATGTATAATACATACATATTATAGTACAGAAAAGTCGAGAAAACACGCGGGCGGAGCCGTGGGCGGAAAGCCAGTACTAGAAATAGTATAAAAATAATGCTATGTCTAAAACAGTGTCGAAAGTAGGTGGTTTAAATTTAAGTGTATCTTTTGTTTTTAATGAAACATTCACAAATTCTCCTTTAAAAGTATAACGTTGTAATGCTGAGCAAATAATACCACAATCAAATAATAGCATTATCACTTTGTGGTTCTGCGGCGTTTTACGGAACTACATAGTTGCTTATACCATTCCCGCATCCGTCCCGCGATCCCGCATCACATTATCTTCGAATTCGGCGTCATGTTTTGAAGAATGAGTTTATCATAATAATAATGGTAATACCCAACTGTAGACCAAATTCCTTTCTGACATACAAAGAGAATTGAATGCAACAGTTACTCATTATCCACTTACATTGTTTTCAAGTTAGGTATTAAGTCTCGATGGATATTTTAAAACTGTAGGGATATAATAATTCAAGAGGACGCCTTACAGTCATACTCGACTTTATTGACCTATTCGTATGAGGTCCATTTTGAAGTACAGACTACAAAATTTACTCAGGTTTCTAAACGATATTTTTAGTTTGCTTTCACTCTTTCAGTCCAGCTAGCTTAGACATACAACATTTTTAACATGTACTTATATGGAGAGTTTAAGAGGATAGTATCCGCTCCGCGCTCCATACAAACGTAGTTTGGTCTTATCTTGAATATTAACAAATGAAAGTCTTTGGAATTTTGCAGTAACAATCTTATCATTAAAATACGTGTTCCTGTAGTATACAATTTCATTTCAATATACGGTTAAAAAGTTACACGAGCTCAAAGATTGGCAATTTTCGTTGAAAAACGGCCCCACTTTATGCTAGTATTTCTCGGCAATGTATCAATACAGAAACATTCTGATTCGAAAGAAACCCAGATAATATAGTGAATATATTTTTACAAGATTTTTTTTTACGTATTAACAATATTATAGGAGTAATCTCCAAAATTCGGAACATAAGAAATACGCGTGAAAATGTTGTTGTTTCTCCTCTCGGGCAGGCGTTCGCATCGCGAGGGATAGAGACAGCGACAACTGTGCAACATTGTTGCGTTCGCGAGGGACACTCCTCTTAATCAGAAATTGACGTGTTCTTCACAAGTTAGATATAAGTTACAAACAGATATTTGTTACAGAGTAGTATTTTTAAAAACGTCTCTAGATATCTTTCTTGAAGTGAGTCAAGATTACGAGACAAAGAGGTTAGTGTCGATCCTCACAACTTGTTTACTATAGATACGCAGTAATATTAAGTAAACTTTGATATAAATGCTCTTTATATAGACAAATACTAATAGGAGTACGGTACTATGTAAGTAAAGGTTTGTTCAGAGGTACGTGATATTAGCTGCCGAACCTAAGCAGATATCGCTACCGTAATGTTTTGCAAAGCATGGGAAAAGATACCGACTTTTTGTTGTGGTAGGGCCACGCTGTTCGCAGCATGAATGGGCCGGCTTGACCGGGGAAGTACCACACTCTCGCAGAAAACCGACGTCCGAGTAGTAGCGTTTCGTTACTGCGCTTCGTTCGGTGAGCGAGAAGGCCGGAGGCCCAATTCCTCCCCCAATCCCCTTCCTTCTCCTTTTCTCCTTCTCCTCCCTTTCCCTAAATAGGCTCGGCAACGCATCTGCAACTCCTTTGGTTTTGCAGATGTCCATGGGCGGCGATGACTACTTACCATCAGGTAGCTCGCCTGCTCGTTTGCCGAGTTATCCCATAAAAAAAAACCGACTGCCAGATCTATATGGCACGGTATTTTGGTTATGCCCCGGGATTCAAATACCCGGCGGAATAGTGCTCGAAATTTATCGAATTTTCATCATAAACCCATTAATTGCCTCACTTCACGGGCCCACTCTCAGAATAATAGAAGTAAGAGCACTACGCTGGCATAATGCAGACTGACAAACTTCACACGCTGTCAAGAAAAATTCTCAGGCATGCGATGCTCACGATGTTTTCCTTCACCATGATAATTAAATATTAATGAAATTAATAAAAGACAGGTGCGTGCGTGCACGCCATGGATTTGAAATGGAGACTTGGCAATCGAACGGTCATATAACTAGGCTATCACTGTGTTTTCGCCTCTGTGGTAGTGACATTAGCTTATATCTCTAGCGTATATTTTTGTAGTAGTAGCACAGTAATATAGTATAGTATAGTAGTAGTATCTCGCTGGCATATCTACATGCCAACATAAATTGGTGACCCATTATGGGTCGCAGGTCGCACGACCGGGGAAGTCCATCCCACATAATATCGACGTCAAGTAGCAGTATGCATTTTTTTGCGTTTCGTACGGTGAGTGTGGAGCGCTGGAGGCCCAATTTCTCCCTCAGTCCGCTTCCTTTTTTCCCCTCCCTTTTCCTTGGCTCGGAAATGTATCTGCAACTCCTTCGGTATTGCAGATGTCCATGGGCGACGATGACTTCTTTAAATCAGGTTCCTCGCCTGCACGTTTGCCGAGTTATCACCATAAAAAAAGTATATCTGAATAGGCCCTAACAATGCTACGATAATAACCGACTGTCAATCGCATTACTCAGCCTCTCTGACGGCATGACCCGCAGCGAGCGGAGCATATCAATTGTGATACTACATAATAAAACAATGAATACAAAGTAACGCATGCAAAACTTTGTTCATATGAGAGCTGTTGTTTTTTTTTTTCTGCCATTATTGTCTTATTTGTATTATGTCAGCAGAGCAACGGCCTGCTGACCTCTGTTGATAGGTGTAGCTGTCTCTATTGCTACATACTACTGTGTAAATACACAGTAGGAGGAAATAAATGCCTTTTTTCCTGTTGTTTACGGGAATTATTAAAACCGATATTAGTCGAGCAGATGTAACCAAAACATACCATTTATTAATAACCAGCTTTCCACTCACAGCTTTGGCCGCGAAGTTTCTCGGCTTTTCGGTACTATAATATGTATGTATTATACTTAAAAACTTCTTCTTCAATCACTCTATCCATAAAAAAAAACCGCATCGAAATCCGTTGCGTAGTTTTAAAGATCTAAGCATACATAGGGACAGACGGACAGCGGGAAGCGACTTGGTTTTATACTATGTAGTGATATTTATCATAGGATGGGCAATAAAAGGACCATCCAATCCAGCAGCAAGGTGGAGGTAGCGGGTACTTGAATGAGAATACCAGATCAGTTGCAAGTTGTTGTTGAACATTTAATAACAGAAGTTACAATTTACATTCGAATCGACGAACCAATGGAACCACAATGTATGGAAATGACATAGGTACGCTTTGGACACATCGTCACCAAACATTTTTTTTGGCTACAGGCCCAGAAATATGATGTATGACAAAATGAATAGGTGAAGTCAGGATGTGAATGATTCTCTGATTATCATAATTAAAAAGTAATTATTATTATTTTTGAGAGTTGGTTAAGCGTTATACCTAATTACACTTGCAAAGCATTTAATTTATTTGCAGATAGTTGACATTTTAGCCTAGTGATATGACCATTGCACTGCCAAGTCAAAGGTCTCGAGTTCGAATCCAAAGCACGCACCTCTGACTTTTCGAAGACATGTGCGTATTATTAATTAATCATCACGCGCTTAAACGGTGAAGGTGAAGTCAACCCGCAGTAGGCTAGCGTGGTGGACTATAGCCTATTCCCTCTCGTTCTGAGAGGAGACTCGTGCCCAGCAGTGGGACAATGTAATGGGATGATGATGATAATAATGGAATTTTCGAAGACGAAACGATCTGTCAGAATGTTGGCAGCACATTGCAGTACGTTGTAATGCAATTGCATGAATTTGTTCTTTTTTTTTGTTGCTAGCTTATTTCAGCCTTCAGTTTTAATTAGCAGCTGCAATGTTTCATTAATTAGATAACGTTAACAAAGAAATTAATCAGCAATTTAATCTGTCGAATCGTTTAGTTATACAGTTTTTTCACTTTTTAATTGAAACACCTTATTCCCGATGTACCTACGTCTCACCAAGTTTTCACAGGAATGAAGAATGCTACATCTTAGGGCCTATGCACACCACGTTTTTTAAACGCGCCGTTGACGCGCGTTTGTAGCGATACAGACGCGATACGCACGCAAGTCAGACGCAGCCTGAACTGCTCTGTAGGATAAAAGCATGGTGTGCAATAACATTTTTAGCATAAGGCCTATTTATGCTAAAAATCTTATTGATATAATTTTTATTTAAATAAAATAACTTGAATCCCAAAATCTGCACGATGAAATGGAGAAAACGGCTTCCTGCATTGAAGATTCTTAAAAATACCAAATGGGTTAGAGTATATTCATCATCATCATCAGCCCGTATTCGTCCACTGCTGGACGTAGGCCTCTTTAAGTGAACACCACAAAGCCCGATCTTCAGCACTTTTCATCCAGTAGCTCCGTTCCGTTTATTACCTTCACTGAACCCAAAAAGTAATTTTTAGAATTCATGTCTGATTGTCACTTCGAGGCGGGCAAACTACTGAACAGATTTAATATTTGTTTTCACTGAATAAAAAAATGCAGTGTATCTTATCTCATACAGTTGAGCAGAACCTGATCTCGGTTTCTGAATAAATTATTTCTATTCGTTCACCGGAGCGAAGCCGCGAACAAAAGCTAGTTAATCTTCTTCTTTCCTACACATTAATATATTAAATCAAATGCTTTTCATCAGTCTCGAAAATGGCTCGGTTTTGGATCCGTTAGGTGACGCCGAGATCGAGTTCAGGCAGGACAACATCGGTTCTACTAGTTAATTTATAATATACATAGTTCTTTAATAAATTTTTGGTGTGCACTTGTCGTCGTCTTTTGGGATACACCTAGTCCAAGAGGCAGGGCTCCTTTCAGCGAATCCACACATGCTCGCCGGCACGCGTGGTTTTTTGATGCCAGCGGCAGTTCGCTTGCAGTTCGAAATGGATCCCTACAAAAAGTTTGCAGCATGCTAGTGTGAACGCCGGCGGTAAAGCCGGGCGGCGGCAAGTGTTCTTTAAATTTTAATTCTAATAAAATTCCTCAACGCCAATAGATGCCGCTAACGGTGTACATACCTGGAAAGGAGTCATGACGCTTCAAACCGAGTTTGGGACCAACATCGTCCATCAGCGACTTGGTGAGCGGCGTGTCGGGGGAATACAGAATCCAATTCGGCCGATATATTATATCCGCTAACGGTACGATATCCTGCGAAGAAAACAGTCAAGTTGTCATTTTACATGTGGTTTGCAATAAGAAATTGGAGCATAGAACCTTATTTCTCGAACTTATTTTTTAAAAAAGCTTACCTACTTTCAATGTGGGTTACGCATTACTAGTATTCTTTTTTAACTGCTTGTATTAAGTTAAATAAATGCTAGTATTACGAGTGGGTTCATGTCGGTAGTGCAATGGGCGGGTTTCGAACCAGCAACCACATGATCGCAATTCCGACGCCCTAGCCATTAGGGTACCGCCGCTTTCAAGTCCTCATTAACATAATAACGAGCCAATATCAGTTGACTGTACAGTTCTCTCAGATTATAATCGTGTGACGCAATCCTCGGCTACTCTCGGGACGTGAAAAACAGTTGAACGTAGTTTTAAATAAGTACATACTTATTTAAAACTATGTTCACCTAATGTACAAAAGGTTATATTTTTTAGACTAAAATCTTTGAGCTGAGATGGATTCAGTAGTATTGTACACACGGCTACAGGTCAACCTATGAAAATCCAGTTTAAGCTGATCTCGCATTGTATGGACTTCTCATACAAAAAGAGGCCGGCTAAACTGGTTAGTATAGCTTGATGCGTACATAATTATAGATTCAGGGTAGCTTGGTTACCCTAACTTAGCTTAAGTTTTAATTTGGTCGATTTTACTATACAATTATGTAACTGACGGTGTTTGCAATAAATAGATAGCTGTTCCATGTGGTATGATCCAAAATAAGTTGCAACAGTTATAATTTACTTATTTATTTAGGAATATCAACAATAAAAATATAAACATTGATAAGTGGCAAATAGTGGGATATGGACATACGTTAAAATCTATAAAAGATATGCACAACATTTACAGTATTTAAAGTTGAGTAGAAAACTGTTAAGAAAAATCTGTGTTACATTTTGCATTTGATTAAACTAAGTTGAGTTATTCTCTGCTCTAGGGATGACCCTACCCTATATGGCGTGGTGCCAAAAACTCCCATGAATTTGGTTCACGAAGACGCCTGGCGCCAAGCTAAGGGGATGATATTGAATTTAAGGATATCAAAGTCGTAATGTTGAAGGTTTAACCTATATCTTTGTATACTAAAATCGAGCCCAGAGCTTGTTAAAAACGGTAAAAAACGTATAAATATGTATACATAGCATCTACTAATATAACTTCCAACAACCAAGCTTTTTATAACACACATTTTTTTAATAAAATCTTACTAGCAATGTGGGAACACATTTTTTTTAAAGCTTAATAGTAATTTGGGGCGCACCTTACTAGTACTCTTGTTTAACCCCGCATGCTAAGCTATAAGCTTGTATTACGAGTGGATTCTCGACGGTAGTGCAATGGATGGGTTTCAAACCAGCAACCACATGATCGCAAGTCTAACGCCCTAGCTAGCGCCGCTTCAATTATTAGCTTGCATTTCATAGCGATGACGGCCCCAGGTCCCAGGTCGTCCCATCATCTCGTCGAGGCCGCGTATTTATTAACTAGTCTTATTTAGTAAACATGCCACATATTTACATAACAACTTTGTTTGGAGTACTTATATTATTAACGACCGTCGAACAGTGTGTTCACCAAATATATCTGTTATTACTGGCGACCAAAGCTGCTCGGCAGTTTCGCCGACGATACTGAATTAATTACCTATTTATGAAACGATAATAATTATATCATAAATAGTAGTTTGCTATATATGTTTTTAAGCTTATTAGAGATGTGGGTCGCACATATACTAGTATACTAGTATTCTTGTTAACCCCTCGTGCTAAGCTAATTGTTTAACGAGTACTTTCTGTAAACCGAGGTATCTGGAAACAGTGGATTCTATGAACAAAGTTTTCGGCGAAACGTGCTGTCTAGGAACAGATTTCTATTATCTTTGCTTTCTGTATGTAGTGGCATCGTACAAGCGTGTTCCTATCTTAGGTTCCACACTGTGCGGAGTGTGGCCGCACCATAAAGCCATTAAAAGTGACTCCTACATCCGCGCTCAGAATGCCAATGCTACATTGATGAATCATTTCCTTAACAGTGGCCAGTATTAAGTTGCAGACTGCTAAACAATTACGCGAATAACTATTTTTAAATTGGTGGAATTTGGCATATTTGTCTAACCCCGCGTTCCCACTGACGACAAAACATGTTGCAAACATGTATCTATGTTTGCAACATGTTTTGTCGTCAATGGGAATCTAATGTTTCGCTTGGCACTGCAGGTCACAGGCTCACTGTGTGTCACAGATTCTTAGATGAGGTCACAGATTTGGAAATGCCAGTTACCTTGACTTGTAAAAGTGTTTACGTAGATTTTTGTCATCCATTTTACTGCTAAACGGTTTGAAGGTTAATGTTGGCAGTCAAAATTACTGGGCATTATGATACTTAACCACTAACCAACGGTGATACCACTGGAGCTGCTGGCTCTGATTAAATGGTATTTCCCATTTATGTAAATTAATTATATGATTAATACAAATTAATCAGTGAAGGAATGACTAAATCAGTGTAATAACATTATACATATATAAGTGGAAGACTGACTGCCTCATTAGTATAGTGGTCCTAAGCGCAACTGCTATGCTAGAGGTCCTGGATTTCATACGCAGGTCAAGCCAATTGTTATTGGGTTTTCCGTGAATTTCCCAGTAGCAGCTCAGAGGCTGCATTTGTGCCCGGTTAATGGCAATAGGCTTGCCCCCTATTACATGGGACCTAAACATACCGGCGAAATGTGGGTGAATATACTCCACATCTGCCTTAATATATGTATAAATAATAATTATATGACTAATTAACTTATTGTATACCTAATTAAGGATCTGGAAATTTAAACCTTCATTTTTTTTTCTTTATTTATTTGGGAAATATTAACAAAATGTTACACCAGTTCCATCATGACTTAAACTAATTAAATCAAGATTTAATAGCAACTAATGAATGTACTAGTGCAGCCTCTGACGACATTGGTTTGGCTAAGAAAAAGGCCAGGTTTCGAGCACCCTTAACCGATGTTCATGCATGAAGAGATTAATTAATATAAATGAAGCGAAAGTAGTGTGCCAGGATCGTAGCAAGTGGAAATCTATAATCTCTGCCTATCCTCATGGGCAATAGGCGTGGCAATATGTATGTATGTATTTATAAACCTTGTTGGATGTTGAGTTAAAATACAGTATGGAAATAATGTAATTATTACAGGGGCAAAGTTTGACCCCAATTTAACTGAAACATGGGAAATGTGAATGTTGATAGATAACTAATGTCAGAAATGAATCCAGAAATTATATTAGATAAGTAAAAGATATCAAACCTAAATGATAAAAATATGATGATAAAGAGATTTTTATAAAAAGTAGGTTAGATAAAACAATAAATAAACTAAAGATACGTTACCCAATTTCTAAAATGGCAACAAGAAATCAAGGCAATTACCCGGATCCCCTACAATATAGTGGAGTCAAAGTGCAACAATACATTATTGTGTCATGATCGTAAATGGATGCTGGCCATCAGGGCTGATCAGCTTCTACTTGCCATGCCAATCTTTTTCTCTAAATATTTCGCACATCAAACTGCATTATTCTCAAAACCATTTAAAAGTAGTGTAAAGCAAAAATAATATTGATATTTTGGATTCTTTTTTGAATGAGACGAGCTGGCAAGAAACTCCATGGACAATCCATCTATGGAGTTTCTTGCCAGCTTGTCTCTTTAAAATCCACTTTTTGAAACCATTTTTACATAACATAACATACCATCACGCCTGTATTCCCCAAAGGGTTAGGCAGAGGTGTACTAATGTACACCCACATTTCGCCGGTATGTTTAGGTCCCATGTAATAGGGGGCGAGCCTATTGCCATTAACCGGGCACAAATCCAGACTCCGAGCTGCTACTGGGAATTTCATAGAAAAACCCAATACACTTTGCTCGACCTGGGGATCGAACCCAGGACCTCTAGCGTAGCAGTCGCACTTAGGACCACTAGACTAACGAGGCAGTCAGAAACCATTTTTGACTTTTCAAAAGTACCTACCTACTATGGTAAACTTAAAATAAAAGATTTGAATTCTGAATCTTTTGAATTTTACTACTACACAGGTGCAAGAAAAAAATATCTAGGCATAATAACTAGACATAATATAAAAACATGAGGTTAATAAAATATGCACTAACAGTACAACATTAATTAGAACATGATAAACTTACAGTGTGGGCCACAGGCTCTTTCTGCTCCGTCGGTCTAACTGGTTTAGCGATATCTTTGAAGGCAAATAGCAATATGAAAAATAGCAATGGAGACACAAAGTCCACAGTCGTATTGAAGAACCTTCGTACCCTAACCACTCCATGTTTCCACATTAAAACAGACAACACCCTCGCCTTCATTATCAATTATTTTATATATCTTAACGGTTGAATGCTAAAGCACCACACATCAACACAAATTCTTAATGAGACATCACAATGGCTTGTATACACCCGAAATTTAAACATATGCTATTATTATTCGCACGCTTTACTTGTTTAAAAACTGTTCGTATAAACATGAAATGCGGGTGTTTAAGTTCATTTAATATTATTACACGTATTCGACATTGTAAGATTTAATTGTGTCTGTTTCGTCGGAACTGAATACTGTGATGATTCATTCATGTTTCAATTAGAGAGTAAACATTAAACAAAATAATGTCTCTAATGACACTGTCATGACTGATGACTGACAGTGACTGTCATTATTGTAGGCGTGTGTAACTCTTTACTGAGTCGACTCACTGATTCGAAACATTTAGGTGTCCCAAATGATTGGAACAATAATAATGTTTCAAATGTATCATTTGTATCATTAGTATCACTATTCTTGCGGGTGAGAGACAATCCAAGACTTAAAGAATCACTGAGACACTGAGTGACAACCGTAGCGAAAGAGCGGGAAAACAATAAAATATAGTCAGGGGAGAATGAGATAGCAAATGTGATGAATTACTCTTTCCTATTTTCGAAACCTATGCACGTAATAATGACACTATATTGGCAGCTTTATGTTCAATTACGTAAGGACGTTTTTGGCATTAATATTGATAGTTTGTTTTGGCATCAATTGTATTTTGTTGCTTCAGTTTAAATTTCACCTAAATAAAACATGTTACAGAGGCTCAGTGCTTCCAGACACACTGTTAGTACAGTAGATTTACTGTAATTTTGTTAATTACTCAAAATTCACAATTGTGAATAAGTTAATATTAATGTCGCAATTTCTACTTCTATATACCTAGAATGTGTTATCGTCGAATAATTAAAAAAAATAATTTCGCACCCAAGGCAACCTTAAAATTTACAAAGGTACGCCCGGCTACACATCAAGCTGTACAAACCAGTTTACGCTGGCCTCTTATTGTATGGGTAATCTATACAATGCGAGATCCGCTTAAACTGGTTTTGTATAGGTTGACCTGTAGCCGTGTGTACTGTATTTTTCAGGAAAATACTGTTTTTTTAGAATTCTGTATTTTTAAGGAATTTATTTTTCAGGAAAATCCGTTTTTTTTTTATTCTGTTTTTTTTAGACTCTGAAACGATGTTCCAAATGACCCCGTTCCGTATCCCGTGTCTCTGGTCTGTTTCAGTTTCTCCGCGATGATAATGTGTATTTCATATCTTTGACTCAGTGTTCCAAATGATACAAATGAAACATATCAGTGATCCGGAATGACCGTATCCCGTATCTCTCGTCTGTCTCAGTTTCTCCGCGATGTGCCGTAACAATGCGTAATTCATATCTTTGACTCAATGTTCCAAATTATACTAATGATACATATCAGTGTTCCGAAATAGTTTACTGTTCCAGATACAAATGATCCAATCTTGTAGATGAGACATTTCTCCCATGCCTACATTATTGACAATGCAGTGCTTCCAGTTGCCATTTTCTGATTTTGGTTTCCCCAAGCTCACTGTGAAAGTCCCCCACTTCCATAAATATGCATTTGAAATTCACATGACACTCACTATCGTCCACTTTTGCTGTCTCAACTCCCAAAAAAGAGCGGCCTTAAGCTGTACCTTACAGGCGCCAAATGTAATTTATGCGAGGAACTATTTTTTTTACCTAATGGAATTGCCCTGAACAGTAAAAATGCCCTATATTTAGGGGAAAGTACCCAAGATGGGAGCACTGAAATGGATGATTGTCAACAAGACACTTTTGACAGCACTCATTTAAAGTTGCTAGGTTTTCATAATTCTATAGCCGTGACTTCCCATTTAAGAGGGTACTCTAGTGAGCCTTTCTCCATACAAACGCATTCTGCTGTTTTCTCCGTAGATAATGACTCTAGAGCAATGATATTTTTCCAAAAAATCTAGTTCTAATTCATACAGGCCCCTATTATTTAATTTTTTTCAAAAAATAATTTCAAAAGAAAATATGACAATTCAAAAACTCGAAAAAAATGCCCGCTTTTACCGTCATGTTCAGGCAACTATCACACAAATTTTAAAAGTTTTTAACAAAAAATAAAATAATAGAAGCATAGACATGCTTTTCCTCTAAATTTTGATATATAAATTGTTTAGATCAATCCACTCTTGAAGAAGAAAACAGCAGAATACGAAAAGTGTTTTGGTCAATGTTTTTGTAGGTAAAATCATCCTAAGCTGCAGTTGTCCTTTTCGCACTGTACAGGAAGAGAATGGAGGTGCAGCGCGACGGCAATAGTTTCTTCAAATACCTATTTTTCAAATTCCTCAGGACTAGAGTCCCCTCTTAAGTGTGGGACCCCAGTGCGTGTTTTGCCCTACAAAATACACATAAAATGTAGGTATATATGGTTTCGATGTTCGTCTAGAGCAAAACGCGCTGGGGAGCTGGCTACATAATTTTGATGTCAGACGACAAGTAGATTTTTCACGGAGTGTATATTATATCTATATACCTTAGAATTAATTATAGATATTGAAGAAAAAATAATAATACCCATATGTCGTTGTTAGGGATAGAGCAAGAGAAGCCGAAACAAGTCTAACGAATTATTATCTGTTTATATGTTTGTACACGCATTACGAAAAAACTACTGCATGCAATGGTTTTCAAAGTTGTATTGTTGGAGGTCTAACTTAAAATCTAGTGGGTATTTCATATTGATACGCCACGTCGAAGCTGTTATAGTGAGTAAATCCTTTTGCCCGCGGGCAACGGCTAGTATTTAATAATTATAATATACAAGCTGTCCGCCCGCGGCTTCGCCCGCGTGGAGTATACGTTTATCATTTAGGGGTATAAAAAATAGATAGTAGCCGATTCTCAAACCTACTGAATATGCATATAAAATTTCATAAAAATCGGTCAAGCCGTTTCGGAGGAGTATGGTAACTAACATTGTGACACGAGAATTTTTATATATGTTACCGGCTAAACCCGATTTCAGGACAAACCAGTTTTCCCTAGGCTAAACTAGTTCTTCCTATACCTACGCGATAGGAAAACTAGTTTGTCCTGAAATCGGGTTTGGCCGGTAACATATGTATAAGATTAAATGGTGACTTTTTAGTTCAATGTGTCCTATGGTTAATTTGTAATAACTTGAAAAGTTAACCGATATTTTTTATTTTAAAATACCTACCGTGTATGCATTCCTTTCGAATTCCATGTAAATCTATTGTTTGTTAATGAAAACCATGAAAAATAGAAGGTACGCACGGCTATACATCAAGCTATCCAAAACCAGTATAGGCTGGTCTTGAATTGTACGGGAAACCTTTACAATGCGAGGTCAGTCTAGACTAGATTTGTATAGCTTGATGTGTAGCCGTGAGTACCCTTCTTTTGTGCGCTGTCGTAGTGAGATTAAAAGTACCCTATTGACCAGAGGGCTTAGACAAGTGGCATGCACGCTAATCCAATAGAATAGAATAGAAGTCTCAATGTATGGGAGTGACACTAGCTTACGACATTAATTGATATATTGTCATATCGTAAGCTAGTGTCACTCCCATACATTGAGAATTCTATTCTATTGGATTAGCGTTCATGCCACTTGTCTAGGGGCCCAGGGTTATAATCATACACCGAACATAGAAATCCTTTAGTAGATCTTGAGTATTAAGCAATCAAACATACCTACTTACATACACACAGACGGACAGACAATAGTTCTAAAATCATTAATTTGGCTTCAATATCGTTCAATTATAACCCTCCACATATTTTTTTAAAATTATTTTGCAGTTACTTTTCTACACATAAATATATACACTCACACCTTTTTTCCCACAGGTGTAGGTAGAAGCTATAGACCGCCACTTGCTATAGACCGCCACTTGCTATAGACCGCCACTTGCTACAGCTCTTGCTTACTTATAATTTGTAAGTAGTCTCATCGATGTCATGTCACTTTTGGTGGCCAGCACATCAAGTTACCACCAAATATCAAATCTCCACAGTTGATTTTGAACTTAATAATGAAACATTTTAAGGTTTAAAATCATTTGGAGAAATTTGACAGTTTTGTAGAACCTGATGTGCTAGTGACTGTACCCAAGCATCTACCGGAATAAAAGTGTTTTTTTGGTTCGTGTATTTAGGGTCGACACACTGCAAGCATTGCAACTAAAAATAAGGACATAATTATTCAATCCATTATATCATTTTCTCCTTCAGCCCGAATACCCGAGTCACTGTCGCAGATAGGCGGTGGGACCACCGCACATTTTTCCTCACACTTCAACTTGGTGTCGAAATTGTTGGAGGTACCGCCACAGCCGCTCCAGGTGTAATTCATACATTTATCCAAGTAAGGATTCCATCCCCATCTGTCGAAAGGTGTCAGAAAACGGGGTTCTCAGTTTTTAGGTTCTAGAAAGGGATGCCGCAGGGTGCATAGCGTACTGAAAGGCGATCGTATAGATACGATCTCCTTTCAAGTGGTGAGCCTCCTTGCCGAATCCCTGACCTAGGATCTCGAAGGTGACTTCCCTTCGCCTCGTGAGATTAAGCATGACGTACCTCTAAATGTCGTAGGTACATTTCATCTTTGTGGCAGAGTGCAAAGCAAGACTAGCACAACTTACTGCAGGGCACTCCACAGTAGCGGTGGTGAGACCCGTCATGGTGCGACTCCCACTGATGCAGATGTTCCCCGAGAACACCTGCACCATTATGGCTGTCTCATAGAGAAGAGCCGGCAAGAAACTCTAAAGATACATACTCTTTCTCGTTCTGTTTACAATGTTGTTCTTATTTTTTTTTAATATAGCTTTCTTGCAATGTCGGTCGCACATTATTAGTATTCTTGTTAAACCCTCTTGCTAAGCTAAATGCTTGTGTTACGAGTGGGTTCTTCACGTCGGAAGTGCAATGGGTAGGGTTTCGAACCGGCAACCACATGATTGCAAGTCCGACGCCCTAGCCATTAGGCTACCGCCGCCGCCGCTTCGTCACAATATTGTGACTAAAATAATTACTGAGGAAAACGACTGTTAAGGCATGCAAGAGCATACAAGTCCCGACGTTACCCGTTCACGAGCTTGACGTGGGTTCCATCAGCATCACGCATGTATTCCCCTAAGCGCTTGGCAGAGGTGTACTAATGTTCACCCACGTTACGCCGGTATTTTTAGGTCCTATGTAATAGGGTGCGAGCTTATTGCCACTAATTGGGCGCAAATCCGAGCTGCTACAGAGAATTTCATGGAAAATCTCAAAACACTTTGCTCGACCTGGGGAAGCCAGGACCCCTAGCGTAGCAGTTGCGCTAGACTAATGCAGTTAATTATAATTAGTATTTTGTTGGAAATAAAGCGTCCAAACATAATACGACACCCATCAAGGCGGAAGAATAAGAATTTTGATCTAGTTCTTACCTTATGATTTGTTTGTTGCAGGTTCCCAGTCTTGGAGATTGATTGCAGGCTTCTGGTTTGCCTGTGTATATAGGAGAATATGCCCAAGGCGGGGGAGCTACTCCCCCTATACCTTCGCCCAAGTCTGTTAAATGAAAATTTATAAGTTTGGACGGGGCTGCACTAGGCAAACAATTTGCAATACCTACTTTTTTGTATTTTTTTATTATAGAATTTGAACTACTTCGGTGCAAATAAAAGTATCTCCTGTCGCAGGTCTGCTGGAAGAGATTTCTTTAGAAATAAGCTGTACCTTTGTACTTTCTATTCCTATGTTTTTTTATTTACTTTCGTATTGTTGTGTGCATAAATAAAGAAATAAATAAGTAATTTTATTATTTTTAAGTTAGTTTTAACTAATAAAACAAATTTCAATTGTCAATGGCACATACCTACAGTTTTCGCTTCGTTACTATTTTGTTACTTATATGTACTTACCTTATATAGTAGAACCTACCTAAATATGGAATGTACTTTGTTGGTTAGGACAATAATTGGGGATTTCCACGGAAGAGATAAATAAGATTGGAATGGCCATGTGGGCGGGGCAGGCGCGCCACAGTCATGTTTAGACAATCATAACTCGCTCGAATCATACATTCGCCGCGTTCAGTGTGCTTAGGACTACTTCAGCGAACGGAGCTCCGCTTTAAAATGCCGTGTTGTGTTATTCTTACGTGATAGACAAACTGTCAGACCTCCAGTATATAGCGTGGAGGTATATCTTTCCATCTGTTAGTCAAAAATAGCATTTATTTGCAAAATAATTGGTAAAAACATAAAAATATACTGATCACTATGAAATTCCAAGCATCAATCATATTATTGCAACAAGTTACAAATAAAATACATTGCCCGATGTGTTCTCGCTTAATCAACGCGATGACCTAATCCGCTTGCAATGTACTGCATGCATTGCGTTCTCTACACTTCAACCATGGCCGTTGTTCGTCGTTTGCCGGGGTAGGCCGTGAGTGATGCACGGCGTACATCTATCGATATCGAGGTGACCGTGTAGTTAAATAAAAGCATCGATAGAATTCTCAACTATATACGTTTGACGAGGATTATTTTTGAAATATTATTGTATATTTAATTGATGAGAGTATATTTTTAGTTAGATGTATTTTATTTTATATGAATCATTGAATGAATGAAGATGAAGCGGCATGCAGACCATTTTATTTTACTTAGATTTTAATACTGAATAGATACAATAAAGTCTAGTCAAATCTAAGTCAAATACTATATCTACTATTTTATATATGTTTTAATATTTGATTCTATTCGACATATTATTTATGCAGTTCATTTAAATAATGTTATTATTGTTATTTAAACTCTATTATGTTATGTTAGGTTTCCCCCAATTGCTTAATGATTACGTTTCGTTCCAAGGACAATAATTCTTTTATAATAAATGAAAATAGTTCTTGATTTTTATGTTCCCCTTTTCCCCATACAATATAAAAATACATAACAGACTGAGAATTTATCGATAAAAATATCGATAAATTCTCAGTCGGCTTTTCGAGCACTAGCGTATGCTTGTTGCGTGTGTGTGTATTATGCCTACGGGAGCTTGGCGCTAGTGTGTGAACAAATTGCTGCCCACAGATTTATGTGTGAGTGATTTGATTGTGTGCGAAAAACTTGTAAAGATAATGTTGCGTATGTTTGAGAATTGAAATAGTGGGAGTAAAGCGGCGACACTGGTCCTAGTACAAAATAGCGGCTAGGGCCTTTCCAACCTTTTTTATCTATTCCGTGGGGATTTCCATGATTGGTGGGTAGGTAAAACATTTTCGTCCTTTAGGAAAGATTTGGAAAGCCCATGATAACATCAAATAGAGATGGAGTGGACAGATCACTTTAAGACAAAAATTAAAGTAATTAGAATTATCGGATTTGATTTGTTCGATTAACTCGGACAAAGCAATTTGTTCCCCACGGATAAAAGTAATAAAAACGGTTGTGTTGGTCGAACCTATCGTAATTATTAGGTAAATTTCTTCTTGTGTAGGGAATACCTACTTATTATTTTGTTTGTTGATATGAATGAGCCATGCTGTTCGCAGCATGAATGGGCCGGCTTGACCGGGGAAGTAGGTACTTACCACACTCTCGCAGAAGACCGACGCCCGGATAGAAGCGTTTCGCTACTTCGCTTCGTTTGGTGAGCGAGAGGGCCGGAGCCCCAATTCCTTCCTCAATCCCCCTCCTTCTCTTTTTCTCCTTCCCCTCCCTTTTTTTTTTCTGTAAAAGCTTAAGTACCTAGTAGAAATGTGGGTCGCACATTACTAATATTCTTGTTAACCCCTCGTACTAAGCTAAATGCTTGTATCACAAGTGGGTCCACGTCGGTAGCGCAATGGGTGGGTTTCGAACCGGCATCCACATGATCGCAAGTCCAACGGCCTAGCGATTAGACTACCGCCGTTTTCCCTAAATAGGCTCGGCAACGCATCTGCAACCCTTTTGTTTTGCAGATGTCCATGGGCGGCGATGACTATAACTATCAGGTAGCGCGCCTAAGAGCTTGCCGAGTTGTCCCATAAAAAAAAATAAGGATTACCCTCCCACTGCTTTGGCCAGTTGCCGGCTTCATCTCGTTCCTTCTGTAACCTGTCCCTGTTCTTCGCATTTGCGTAATTTGTTTTGTTAGTAGCAAGCTGATAATTGTAGAGCCAGTTTCTCCAGTCTTTTTGCACCTCTGGGGATGGCGTCCATCCTCCCCATGCAATGAATTTGTTCCTGTCGATGACATCTTTGAGATGCGTCACGTTGAGACGTTTGTGGGCATTATCTTCGGGTTCTGGCGTAGCATCGATATCCCAAGTATAAAGTGCGTCATCGGGCCCGCCTTTGTTTCTACCAAAGCATGCCATAGTACTTTTTGAGCCGAGTAAATGGAGTATTATCATTAGACCTTTAAACATGCTGATTTCTAACGCCATAAGTTTGGCGAGCTCACCGAGTCTTGATGCTGTTAGATTACCTTTTTTGGAAATCTCTGCGCGGTAGAAGTTAATGTCTCTGTAACTAAGTATCTGAGAGACCAGTTACACTCGGTGATTTAAATTGGGAAATTGGTTCCCAAGTACTCCGCTTAAATGTGCTCGCGTTTTAATTAAGCGAACTGATTTCCAATTAATTTTTCCATTTGTTTTTGTTAACGAATTGGTGGGTGCCTACATGGTTTTTATGAAAAAAAATATCATAGTTTTTAGGCCATGGATTTAAAACTCTTTCACTAGACCTTTAAAGGTCAAAATAGGTAGGTACCAGTTATAAAATAATTAATAAAAATATCAAGCTGTGAATTCGACATTTGCTGCTTAAATTGTACGTATACACGCTTACTGCACCAATTAAAAAAATAATTACGGTCGATATACCTACTTACTTATTGCTTTAAAGAGCTAAGGTTCTCCGAGAGCCGAAGTAAGAATCACTCGTACTTATATATATACTTATTTGGACAGTATGACGCGAATCGAAGTTTGTTAAAATTTAAATTTCTCATTACGTGCAAAAGCTACCTAATCTAATGCTGTATATATTGTATACTTACAAATAATTTTATAATTTAAATAACAACTTTATTTTTTATTTAAGGTTTAAATTGTGACTTCACGCATTTTGTTTCAATTTAATTTTCCAGTCCCAATGGAGAGCATATTACTTTTACTCTTTTTGATAATGTTTTGCCAAATAGAACATGACCTAGCATGCCAAGCCGCTAGAAGAAAAGCCAAAACTCCAGTTCGACAGCATTGGACGGTTCCTGAGAACGATAAGGTAGAATATAAAAACTGGATAGCGGACTATAAGAAAAACCAGTCGATACTTAAAAAAATAGATAAAAAATCTAAACTACCTAAAGGAATGATTGTCCCTGAAACTTGGAAAGGTAGCATATTTTAATACGTTTGACATTAACATATTTATGCTCTATGATTACTTGGAACTGTGTTTCATAGGTTATGGCGCTGGTTTCACCGGCCAGGATCCGCCACCGTGGGCTATTGTAAAGGGTATGCAAGGTAAACCTGATTACTGTTTTGGTGATCCACAGAAGGGTCATTGCAATAACGTATACAAAAGGTAAAAGCTACAATATTTAATGTTTTTTTTAAATACAGACGCGATATCAGAATGGTAAATATCTGACTTTTTGAATTCATGCGGTGAAGGAAAACATCGTGAGGAAATCTGCATGCCTAATAGATTTTTTTGATGGTGTGTGAAGTGTGAAGTCTGCCTACCCGCAATAGGTTAGCGTGGTGGACTATAGCCTCTAGTTCTGAGAGGAGACCCTAGTCCAGTAGAATTGATCATTGATGATGATGTATCTACTCTGACGATGTTTTTACTGGTTTAGCTTAAATAAATGCGGCTTTTATATAATAACATTAAAACGTAAATTTATCCTGTGCTTTTGCCGCACTTGCCACATTTCACGTGGAAGTACCTTCGTATAGTCGTAATTTGAAGAGCTTACTTTAAAAAAAAGTTAAACCGCCTTCAAAAAATAATAAAATAATTTTGTCTAAAACAGTTTGGGAAGTCGGTGACTTCTATTTGAGTGGGTCTTTTATTTTCGCCACCGACTTCCCAAACTGTTTTAGACAAAATTATTTTATTATTTTTTGAAGGCGGTTTAACTTTTTTGTTAAAAGTAATTTTATTTTGTAATTTTTAGTGGAAAGTTTTGTTTAGAAATACTTTTTAGCCAACTAAACGCACTGCTCCAATAAGACAGCGATGTTTCGGAGTAAACGATAATATCATCGATGTAAACAATTTTTAGATTTTTGTTGATATTTTCAAAACTGCTCAACCGATTTCGATAAAATTTGAACGGGACCACCTCTGAAGTATAAACTACCAAACAAAAAACAATCATTAAAATCGGTCCACAACTGGAGGAGATATCGCGTAACAAACATACAAAAAAAAAAAAAAAAAAACATACAGACGAATTGAGAACCTCCTCCTTTTTGAAGTCGGTTGAAAATGTATCCTACAAAACACAGATTCCTACAAAAGTTATCCGATTTTCAAAATGTAAGTAAAGTAAAAAAAATAAAATTTGATGACCGAAAATATTTACGTTGCACATAAAATTTATCATTTTGCTAAAAGTAGGTATGACGCACTTGTCCCGATTGTGCTTTAATAAAATTAATATTTAACTTAATAGTAGTAAATAAAATAGTTGTATTTGGTTACTCGCAGGTGGGGCTACAACTCTTTCGCCAAACAATGCCAACAGTTTACGTATTCGGGCTGTGGAGGAAACTTGAACAATTTTAATAGAAAGTCTCAATGCGAGAAAGTGTGCAACGTTCCGGTACAGGCTAAATGTCAGAAAAGTCAAGATTATCCGGAATACGACATAAATGACTATACATATAAACAATTGCCGAATGCATAGTAACAAATATAAATAATTACTAAATCGGTAATAATTAAATACCTACCAAAACCTTGGATACGAGTAGTCTACAGACGAAGATTCAGATCAAATAAAAAGTTAAGATGACTTTGCGAACAAAGAAGTGACTCAGGCTCGGCTCAAACTACGCTTTGCCGTGTACAAAAACAATTACACTTACTCACGTATGCCGAAACTACGCCTTATCTTGTCAGTCGAGTTATCGAAAGCTCGACTGACAAGATAAGGCGTAGTTTGAGGCATAGTACAAATTAGTTTAACTTTTGATTTGATCTGAGGATGTAAATATATAAAAAGGACGTAAATATATAAAAATAACATAAAGTGATCAGTTTTACCTACATTGTTTAAAAATATTTATATATGTACCTTACTAACCTATGTTTTACAAAAAAAGTAAAACCGCCATAGACATACAACGACATACATACATACTAGACGTG
This sequence comes from Subacronicta megacephala, assembly GCA_958496365.1. NCBI lineage: Eukaryota > Metazoa > Arthropoda > Insecta > Lepidoptera > Noctuidae > Subacronicta > Subacronicta megacephala. The sequence goes on along the minus strand of OY292530.1, from coordinate 11,856,131 downwards.
TACCTACTAATCCACCGTTCATATGTTCATATAAATGCTATCTCGCTAGAAGGACTTTTGGTAGGACTCATAAGACCTGACCTTTATAAAGTGTTAATTTTTTGAGTTTTCGTGAAAATACTAGAAACTTAAAATACAAGTAAAGTACAGTAACGTTATCTGTGCAATTGCGAGATAACGTTATGTTTGAGAGAAACACTATATCAAAACGATATTATGCAAATTGAATTGTTCAACGTTATAAAAACGTTACGACATACGTTTCTAAAATATTTTTATCAAAATAATAATAATAATAATCATTTTTAATATAATATGTATTTTATATTAGAAAATATTTAGAAATACAAAAAAATATGTATTTTTATGAATAAAGAGAATAATAATCATAACAGCATCTTGCCGTCCTCTGCTGAACGTAGGCCTCCCCCAAAGAGCTCCAAACATCGCGGTCTTGGGCAGCTCGCATCCATCCGCCTTAGCCTCAGATCAAAAAAAAAGTTAAGATGGAACTTTGCGAACAAAGAAGTGAGTGACACGCACACACGTATACCGAAACTACGCCTTATCTTGTCAGTCGAGCAGAGTCGAGCTATCACTACACATCTATCAAAACGTCATTAAAATATCACGTGCGTGTGTGCGTGTAATTGTGTTTGTACACGGCAACGCGTAGTTTTATTTTAACCGGCCTCACTTCTTGGTTCGCAAAGTTCCATCTAAACTTTTTATTTGATCTGAGGTTGCATGCATAGCATACAACATTTAAGCTTTATTGTACTTCAGGCAGTACGTTATTAGCAGTTTTGATGATTATGAGTCGTGAGTCGTGAGAATAAAAATTCAATGTTGAGAGTGATTGGTCAGTAGGTACCTACATGGACAAAATATAAACTATAACTTCATTATTAGGCAGGCTGGCCAAAAAAAATGACGTCCAAAGACAAAATGTTGATACCTTTTATTTTTTATCTGTATCATCCCCATATACGTATTTAAAAAAAAGTACGTTCCGCGATTTTCAGAAGTTTAGGAGATATAATGATTTTTTTTTTCGTGATTTTTACCTGAAATACAGTTTGTTTATTTTTTTCTCTTTCAACTGAATAATTAAGGATATTTTGCCATGAAAATTGATAACAATAATATCAGCACACTTCAAAAATTATGGTTACCTAGCTCTTGCACATGTCTAAAATTAAGTAGAAAGTTCCAAATGACTGCTATAGCATTACAACTACAAAAATTTGATTCGTAAAAAAATATTCAAATATTATTTTAATTTATATTTGAATATTCTTTTAAACACTCCGAAGTATTATCTTTTTGTATTTTTTTAAGCATTTTCCATGCAAAGATTATTAAGTTATTTTAGTGAACGAAAAATACGACCGCGGGCAGGATTCGCACCTGCGTCGTTTTCAACAGATGTCACTTACGTTATGTACCTCAAAGACGTAAATTAAAAATGTGAAGGCAAATATCGACTAGACGGGTGGGAGCTGGGAGTCGCGGTGGCTTAGCGGTCATAGCGTCTGGTGTACTTAACCAGGAGACGCGTTCGTATTTTTCCTTCACCAAAATAACTTCGAAGTATTTCTAAAACCTGCTATGGTCCTTTAACATCCAAAATCATTAAAAAAACAGACTTGATGATTCTGGAAATCTAGAAGGTAGGTTAACGGTTATGCGTTGATGTTCCTTTCACACTGTTCGCACGGCTACATATCAAGCTATACAAGCCAGTATACGCTGGCCTTGGATGGTATGGAAAACCTTTACAGCGGGAGGTCATTCTAAACTTGACAGCCTCATTAGCCTAGTGGTCCTAAGCGATCCCCAAGTCAAGCTAAGTGCTACTGGGTTTTTCTATGAAATTCTCAGTAGCAGTTCAGAGTTTGGATTTGTGCCCGGTTAATGGCAATAGGCTCGCCCCCTATTAGATGATACCTAAACATACCGGCGAAATGTGGGTGTAGGTTACATTTGTACACCTCTGCCTAACCTTTCGGGGAAGACAGGCGTGATGGTATTGTCAGTCTAAACTGGTTTTGTATAACTTGATCTGTAGCTGTGTGTACAATACAAACATGTTTGTGTAAAATAAAAATAGGTATTTTTGTATAATATTTTGTATTGTTTTCTTATTTATGCTACTCTCCCTCCTCCTCCTCATCTTCATCCTCATCTTCACCCTTTTGTTCGGCAACTACAGTCTGTGAATAACCAGACATTTTTTATTTTTACAAAAAAGCTTACTAGCAGTATGGGTCTCACATTACTTGTAATCTTGTTAACCCCTCGTGCTAAGCTAAATGCTTGTGTTACGAGTGGGTTCACGTCGGTAGTGCAACGGGTGGGGTTCGAACTGGCAACCACATGATGGCAAGTCCGACGCCCTAGCCATTAGGCTACCGCCGCTAAACGCTACTTATGTAGTAACAGACAGAGAGAAGCGCAACCAGTCAATTATCTCTTTCCATCTGTAGTTATGCATTATTTGCCGCCGAGTACTGAGCTTCAAATGGCGGAACGGCTCGTAAATCTTACCTGTACGACGTAGGATACAACTCCACGTAATAAGAGAACAGGAAATTAATATGTCTACATGGCTACACAATTCCAGTTTAAGCTGATCTCGCATTGTATAGGCTTTCCATACAAAAAGAGGCCAGCGTAAACTGGATTTTAATAGTTCGACGTGTAGTCATGCATACATTCAAATTTTCCCAGCTCAATTTTCTTTTATGACAGAGGTGAGTGCCAAGATGGGATCTTGGGAAATTCCCGCAGTATATAGAAATATGTGACACAATATCGTACTACTTTATTTATGGAATGTAATTTTATATATACCTCATGAACTGCTTCCGATTTTTCTTCAACAATCTGTGGACGAAAATTTTTTTTTAAAGATTTATCCTTCACCTTAGACGATTCGAATGAATAGTCGGTTCCTTGGGCGCCGAATTTAAATATATATTTTTTGGGTTTTCGCTATTTGTACAGTCGCCAGCAAGTCAAGGTATACAATACTGTCAAATTTCTCCAAATGATTTTAAACCTTAATTTGTTGAAGATAAAGTTCAAAATCAACTGAGAAAATTTGACATTTTGTGGGAACTTTGAGACATCGACTATAACTTATTCACAACTCGTCGAATACACAATTCAACCAAATTGTTATTATAGATTTTGGCGGAATCCTCTATTTTGCACTTCTTTTTGTTTCAATAACGATTTTTTTTTATCTTTTTGTATTTTTTAGGTATTTTCTATGCAAAGTCGTTCGTCTTTGAGGCGACGTCTTTGTGGCGACGTAAAATTAAAAATCTGAAGGCAAATTTCGACATGGCGGGAGGGAGTCGCGGTGGCTTAGCGGTCATAGCGTCTGGTGTACTTAACCAGAAGACGCAGGTTCGAATCCTGCCCGCCGTCGTATTTTTCCTTCACTAAAATAACCTACCAATCTTTTTTTACTCAGTTGTGAATAAGTTATAGTTGATGTCGCAATGTTTACTGCCACGAACGTAGAATGTGTAATAGACGTACGCACGGCTACAAATCAAGGTACACAAAACCAGTATCAGCTGGACTTGAATTGTGCGGAAAACCTTTACAATAGGAGGTCAGTCTAACTGCTTTTGTACAGCTTAATGTGTAGCCGAGTGTACAATTTGCGAAAAACCTTTTTTAGTACCTACTCATCATCAACTTGTTATCAGTTTTATTGCATGCCAAAACTATGATCGAGCGACCGGGACGAACAACTAATATATTTTCTTAAACATATAACATAACATAACATACCATCACGCCTGTATTCCCCGAACGGTTAGGCAGAGGTGTACTTGATGTACACCCACAGTTCGCCGGTATGTTTGGGTCCCATGTAATAGGGGGCGAGCCTATTGCCATTCACCGGGAACAAATCCAGACTCCGAGCTGCTACTGAGAATTTCATAGAAAAACCCAATAACACTTTGCTCGACCTGGGGATCGAACCCAAGACCTCTAGCGTAGCAGTCGCGATTGGCACCACTAGACTAACGAGGCAGTCTTCTTAAAAGCTTTTGTATTTTATTTTTTTTAAATTCTAATTACCGCTAAGCACAAAGCTCTGCACTTTACTCGAGAGAGCATATTAATTGATCCCCTATATTTGACTACACCCAGACTTACGAACTAGACTACGTTTTCCTTTTTTGACTTTTCCACGACATCCAAAACAGACCAAGACAACCAAGACAACGACCAACAATCAAGACAGACCACAAAACAATGCCCGAGACATACAATTGGGTGTCTTCAAGACGAGAGTGAATAAGTTTCTTCTAGGCAAGCGCGCTCCATCGTAGACCACATCGTTGCTTAACATCAGGAGAGTTGTGGTCAAGCGCAAGCCTATCTATGATTAAAAAAAACAGTATCAAGTCTTACGCTTACCTCTATTTCTTCTTCTTTGACGCTCTCAATATCTTGATGCTCATCTCCATAGCCGACAGGGAACATGGCAAGGCATTCCCGCTCACCGTTGAGGACATCGGAGCTGATGTATACGGGGTTCAGTCCCGCCAGCTGCAGCAGTGGCAGGCTTCTCTTCCGGGATACCATCAGGGCTAGTCGGTCGAAGCTGTTGGTTAAAGTAAAAATTCTGTATTTGTAGAAGGCAGCTGACAGTGTCAGTGCAGTGATAGCCTAGTGATATGACTATTGGACCGCCAAGTCAAAGGTCTCTAGTTCGCAGTGGGCCAGTGTGATGATGATGATGATGAGGTGGCAGTGACTGGATGAGGAAAGCCGAAGATCGAGCTTTGTGGCGTTCGCTAGGAGAGGTCTACGTCTAGCCGTGGACGAGTAGGCAGTGGCGTAGGCGGGGGGGGGGGGGGGGGGGAGAGATCCATGGCCCCGGGTGTCATACGAAAGGCGACGGCAATTTTGAAAAGTAATTCCAAATATACTACTGATAATTTATTTATTAGTGAAACATATACTATCAAAACATATATAATTTATAATTTAGAGTAGGCTGATGATGAAGATGATGAAACTGCCTCGTTAGTCTAACGGTCTTGCAACGCTATTCCTAGGTCGAGCAAAGGTTTATTGGGTTTTTATATGAAATTCTCAGTAGCAGCTTCTAATGCTTCGGGAATACAGGCATGCAAATATTTCAGTTATTTTTTTTACCTATACAACTAAGCTTTATTTCGTAAACGTTATTTTGCAGTTCGTTAGAAATAACTGTGTGTCCGAAGTTGAATTAATTAGTTAACTAATTGCAGTTAATAGATGTTTATAAATCAGAAAGATCCATACTATCTCCTCGGTCGTTCCATCTTGTCGTATTGCTTGATGCTGAAGGCTATATGCTCCGCATTGTAAGGGTCCTCGCCGACAAAGATTCCCATCTAGAACAACATAATAATCATCTTATAATGTTCCCACTGCTGGGAAACAAGCCTCGGTGAGAGGGAGTGGGCCGTAATCCACCACGATGACCCAGTGCGGGTTGGTAGATGTCATAATGTCTTCGAAATTTTGGTTCTAGGACACAATGTTTTCCTTCACTGTTCTAGAAGCAGTGGTGAATTTTTTTTATTGTTTGTCACAGGTTAAAGTGTGTGAGTGATAGCCTAGTGATATTACCATTGGACTGCCAAGTCAAAGGTCTCGAGTTCGAATTCAAGGCCTCTGACTCTTCGAAGTCATGTGCGTATTAATAATTAATTATCACGCGCTTAAACGGTGAAGGAAAACATCGTTAGGAAACCTGCATGCCTGAGAGATTTTCTTGACGGCGTGTGAAGTCTGCCAACCCGCAGTAGGGTAGCGTGGTGGACTATAGCCTAATCCCTCTCGTACTGAGAGGAGACCCGTGCCCAGCAGTGGGACAATGTAATGGGCTGATGATGACTGGTTAAAGACTTATAGTAATTATAATCTGCATGAGTATCACTGTAACATCACCTTTTTTTTAAATCTTTCTAGCAATGTGGGTCACATGTTATTAGTAATCTTGTTAGCCCCTCGTACTAAGCTAAATGCTTGTGTTAAGAGAGGGTTTTCGTCGTTAGTGCAATGGGTGGGTTTCGAACCGGCAATCACATGATCGAAACGCCGACGCCCTAGGCTACCACCGCTTAAGATAAACCTATAAGATATTGAGATTTACCTATAAGATAAGGTGTATTTTGGTCATCATCATCATCATCATCATCAGCCTATACTAGTCCACTGCTGGACATAGGCCTCCCCTAACGTGCGCCATTTCACCCTGTCCTCCGCTTTTCGTATCCAGCTTCGTGCTCCATTTTGGTCATATCAAGTTTCAATTCATTCAATTTAGTTACTTTCAATAATTTACACGAAGTAAAGCGCCTGTCTGGGTTCGAACCTGTGACCTGCAAATCGTAAGCCGGCTGTTACCACTGGGCCAATGAGTTAAAACTTTAATATGAAATTAACTAACTCGGCAAACGAGCTACCTGATGGTAAGTAGTCATCGCCGCCCATAGACATGTGCAATACCAAAGTTGCAGATATGTTACCGAACCCATTTAGGGAAAAGGGAGGGGAAGGAGAATAGTAGAAGGAAGAGGACTGAGTGAGGAATTGGGGCTCCGATGCTCCACACTCACCGTACGAAACACAACAGTGAGCATACTGCTACTTGACGTCGATATTCTGTGGGAGGGTAGTACTTTCCTGGTCGGGGTGACCCATTCATGCTGGCATGTAGACATGACATTATTGTTAACTAGCTTCCCGCCCACGGCTTCGCCCGCGTAGTTTCTCGGCTTTTCTATACTAAAATATGTATGTATTATACATATAAACCTTCCTCTTGAATCACTCTATCTATTAAAAAAAACCGCATCAAAATCCGTTGCGTAGTTTCAAAGATTTAAGCATACAAAGGGACATAGGGACAGAGAAAGCGACTTTGTTTTATACTATGTAGTGATGTTATGACTCCTACGTAATACTCACGTTCAGAATCTCGCTGGAGTACTGGTTGATGACTTCCTGCACGTCGTACCGCTTGTCTATGGTGAATATGACCAGCACGTGAGGCGGTAAGTACTCCGTCTCTATTACGTCGGCCAAGTCCTTCACTTGCTGTAAAGTAAGATTTATTATAATAACATAACATACCATCACGCCTGTATTCCCCGAAGAGTTAGGCAGAGGTGTACTCATGTACACCCGCATTTCGCCGGTATGTTAAGGTCTCATGTAATAGGGGGCGAGCCTATTGCCGTTAACCGGGCACAAATACAGACACCGAGCTGCTACTAGGACTTTCATAGAAAAACCCAATAACACTTTGCTCGACCTGGGAATCGAACCCAGGACCTCTAGCGTAGAAGTCGCGCTTGGGACCACTAGACTAACGAGGCAGTCAATTTATTATAATGTTATACTAAAACTAGGATTCGCCCGCCTGGTTTCTAGGTATGTAATAAACATATAAACCTTCCTCTTGAATCACTCTATCTATTGCTGGAAACTGCATTAAAATCCGTTGAGTAGTTTAAAAGATATAAGCGAAGAGATAGCGCTTTCGCTATCTGTGATGAAATGAAGTCCCTTTGGACTAAAATGAATTGCACAATTGCATACGAATGCAGTATAAATTGCACAAGCGGGTGGTTGACTGATGTTGAATTTTTTAATTATTGTTTGTTAAATATAATTAAATGTATGACGTATACTGAAAAATATTTAAATCGACTAATAAAGTTGAAAGAGGGAAGGGAGGCCTTTGCCCAGTAGTGGGACGAAATGGGCTAGAAAAAATGTTCTAAGACATAATGTTTAGTTATTGGTGGGGATTAAGAGGGGATGCTCTGTCCCTTTCCCGCAAAAGAGTGTAACAAGCCGAAGTAGTTCGCTCTCTGTCTTGAAAATGAAAATGCTTATAATTTCCTTATTATTGTCTACATAAACATATAACATATTATATACCTATATATGCTATAGGGTACGCTATATAGTACCCTAAACACAAGTTAAATCTTATTCTGGGTACCAGAGTTTATCGTAAATACTAAATATGTTTTGTTGTGACACTGTAAATGTATTATTGTGCCAAATTAAGAAATAAATCTTACTCTTCAACTTTAAGAAAACATAAAAAAAATATTTGTCGACTAGCTTAGTCCACATGTCTTATAGATAGAGCTAATAGTTTTTTTTAAAACGTACCTTAGGATAGAAGTAAGCTAGTCCATTGGCCTTGGCGAGTTCGTTGGCCGGCGTATACAGGCCGGGAACGAACAGACCACCGGGAGGGATGTAGTCCTCTCCCTCCACCTCCAAGTCTGAATTGAACTGTTCTTCTTCCTCTACTTTCTCGTCTTCTAAGACAACCACATCCTGGCCCTGTTTATTACAAGCGGAGGTATTAAAACTTGTTGTATGCACTGCTAAAAAAAAGCCCCCACAGACTTCCCTTTAAGCATATAACTGATGACATTTAACCCTTTTGGTACAGCCGTGAGTCACATGACAAGACTTTATTTATTATTGTGTTAAATCATTTTGTTTATTTGTCTTCTTTTTGTTTTAGTAGGTAGGTTATTGTAAGTAAGTATTGTTTTTTTTTGTGTCTCGATGCTGGCCAAATAAAAGTGTTCTGTTACTTTCTTCTTTTAGAGAAAACGTAGTCAACATCTACTCAGTATCATTATGACGTGAAAAAAACCGTTTAAAGTACGAGTGAAAGTATCGACTTTATTTACCTCTATCGGAGTGCCTTCAGTAGCAGTAGTGGCTGTGACTTCTGTAGCTTCAGACACTTCAGTCATCGCTTTCTCCCCCTCTCCCTCAGCCCCCTCCTCTCCTTCCTTCTGTTCTCCTTCTACATGTTCTCCCTCTACCTGTTCTCCTTCTGCTGGTTCTTCTACTACGGGGGCCTGTGGTACTGGATCGGCTGGTAACTAAAATATAACATGATATACCCTCACGCCTGGTACCACCACGCATCATACCATTCTTCGAAGGGTAAAGCACTGATGTATAAACATAATTACACCGTGATTTTTCCCATTATTGCCTTTCCGGGAATGGATTGCTCTACCTGGGAATCGAATACATGTTCTAACTTTGAGCAGCCGCGCTAGTGACGACTATATCAATGCGAAGTCCTAATGTGTCAAAGTAAAAATGGAGTTTGAATTTCGTAGAAAACTTTCCAGTTAAGACTTATGGCAGCTGAGAATTTGAAACGTTGGTAATTGATAGGCTGAGTTGACTGACTAACAAATTATTTATATTTAGACTCTATACGTTTTCTTTAACGAGACCTTACTCATCATAATCATATCAGCGGAATTAGGTCCTCTGCTAAACGAAGGCCTTCTCTATAAAACATACACATAACCTACCATCACGCCTGTATTCCCCGAAGGGTTAGGCAGAGGTGTACTAATGTACACCCACATTTCGCCGGTATGTTTGGGTCACATGTAATATAGGGCGAGCCGAGAGTATTGCCATACTAGCCTAACCGGGCACAAATCCAGACTCCGAGCTGCTTCTGGGAATTTCATAGAAAAACCCAATAACACTGCGCGACCTGGGGATCGAACCCAGGACCTCTGGCGTAGCAGTCGCGCTTAGGACCACTAGAGTAATGAAGCAGGCCTCCTCTATAGACTTCCTAAAGGATCAGTTATATGCCGCCTGCATCCAACGACTCCCAGCGACCTTTACCTGTTCGTCCCGCACTGCGTTTTCGGAGACCTTACTCTATAGGAACCTACGAATAAATAATACTCAGGAAATGTAACTGCGTTAAGAAAATGACCCAACAAAAGCCTTCAAAATTGTGTCCAGCGCGCCATCAGTCGGACATTTTCCTTGCAAGCGAGCGTATGCAAACGTTTTAGCTTAATATCATTGTGAATCATCATGCCATCATGTGTTCTGAAGTGGTGCAGGAGACATACAAGATTAAAATGTCCAGAGATCACTTTTCACTTGTAAGTAGTAGCTTAATTATAAATATATTCAAAGTTGTTCAAATACGTTATCAAAACGACATGGTCAATATTATGCAAAATGAAGTCAGTCAATTTTTTACCTAATTTAGAAAGTATTTTTTCTCGATGAAATATTGAAAAGTAAATCGGTAAAATTTAGATAGTTTTATAAGACTAATGTATTTTGTTTTTTTTTTAGTTTCACTGCCGATCCTATTCGGCAAAATAAGTGGATAGCTGCAGTTCAATTAGAAAGACGAGAGTATGACTGGATGCCTGTGAAAACTACCTGAGTATGCTCCATGCATTTTGATGCAATATATTTTTACAAATCATTAAAGGGATGACCATGTTACACAAAACTGCAGTACCAGTTTGTACAAATATCCACATACCAGGTCAACAGAAACCTTAAAGGAACCTGGTAACCTATTGCCAAGGTTATGATCAGAGCAAACAAACGACCCAATTGAATACACTAACATTATTTCAACGCTCCAACAATAGATGAATTCGCAATGCTTGTTGGCAAACCATCGGCTTTGTTCGTTTTAGCACCATATAACAAAACTAAAAAGTACCCAATCTAAGCCTTTTTAATATCTACGCGGGGGGGGGGGGGGGGTCCAGAATCATGTACTGAATTCATGGTAAGCGGTTGTGCGTCGATGTCCCTTCCACCCTGTTTTATATAATACTAGCTGTCCGCCCGCAGCTTTGCCCTCGTGGACAACACGATTTTGACTGTTTAGTTTTTTCCAATTCTGGCGGGAAATTGAAAATTATCCATACATATCTTTCCGTCCGCTTCTTTGCTCGGGTAGACCATAAAATTTGCCCAACTTTATTATTTACCGAAATATAAACTTTCCCAAAGTCTAATCTATTTTTGTACCAAATTTCATCAAAATCGGTTCCGAGGTTGGGCTTCAAAGTGTGACTTCGGACTTCCATATGAACTTTCATCCCTTATTTCATCCCCACACAGGTCGAAATTTTAAAAACGCTGGAACAAATTTTTATTTTTTATCAAGTGCCTAAATTCAATGTTTCATCGTTTTATCTACACTACTACAATGACGAACTTCCATACAAATTTTCATCCCTTATTTCAACCCCTTTTTTACATAAAAAACTTAGCTTAAATCCTTTCCCAAGCTCTAATCTATTTTTGTTCCAAATTTCATCAAAATCGGTTCCAGGGTTAAACTTGAAAGCGTGACTTTGTTTGGACTCCTAATCGAACTTTCATCCCCTATTTCATCCCCACACAGGTTGAAATTTCAAAAACGCTAGAACAAATATTTATTTATTTCTTATCAAGTGCCTTTATATAAAATTTCATAGTTTTATCTTGAAAAATTACGAACTCTCATACAAACTTTCACCCCCTATTTCAACCCCTTCAAAACATTTTTTTTGCAATAAAAGGTAGCCTATGTCCTTTCTCAGGCTTTAATCTATCCCAGTACCAAATTTCATCAAAATCGGTTGTGTGGATTACGCGTGAAAGCGTAACAGACAGACAGACAGACAGAGTTACTTTCGCATTTATAATATTAGTAGGGATCATTTAAAATATTATAAAATATTTAGTATAATTATAATATCGTTTTATTATTGACTTGGTCCGATCTACTTATTGCATAATATCGTCCACGCCATTTTGACTCAGATGTCATAACAGACATTACAGCATGCGGGCGAACCAATCCCTGTTTTCTCTCTGAATTTAAACCAATTACCAAGCATGTCTATTTGAAACATCGCAAGTGATTCGAATTTTGAATCGTCGTCATTTGATTTGAAGTAGGTCCACTTTTTGAGCGGAATTTGTTCTGAGTTACGCTTCCTGAGTATTATTTATTCGTAGATAGGAACATTTCAATTGTAAACTCTTCGCGAGACTAATGAACTACTCTTTGTAGTAGTAGTGTCTCGCTGGCATGGGTAAATGCCAGCATGAATGGATCCGCCCGACCGGGGAAGTACTACCCTCCCACAGAATATCTACGTCAAGTAGTATGCATACTGTTGCGTTTTGTGCAGTGAGTGTGGATCGCTGGAAGCGCAATTCGTCTCTAAGTCCCCTTCCTTCTCGTTTTCTCCTTCGAGGCCTTTTCCTTAAATAGGCTCGGCAGCGCCTTTTGGTATAGCAGATGTCCATGGGCGGCGATGACTACTTACCAACTAGTTATCCAATTAGGAAAAAAAACTAAATTCCTTCCTAAGCAATGATAGATGACAGACGATGAAGAAGTTGTCTTTTCTTACTCCAGCAGCGATTCTGGCCATTCTCTCTTCTTCTTGGCGCTGCTTCTCAACCCGTGCCGCTTCCTCTTGAGCCTCGCGTGCTATGCGCTCCTGTTCAGCTGCCAGGCGCTCCCGGTCTTCTTGTTCTTCTTTCTGGAAGATAAAAAGTGTCATGGTTCTGAAGCCTAGAAGTCCTTCGTCATTAGGTATACCTGTGGCGAAGGTTTGCGGAAAAGGCCAGTTAGCAGACATTGTCCTACATTGTGATAATCACATAATATTTAATAAAAAAAATACTTCGTCTGCATTTTAAAATATCTATTATAAAAATAAATATTACATAACATATGCACACATAGGCACACGCCTATTTAGCCTCATGTAATAGGGAGCGAGCCTATTGCCCCGGATGATTAAGCGGCGGTAGCCTAATGGCTAGAGCATTGGACTTGCGATCATCTGGTTGCCGGTTCGAACCCACCCGCCGGTTCGCACTAACGACGTGAACCCACTCGTAACACAAGCGTTTAGCTTAGCACGAGGGGTTAACAAGAATACTAGTAATGTTCTATCCACATTGCTAGTAAGCTTTTTGGTAAGTGTATATAGTAGCAATGCATTTATAAAAAGAAGCTGAAACAGAAGCAGAACAGAAGAAGTGAAGCTGACCAGTTTCTGCAGCTTGGCGTTGTACCGGTCGCGGCGGACCTCCCTCGCGGTCTTGCTGATGGAGGCGTACCGCTCGTAGGCCGGGACCAGCGGCACCTGCTTCTCCGGAGGGACGTCCTCTTTGGGGATCGGAACCTCTTCGTAAAGCGTGTAGCGCATCAGTTCTGAACGGAACAGAAAAAGGCGCTTCTAGGTTGACGTTTGATGTGGCGCACAGTGGGTCGAAACTATGATTTCAGTGACATAGGGATCAACTTTGGTTTTTAACTTTTTTGTTTGTGCGGATGGATAGAGCTCATTAACCTTAATAACAATTGTTCTGGCGGTTTTTCTCAAACTTAATACTTTCGGCAGAAAAACGTGTTTTGTTATTTTTTTGTATGGAGAGGATCAAATTAAATTAAATTCCTGCTAAGTACCGTGTGATCCCGCTTTGAAACTTTATTTTTCTTATACCTTGTGTAGTATACTATCATTTGATGCTATAAACATGTGCATAAAGTTGCAACTCTGCCAAATAAATGGATCGAAAAAAATGAAAAAATACATATAATAAAATGCTTCATTTTTTTTTTCGGAAGTTCTTTTAAGTTAAATTTGATATGGAATAATAAGTAGAAGTACGTAATTTTACATATAATTACTTAACAACCAACAGCGATACATTTAAATGTCCCTAATTAGGTTAAATTTACTAAATATTGTATTATTTAAAAAAGGGAATAATTTTCTACGAATTTCTATTTGTGTGTTTAATGTACTATAATGACTGTAATTACAAACAAAAGACTGAAACGGATTTTGATGATTCGACTATTTTCATGGCCAGTATAGTTCCTATAAGGCTACAAAAATGTGATGGAACAATTGTTTGGGAAAATGACCGACCCTCGTCAACTTTCTATTGCCGTCCGATAATGTTTAAATTTACCAAAGAAACGCAGTCAACAGTGGCCACTATAAAAGCTAGCATAGCTCTAGAAATAGAAAGACTTTAGCCATCAAAAATAAATCAAGTAGAAGTTAAGCATCAATTGCACATGACGATGATAGACGGTAAAATAACGTCATATTTGTCAGACACATCTTCAGCTGTCTGTGATATTTGCAAAGCAAAACCGTCAGAGATATACAATTTAAAGTCTCTAAAAGAAAACAACGAAGAAATGTTCCAGTATGGATTGTCATCGTTACATGCCTGGATAAGATGCATGGAGTGCTTACTTCATATCGGTAAATATAATTTTATTACAAGACTTCATATTTATTAATTCGTAGTTTCCTGTGAAAAATTTTTTTAAGAGACATTTCTTTTTGTTTACAGCTTATCGTTTGGACTTCAAGAAATGGAGTTGCAGGGGCGATGACAAAAAAAAATGTCACTCAGAAAGAGCGCTATACAGCAAGCGTTTAAGAAGGAATGCGGTTTACTTATAGATTTAGTAAAGCAAGGAGTAGGCACAACCAATGATGACAATACTGCCAGAAGATTTTTCAGGGATGCAGATACAACAGCCCGCTTAACAGGAAATCGGAAAGATTTAATAGAAAGGTTCCACGTGATTCTTCAGACTGTTGCATCTGGAGAGCGTGTGGACCATTCTAAGTTTTCCGAATTTTGTAGTGATAGTGCAGAATTGTATGTTAATTTATATCCCTGGTATTATATGCCTTCCAGTGTACATAAATTGTTGGTACATGGGAGTATTATAATTAAGCATTTTGGTGCTATACCTACAGGTAAACTGTCAGAAGAGGCTGCGGAACCACGCAATAAAGATTTCCGGAAATACAGAGAGAGTCATTCTAGAAAGGTAAGTAGAACGGCGACAAATGAGGATATTTTACACAATCTTCTTTTGTCTTCTGATCCAAAGATTACTAGTCTAAGACCCCGAATGACGAAACAAAATGTAATGGTTCTCTCTCCAAAAGTCAAAGAGCTTCTGCTGAGTTTTCCCACAGAATCCGATATAGATTTTATTGTTGTAGATAATTTACAAGATAGTCATAGCGATAGTGAATAAGAGTTTTGGTAGATTTTAAGTGTTTTTTTTTCTTATTAGTCTGTATGTTATAATTGAAAGGAAATAGTATAGTAAAGTTTGGTGTTGTATATATGGTTAGTTTTTAGTTAACTTGTGTTAGTAGATAGTAAGGTATTTTAACTTTACTAATGTGTATTAGTATGTATCTTTAATTACTTTTCAGTATTAAATCTAACTTAAAAGGACATTTTATAAACTAATTTGATTTTACAAATAAACTGTAATCCATAGATCCACATTTTTAAACAAACACTTTAAATGTATTGTTGGTAGTTGATAAGTCTTATGTGTAATATAACGTGCTTCTACTTATTATTCCATATCAAATTTAACTTAAAAGAACTTCCGAAAATAAAAAATGAAGCTTTTTATTATATGTATTTTTTCTTTTTTTTTCGATCCATTTATTTGGCAGAGTTGCAACTTTATGCACATGTTCATAGCATCAAATGATAGTATACTACACAAGGTATAAGAAAAATAAAGTTTCAAAGCGGGATCACACGCTACTTAGCAGGAATTTAATTTAATTTGATCCGCTCCATACAAAAAAATAACAAAACACGTTTTTCTACCGAAAGTATTAAGTTTGAGAAAAACCGCCAGAACAATTGTTATTGAGGTTAATGAGCTCTATCCATCCGCATAAACAAAAAAGTTAAAAACCAAAGTTGATCCCTATGTCACTGAAATCATAGTTTCGACCCACTGTGTGGCGGAAGGATAATACTGAAGTATAACTATATTTTTGTATTGGTCTCGTTTAGCAAAACTATTTAAAACGCCGTGAATGGCTGGGATCGAGGTACACATATTCCGCTAATAAACAAGTCATTATTCTGTGGTTTCGGCATTTGTTATGTTTTTACGAAAGGTTAACTCCCTTCGAGCTCGTCCATCCATAGTCGCCATATATACTTGTTTCGTCAATCTCCGTTTATCCATTTTCTCTTAATGACCAAACCATCTTAACATTCCTTTCTCAATCCTTGTTACTACATCTTCTTTCACTCCACAACGCTCCCTTATCACACTGTTTCTCATTTTGTCTTTCAGCGCAACACCACACATACTTATCAAAGCTCTTATCTCTACAGCATTTATTTTGCTTTCATGTTTCTTCTGCCATACCCAACTTTCACTACCATACATTAGTGTCATACATTATATACATATTTTTTTATGGGATGACTCGGCAATTGAGCAGGCGAGCTACCTGATGGTAAGTAGTCATCGCCGCCCATGGACATCTGCAAAACCGAGCCGAGCCTATTTAGGAAAAGGGAGGGGAAGGAAAAAAGGAGAAGGAAGGGGATTAAGGGAGGAATTGGGCCTCCGGCCCTCTCGCTCACCGAACGAAGCGCAGTATTGTAACGCTACTACACGTCGGTGTTCTGCAAGAGTGTGGTATTTCCCCGGTCAAGCCGGCACATTCATGCTGCGAACAGCGAGGCATTACCACAACAAGTAGTATAGATACCATGTACCATATTAGTATAGTGTTAGAAGATTGATGAAGTTTTTAGACATACCCGCCTATTCTAAAAGTGACATGCGTCGGTTCTGTATAAAAAACAAGCCGATACGTCAACTCGCTCTCATTTGCTCGGGGTCTCGGAGGTGAAGTTCATGTGTCATGGACGTAGTGTCAGACACTGGTCCGCTAGTAATTGTTATAGTGAGGTCGAATCTCTGTCCGATCATTACGTGTAGTTATTGTGTGTTAGCTTGAAGTAATCCTGACTGTGTAGAATTGTACATTGTTACTTTATTTAGAGCCTTAAATCTTTATAAATACCACGCCTTGTCATAATTTCTAAATATAGATAAAGATATATATATTTATTTAGATAGTACTCACTAACAAAGTCCCTCGTGTCCGTCTCGAACATCTTGAAGAGCACGACGAGCACGCGGCCCTCCAGCAGTGCGTGCAGACAGGCCTCGTTGGGGTCCACGTCGCTCATGTACAGCGCCTCGCGCGCCGACCGCTCGTCCAGCTGGAACGTGTCCTTAGCCGCCACCGTTATGTCTGGAAGTCGCCATGTTATTCTTAGATATGTCACCGTTAAATTGTAAATACCATTAGATTATGATCCATCTCGTTGTAAATAAAAAAACCCGACAATTGCATTATATACCGATTTTCATCTAACATATATACTAATACACCTTTCAAACAAAAAAAACTAAATCAAAATCGGTTCATCCGTTCGGGAGCTACGACGTCACAGACACACACACACACGGTCACGTCAAACTTATAAGACCCCGTCGTTTTAGCGTCGGAGGTTAAAAAATTATAGGCGGCGGCGCGAGGTACAAGACGTTCAGCCAATCAGCGCGTGAGGTGGGTTCCGTCGCATGCCATTTTACAATTTGACGGTTTCACTTCAATTGATTATAATCTACCGTAAAATAATGCGTTAAATTGTAAGCAGTACATTGGGGTTCACAATCTATCGACAGTTTACAATCTCGGGACATAGATTATAATCTAACATACCAACATACCACCACGGCTGTATTCCCGAAGGGTTAGGCAGATTTACTAATGTACACCCACACTTCGCCAATATTTTAAGGTCCCATGTAGGTAATAGAGGTCGAGCCTATCACCATTCACCGGGCACAACTCCAAACTCCGAGCTGCTACTGAGAATTCCATAGAAAAACTCAATAACACTTTGTTCCACCTAGAAATAGAATCCAGGACCTGTATCGTAGCAGTCGCGCTTGGGATCACTACATTAACGAGGCAGTGCTGATGCTTTTTTTTTTTTTTTGTACAACTTAAGTAAAACTGATCCAAAAAGGTCCGGCTACACATCAAGCTATACAAATCCAGTTTACGCTAGCCTCTCAATGTATGGGAAGCTTATACAATGCCAGATCAGCTTATGATATATTATTATTCGATAAATTAATAAAATCAGGACATGTTTTTTGTATTGTTGGACTTTAATTAAATATTATATAATTTTAGTAGAACATTTTTTCATTATGTTACAATCTATTTCATCGATATCGACTGTTTTCTCTTAATCAAATATAGCAGTCCCAACAATGGCCTACCTACGTAAGTTGAGCTTGCGTGACCAATTGCCACCGCGCGTGCTTCCTGGTGCCCCGGCCCGCGGTAGTGAGTCTTGTGCTTAGAAAAAAACGGGCTAGGTATAAGGTCTCTAGTGGTTATAATTATATTTGAACTCACTGATCATGTCCCACTTCTCGTACAAATCGTAGTGCGCCTGGTGGCAGTGTGGCCAGAACATGATGAAGTTAAGTCGTCTAATACTCTGTGACAAGCGCTCGTTAACTCTCTTCTTACGAGCAGCGAGGGTCAGCACGCGGAGCCTTTCGGCTGCATCACGGTATTCTTCCTCCATCTTCAAATTTGCCTGTAGTTTTGCCTGTAACACAGAACGTTCCTCTTAATACGATGCAAATTAAAATATGTATACCATATACCATACCATACCATCACGCCTGTATTCCCCGAAGGGTTAGGCAGAGATGTACTAATGTACATCCACATTTCGCCGGTATGTTTAGGTCCCATGTAATAGGGGGCAAGCGTATTGTTATTAACCGGGCACAAATCCAGACTGCTACTGAAAATTTCATAGAAAAACCCAATAACACTTTACTCAACTGGGAGATTGAAGCCAGGACCTCTAGCGAAGCAGTCCCGCTTAGGACCACTAGACTAATGAGGCGGTCAATAAATAATACTTCCAATTAAAATTTTATTAAATTAGTAGATAATTACATGACAGTTATGCTTTCATGGATTACCATTAAATTCTCAGTAGCAACTAGGATGAATTTGTGCCCGGTTAATGGCAATAGGACCTAAAACATACCGGCAAAATGTGGGAATAGTTTAATACACCTCTGCCTAACCCTTCGGGGAATACAGGCGTGATGGTATGTTATTAATTAACGTAAAAAAAGACTTCCTAAAACGCCATAGATTTGGACCATGCGTCTAACGGATTAATTTTTAAAATCGATAGTTATGGGAGATTAACAAAATAATGCATTTATACAATATATTGAATAACTATAATGTTTGTTTTTCTAGAATTTTGAACTTGCAAAGTTATATGTAGCTATGCTCATAGCCAATTTAGTTATTTATTATTTTGGATAAAAGAAAAATACGTGGATAGTACAGTTACTCTATTCCATTTATTTCCAAACCTATAACAAAGTAACAAAGCGATAAGATCTGTTCTCTGCTTCGGGTAAATCGTAACAGCAGTGGCTGATTGCGTTGCAAAAGAATTACGTCATGGTCATATCGCTGTATATTCTTTGAAGTGTTAATAAATAAAAATAAAATATTTAATGAAATTAGCAATATTTGTCTTTATTATTAGCACGCTAGTGTATATTATTAGAACGAATCCGTATTATACGTTAGTTCTTCTATTACCCGGTAGATGGCGTTGTGCATACTACGTCATAATCTGAATGGCGGTGTTAAGATTCTCCGCGATTGAATCACCCTCCTCGCATTTTGGTTTACAGTTATCGCTTCTCGGCCTTTTGGCTAAGATCAAAGTGTAGTATCTGTTCTTTTCAGCTTAATATCTGAAAGTTCCCTCACTGAGGGACCAGTATATTAAACTGATTTTTGTAAACTGACGGGATGTTCGGGGCTCGCTCCACTCCCGTCACGGGTCGGCCCGGCATTGCAGTGCCGCCGGGATCGGCCCACATAATACCTCTTGAAAACAATTTAACCAAATCCATTCACATTCATTATTTCGAGCCGACATAATGACAGTGTGGCCGACCAGCCTTATAGGCCCGAATTGCCCTGAATCCTAATATGATAGTGTTAATAAATAATGGATACTCTACTCAAGTCTTTGGAAATAGTATTGTTAAATACTAGGATTTTTATCAATATCATAATCAGACTGCCTCGTTGGTCTAGTGGTCTCAATCGCGACTGCTACGCTAGAGGTCTTGGGTTCGATCCCCAGGTCGAGCAAAGTGGTATTGGGTTTTTCTATGAAATTCTCAGTAGCAGCTCGGAGTCTGGATTTGTGCCCGGTGAATGGCAATAGGCTCGCCCCCTATTACATGGGACTTAAAAACATACCGGCGAACTGTGGGTGTACATTAAGTACACCTCTGCCTAACCCTTCGGGGAATACAGGCGTGATGGTATGTTATGTTATGTTATCATAATCATATATTTATTGCATTCATGTAGTACCTACAAAGGTGTTACAAAAATGTAGATGTTTCTTACATGACCCTGCTAGGGCACAACAATATGTACTTATTTATTATGTTTATAACATTATTTATAATTTACTTTATCTAATTATAAACATTATTATTTTCATTATTTATTTAAAGTGTATTTTATAATTTCTAATTATGGCGTTGTTGTTTTTATATATTTATAACATTATTTAATTATCTATTTATAGCATTATTTAATTATCTATTATAACATTTTATATATTATAATTATAATACTTGCTAATTAAAATTATTATATTGGTATCATAACTAGTAGTAGGTTATTAGTGTTGTGTCTGGTATAGGTGTGTTCAATTTTGCATGTTTTTCAAATGTAAATTGCATATTTTCAGCTATTTATTTATCATCAAAATATTCGTTTAGGGTGTAGTATGACTTGGATATAAGATATTTTTGTAGGCTATTTTTAAATTTATTGTCGTAATCCGTGTCTTTTATAGAGTTTGGAAGCTTGTTATATATTTTGACACACATGGCTAAGGGTCCGGAATGAAACATTGTTAGTTTTGAGCTAGGTAAGGCTAATCTATTTGTGTTTCTAGTATTGCGTTGTTGTGAGCGTTGTTTATCTATAAGTGTAAGTACTATTTCATGTGTTGTGTAGTGTTACGAATAATTTTGGTATAACTTTTGTATGGCCCATTCAAGCCCTTGAGCCAAAAACAAAGAAGGTTATATGCGAGGCCACTTTCAAAAATAATAAACAAGATATCCCACCGCTTCTTCAGGCAGCATCTCGTGTATTTCCAGCCTAGGTCTCTCCAAGTGGATACCGAGCGCCTCGTTGTCCATCACCTTAAGTTCTTCTTCTATGATACGGCATAGATCTATGCCGTTAGGGCCAAACATCACGCGGGTCAGTTTGCCGTGCTGTGAAGAAAAAGGTGTGATGAATCTGGAAGATTAATTCACCATTAACTTACTTTATTGCGGGACAGTCATCATCAAATACGTATATCAATCAATGTATATCAAAGCGAACAGGCTGTTTCTAATTATCTGAGCAACTAGGGACATTAAACTTTATCTCTGTGGGATACAATACATGTCCGAATGACAGCTATCGTGGCAATGGCAGACAATGTTTGACAAATCTAAGCTTTCTGTCTACGATGACACTGCTCGATATCATTGGCAAAGCGATTGTACGGCCGTTGATGGTGATACAGTCAGGTAGATTTGTTGGTGAAATAATACTTATAATACTTGTGCAAAGAAACTAGTTGTAAATGCACCACATAAAAGTGTGGCTTCACCCTCCAACAGAGGAAGTTACAAAGATAAATTGGGACGAATAAAGTTCAATTTTAAGTTGGTACTTACTGCAGGATCGCCCCAAATGTCTGCGGGCAATATATTTGCTTATTTCCGTAAATTATTCAATGTCTACGGTAAGTTCTATATCTATAGAGATGTTGTCTAAAACACTATTTCCAAAATTTTTATTCTAATATAATAACAATGGACTTGCCACAAGAAATAAAAATACGGGTTCACTTTTGCCTTTGAATCTCGCCAATGCATCTATGTGGTCGGAACAACACTAAAACAAAACAATGTTGGGAGATGAATATATCTGCAGTAGACAAACGTAATTAAGGCTGGCTCTCCAAGTAACAAAAATGTCATTTCTTATGCATAGTATTGGTTATGTCGATGGCAGACTGCCTCATTTAGTCTAGCCCAACTGCTACGCTAGACGTCTTTGTTTCGATTCCTAGGTCGACCAGTATTATTGGGTTTTTATATAAAACTAGCTTCCCGCCCACGGCTTCGCCCGCGTAGTTTTCGGCTTTACTAAAATATGTATGTATTATACATATAAACCTTCCTCTTGAATCACTCTATCTATTAAAAAAAACCGCATCAAAATCCGTTGCGTAGTTTCAAAGATTTAAGCATACAAAGGGACATAGGGACAGAGAAAGCGACTTTGTTTTATACTATGTAGTGATTCTCAGTAGCAGCTCGGATTCTGGATTTGACATTGTAATTTTTTGTACTTATAATTGTTTTTTTTTTATTACATTTATGGTTCCGAAAATAAATCAATGTAAAATATATGAATGAATTAATGTGAATTTGTTTGAAATAAACAAGTTTTTAATACTTGAAGGTACCTTTGCTTCGAAACCAGAATATATCCGAAGCAGTATATTGTATGGTATGGTTATGTATGGTATTGACTTGTTTTATTAAATTATTGTTGGTTTCTTACCTTGGCCATTGCGATTCTATCTTGTCCGATTTCCAGCTTACCCTTCCTGACGGCGTGAGCGGTAGCCAGGCAAGCGCCGCAGTAATCCGAGTACACCTCCATACCTGTTTTTATACTAAGACTTAACATACCATCACGCCTGTATTGCCCGAAGGGTTAAGCAGAGGTGTACTAATGTTCACCCTCATTTCGCCGGTATGTTTAGGTCCCATGTAATAGGGGGCGAGCCTATTGCCATTAGCCGGGCACAAATCCAGGCTCCAAGCTGCTACTGGAAATTTCATAGAAAAACCCGATAACACTGCTCGACCTGGGAATTGAACCCAGGACCTCTTGCGTAGCAGTCGCGCTTTGGACCACTAGACTAAAGAGGCAGTCATTATACTAAGATTTAGCGATTATATTTAGCGAACACTAGCCAGCAGATCCCTCCGTGCCCCTGCGAGCACGTAAACCAGTCGGTCCCGTTTGTCATACAAATACCTACATCATGACAATCGTTATTGGTAGTAGAACTGCCTCATTAGTCTAGTGGTCCCAAGCGCGACTGCTCCGCTAGAAGTCCTGGGTTCTTGAGTCGTGCAAAGTGTTATCTATTGGATTTTTCTATGAAATTCTCAGTAGCACCTCGGAGTATGTGTTTGTGCCCGGTTAATGGCAATAAGCTCACCTCCTAGCAGGGGGACTAAACATAACGGCAAAATGTGGGTGTACATTAAGTACACCTCTGCCTAACACTTCGGGGAATACATGCGTGATGGTATGTTATAATAATACAGTATTATTATTTTATTATTATTATATAATTACCTACAATCTAACACTATCATGTCAGGTTTATACCCAATGCGATAATATGATTATCATCTATAACTCAACTACTTAATAACTCGAGAGTCACCCTCACGAATCCGTCACAGAACAATTAAAAAGTAGTAGGTATTATAGCTATCATAATAAGAAATATAGAGTCCAATAGAAATAATTTAGTAAGGTCCCTGAGTGAATAGAGCTGATGTAGGCATATTCCACATAATTCTATCTGGCGAAGATGCGAAAGGCTTGTTCAAATTCATAGCCCACGTCTTGTGAAAGTACAATTTATTGTTTAGGATACGATGAGAATGACATACGCTATGCATAAAAGCCCCTATAAACAAATAAAGAATAATAAAAAAATGACCACTTACAAATAAGTTGTTCCATATGAGCTTCGATATAGTTGGCAAAGTCCTCGTTAGTCTCAACGGTCTCCTGGATTGCAACTGCTTGTTTACGTGCCATTCTTGATAATAATTTTACAAGACTGCTTCTTTAAATTATCCCACACGCACCCACACAGAAAACTCTCTGACAATACGCTTTGATTGTCTGACGTAAAGGAAAAAGTTGAAGTTCTAAAGCAAAGAGTCTTCACGTTAGAATAGAATGGAGTGGAATATTCTTTATTGCACACACAAACGAGGTTAGTTTAATACATAGCTAATTTTATAAAGCCGGTTTATACACTGCTTAAAGGATTTAGGTACAGAATAAAGGTCCTCATATTAATTTTCAGATACGCAATGAATCTTCCGTCTACTTAAAATTACGAAAGATTTTCATCCACTACATACACATCCACTTGCATTCTCGTACATCCAAGTAACACACATATACGCATCCCTTTTTTCTGTGCGAGAGAAAATAATAAATTTATTTGTATTGTAAAGTACATAAATATATGCACATTAATCATACAAAGATCGAAAACTTCTAAAACGCTCTGAAGAAATAAGGAATACTTATTTTGCTCTGGCAATCGCCGAGTGTTAAGAGCTTCTATGGAATGCCAGTATTGCCAGAGCGGCAACCGAAGGGACCTCGCTCTTATGGGCAAAATTCGAAACACTCACCAAGCTGGTTTATGACATAAGACTCCGACGTAAGGGTGCCAGCCAGTAGGACCTAAGAGGTCCTACCATCGAGTAGGCTTAGATGAAATCATAAGTTAAGATGGAACTTTGCGAACAAAGAAGTGCGGCCGCGCGGCCGGCTAAAACTACGCCTATCCGTTTACAAACACAATTTTACACTATATAACAGCTATCAGGCTATCGAAAGCTCGACTGACAAGATAAGGTGTAGTTTCGGTATTGTTATATAACTAGTGTAGAATTTGTTTGTAAACGGTTAGGCGTAGTTTTAGCCGGCCTCACTTCTTTGTTCGCAAAGTTCCATCTTGAATTTTTATTTGATCTGAGCGAGAGGGATGTGTGATATTAAATTAAACAAAGTAATATTAAGTAAAAAATAGATTTGTATAATAACTTAAAATACAATTATTTTGTAAAAATAATGACTGTCAACAATGTATAAATACTAAGTATTTTCTAAATATACGTAGGAATAAGGTTGGAAATTAGTGAACCACCAACCGAAATAAAAAATGGAAAAGAGACAAACTTTGAATGGAGGATGTTAAATTAGAATTAGTCCCCTGTATTGGCTTCGCGCCTAGCACACTAAGATTGTGACGATAAGGTTATATCCTAAACCGGGAATGGTTAACAAGAATACAAATACTTATAAAGAAATATATATTTTATCTCACGTTTTTCAATATTTCAAGTCTCGCAAGAGAATTAGTGTATTCATACGTATAATTTCCTGATTCTATTTATATCGTGTATCGGTTTAGGATATAAAAAGTAGTTTTATTAAAAATGTCTTAAATTCGCGTAAGTGTCAGAAATGCAAAATATCTTGTTATTATTACCTATAAAATGTGAGGTGTAACAAGATATTTTGCATTTTCATTTTAGCTCAAAACCTTTCCTACGCCATGTGTTTCACCCATAAGACCTACTCATATTTTTGACCTGTACGGCATAAGCCTCCACTGAGATTGGATCATTTCTTTGTTGTTTTCAATAGTCGCCAGTTTTGATTCATCTGAAAGTATACAAGATGTAACGTAATAATGATGATGACGAAACCGTCATCATCATTATCACAGTCAGATTTCACACATAGTTTAGTATAGGCCTCCCTTTTGTTGTTTTTATCTTTACGGTCTGCCTCAACAGTCTAGTGGTCCTAAGCGCGATTGCTACGCTAGAGGTTTTAGATGTCATTCCCAGGTTGAGCAGTGTTATTGGGTTTTTCTATGAAATTCTACCTCGGAGTTTGTAATTGTGTCCGGTGAATGGCAATAAGCTCGACCCCCTATTACATGGGACCTAAATATACCGGCGAAATGTGGGTGTACGTTAGTACACCTCAGCCTAACCCTTCAGGGAATACAGGCGTGATGGTATGTATTTTAATCTATACGGTCCTGTGTTAATCTCGTCCATGTTCGCCTTGCAATGGGAACAATGTCTTTAGGTAACGTAAGGTGACCGGATGAAATTGTATCTGTTACTTACCCTTGTCCAGTATGTAGTGCGCAAGCGCATCTTTGAACACAGTGACGGGGACGGCCATGTTGACGTACGGGAAACATGCGCCGCCGTCGCTTGTCACGTTAATAGCTATTATGCCTATTACCTCAACACGATTTGTGGAACTGCAAGCAAATAATAATTATACGAAACTTCAAAGAATAAAACGTTTGCTAGAGGTAGTTTTTTTTTATGTAGCCTCTTTAGTGTCCCACTGCAGGGCAAAGGCCTTCCCTAACTTCTTCCAGGATTATTTATCCAGTGGTAAAATTAGGATTTTTAAATTGATAAATGATAAATTCTGTAAATAGATCTTTAAAAGACGCTTTTCTAAGTCAATATTTTAAAGGCATTTCTTGTGTGATGACATGTGAGAAGAAAAACCGAAAGAATAAAATGAAATACCTGGTAACCCTAAATATAGGTCCTCCACTAAAGCCGGACTGGACGCAGCACGACGTCTGTATCATAGAGGGCGACACTGTGTTGACGTGGCCCGACGTTATTGTGGGGATGAGGTTCGTGAGGTCGAACTCATTGTAGTAGGGGAAACCAGCTGCCAGGACCGACTCGCCTGTGACGTCAAATTATATTTACTGGGTTACTTCAATACCAAGTTACCGATATACATTTTTATTTGAAAAGGCTTAAGCCTTTTATCTTTTACTTCAACACTCTTTATTATTATGAAGGAGTAATAAAATAATTACAACACATTACACGACTGTATTCCCCGAAGGGTTAGGCAGAGGTGTACTAGTGTACATCCCACACTCCGCTGGTATGTTTTAGTCACATTTAATAGGGTGCGAGCCTATTGCCATTAACCGGGCACAAATCCAGACTACGAGCTGGTACTGAGAATTTCATAGAAAATCCCAATAACACTTTGCTCGACCTGGGGATCGAACCCAGGACCTCTAGCGTAGCAGTCGAACTTAGGACCACTAGACTAAGCCACAGATATTGGGAAACACACCAGCCCTAGAGACCAATCCGTCCAACCACTTTCTCTGCTCCCAACCGAATGCCTGAATTGATTCGCCGAACTTTGACAGTTTGGTGTCATAAATGAAACGATTTGTCAGCTTAAATTTGCTAGATTTAAAAGCGATTTGTTAGATTTAAAAAAATGTTATAATTTAACCTAACACAAGTTACAGATATAATCCTGACACGTGACGTTTTGAAGGCGTTTGAAGGCCTTTTACTTTATCATTCTCTAATAAAATGGTTCGGATCAATTAGATGCCATACTATAAGTTCCAAATTACACCATACAGACAATTAAGCGTTTTTATCATAGGGGTATAATAATATTTATATTACCTACCTTTTTCAGCAGGTTCATTAGAAAGAACAGCAGGTTTCACATGACTCAGTCTTCCTGGGTTGGTAAATAACAGAGCTAAATCATACGCCTTTTTATCAGGCGTCTTGTATCGCACTATGGCTGTCTCATTCACTCCTCGACAATATACTGACAGTTTGTGTGTTTGGTACTGAAAAAAAAATTTGAAATTGAGTACATATCGTTTTGTATTTTTTAGGCATTTTCCATGCAAAGATTATTAGGTTATTTTAGTGAAGGAAAAATAGGACCGCGGGCAGGATTCGAACCTGCGTCTTCTGACTAAGTACACTACCGGCTATGACCGCTAAGCCACCGCGAGTCCCACCCGCCTAGTCGAAATTTGCTTCACATTTTTAATTTATGTCTGATTGAGTACTTATTAAAAAAAACCCCTCCCATATTGGTCACGATGTGGTGGGGAGCGGAGGTAGCCCAATGGTAACGCCCACGACTAACGAGTTGAATGTAGGTCGTAGGTTCGAACCCAGACAGGCGCTTTACTATGAGTAAAATATTTCATCACCACTGCTCTCAGAACGGTGAAGGAAGACATCGTGAGGAGGTGGATTACGGCCCACTCCCTCGCTGAGAGGAGGCCTGTGTCCCAGCAGTGGGAACATTATAAGCTGATTATGTAAGAAATTCTTGAACGTTTTGTATTCATGGTTCTCAACCACCATTGGTTCTGGTGGACCACCAGAGCTTAAATATGGGCCGCAAAAGATTTAAAATCTTTTCACTAATATAACATTTTTTGATTAAAGTTTTATTTCAGATTAGACAAAGACAAAGATATTTATTGCTCAAACTGTGTACAAACAACGGCGTTATACGAAATATAATAAGTCTCAACAGCCTACCCCATCGGGTATAGCAATAAAATAATAACTAATATACAGGGTGTTTTGTGCATCGTTTGCGAAATGGAAATGGCCGATAGAAGAGGTCATTAGCTATGTCTTCAGGCCCAATAACTCATTCCTTGTCACACCAGTTTTTTTATAACAACTATTGAAAATTTATTTGGAAAAAATCCAGAACTCAGCATTAAACCTTTAAATAAAAAAAAACAAATTAGTAAAGCGTTTAAATTTCAGTTTAATTTAGATGTCTACTCTTGTATGGTTCTATGATATTCAAAATTACTTGCTAATAACACCTAGTTCTTTTTTAAAAGCATCACAATTTTTTTTTAAAAGATAAACTTTATTAAAGCTCAACTTAAAATTGCTGTAAAAAAATAACTAAAAGCGATTGGGATCTTTGAAGTTAACAACAGTTTTTTTTTTGGCTTATGGCATACCGTTGGAAAGGAGACAGACTAGAGAACATTTTAAAAGAATTCGAAGATTTAGGTTATATTTATTGCATACATTTGGTTTAGATGAGCTTTTAAGATTAAAGAACTGGGTGTTATTTTTGACAAATAAACACAACTCCAAAATATAAATGCCGGTAAGTGTAAGGTAACCCTTCTCTCTAAAAACTGACCTCAGTGATTCGGTGTTTAACAAGGTTTATTTAACTTTACGTTATTTTAAAAAATCAGCTTTTTTTCTACAAAAGTGCAATACCTAGACAAAATGTATGGAACATCTGTTTTTTGTAATAATCGACAAAAAATATCAACTCAGGGGGGCCAGAATCGTGTACTGAATTCATAGTAAGCGGTTGTGCGTCAATGTGTCTTCCATCCCCTAAGCAAGAATTTAGTATTGATGTAGTTAAACTCACAGATTTGACGACGTGTGCGCAGGTGAGCACGAACCCGTTGCCCAGCGCCACGCCCGCGCCCCACGCCTGCCCGCACCGCACCAACACACAGCACGAGTCTATCTCATCTGTGAACCATTCAATTAGATACAATATAACCACGCTGCCAGACTTCTGGGCAAGATGCCAGACGACAGCGAGCTCAGCCGAGGAGTACGTTGAAGCCTAGTCGCGCCAACTTTTTTTGTTAAATATGTAAATAGTGTAAATGTATTTAAATTCTTAACCTGTAAACCTTATAGGAATACTGTAATTTCAAATTAAAAAATAACGGACTACGCAATTCTGTTAAAAAAAATATATTAACATTAATAAAATATATAACCAGTAGCCTAATGGCTAGGGAGTCGGACTTGCGATGATGAGGTTGCCGGTTTGCTACCCACCCATTGCACTACTGACGTGGACGTAATACAAGCATTTAGCTTAGTATATTGCCCGGCAAACATCTTGGCCAAAGATAGAAAGAGATGGAAAGAGTTCAGACTATGCAGCACTAGCAATCCCTTTCATTTATTGTCCAAGATATTTGCCGCTCACAATACGAGGGGTTAACAAGAATACTATTAATGTGTGACCCACATTGCTAGTAAACTTTAAAAAATGTCTCATTCTAAATAGTATAAAACAAAGTAGCTGTTTTCGTGTGTCAATTTCTCCGCTAACTGCTAAACCACTCAATCGGATTTTGAATAAATTTGAATTGTATATCTTAAAAAAATTGTAGAAACCTCCACAATGCTTTATGTCTATCGCGTTTCCCTGTGAAATATACAATTACTAGTAAGTTAACTGGACAGATTTCCTATATTACCAATATTCTTAATTTTTGTTTCAGTAGAAACCTTCTAAAAAGTACTAGAAAACTTAAAAAAATATGAATGAAATCGGTAAAGTTATTCCTAAGTTACAGCGTGACACAGGGAAATAGGGATTAATACATGTATGTAGATATTCCAATTACCAAGTACATCTTGCAGCGGGTGCGAGGCGAGCGGCCTTGCGGGTTGCGCCGGCGCCACCCTCAGCTTGGCCGCCAGCACGGCCACCAGGGGCGCCACCAGCGTCAGCCCCACCCACTCGCCGCGGCACCACGATACGCTGCACACCACTGTGCCTATCAACTCCTTGCTGAAATTAATGTATTATTATTGTAGACGCTTAAATAAATAAATAACTTCAAGAAAAGTAGTGAAGAACTTGTATCACCATCCTCTAGTCTTTTTCGTCTAAGCGGCGGTAGCCATGGCAGTAATGGCTAGGGCGTCGGACTTGCGATCATGCGGTTGCCGGCTCGAAACCCACCCATTGCACTACCGACGTCAACCCACTCGTCACACAAGCATTTAGCTTAGCACGAGGGGTTAACAAGATTACAAGTAATGTGTGACCCACATTGCTAGTAAGCATTTAAAAAAAAACCGAGCTATGTTGGGATAGGTTTCCAATTTCGTAGGGGGCCGCTTAGGTAGCCCGCCACTGTCGGGTCTGCGGACGAATGCTACAGCGATCCCGTAGTCCCGACACTAAAGTGCTGACGCGAAACGCCGAGGTTGATTTTAGTCGGTAGATCGCTCTTTTCAGAGCGGAGTCCGACACACCCCATCGCTCTCCCCGGAGCGGTGGGTTGTGCATAAAGCATTTCCAACCCCGACCAAAACAAAGTCTCCAATTTAACAAGATACATCTGAGTAGCAGTAATTTTCACGAAACGACTGCTATCAGACCTCTGAGATGCAATTTGTAATGCGAAGGATAGACCGGTTGTCTGGTTTTTTGGATTTCTGACTACGACTAAAGATTTTCATAGGGATTCGTATGACAACCAGCTTTCGTGCTCTTCGAGGCAAGGAGGGTTCTTGATGTTTTAAGAACATGTTGAGCGCGGCAGGAGCAGCATAACCGTGCAGATATGTTGATCAGCGTAGTCGTGACAAATTTTGAGTTAATAATATTTCACGTTTCATCACACAACTATACGCCTTGCATAGCATTTATATACAGAGCATATTGCCATTATCAACCTATTTATTGACACACTCATACTATTGGGAAAGGGGAAAAGAGAAGGATGCTACATTACAGGTTAGCGCCAATCCTCTAATAACTACTTCTAAAGGATTTAGCTAAACAAAAAAATGTGCCATTAATCTGGTAATACTTACGTGGGTCCTTCAGTGAAGACCGGTCCACCTTCAGAGCCCAATGATGTGGCAGCGTCGGTGAGCAGCAAGGATGGTCGTTTCCCCACCACGCCGCAGACAGAACCCCTCGTCACCGCGTTAAGGAACACCTGCAATTTGCAAGGAACAGCAGCTAAAATTAGTCCTGGGAGATAATTTTGTCATAGTATTATCTCGTCTTTATCCACTGTCTTTGTACAAGATATGAAACGAGAAAATTATTTTGTGGCGCTCATGTTAGCCCAGCTTTTTGTATAGTAAGCACCGATTTGCGGCAACTTTTGAAGTTAGTATTACTGGAAAATGTGTTACCTCACACCCAAAAGGCGTAGAGTGGACCTCAAGAGTGGAACCCCTTCCTGTAGGCGGCCGCACTACGTCCAGCAAGAAAGATAGCGGTCTTAAACTTTCAACACCTGCAACAACGATGCACTCGAAGCTTAATATATATATAATTATATCTACATGTTTTTTTCGGTACAATCTTGTGGATACCTTCATTTACGTTCGCCGCCCCTGGAGGTCGACGGGGCATGACTTCACCCATGGTAGGACTATTCTATACCACATGGTAGGTACCGCCTTACCGAATAAAACCACACGGGTGTTTCGCCTAACCATTTTTCCTGGGGCCACGTGAGTAGTTGTCATACCTCCGCGACCCCAGCAGTCGTAGACCACCATTGCAGTCCCCAGCACGATTGTGGCCGAAGGTGAAATGGCAAGTGGGTGGTTCGAGCTGCCCACTTGCCAATCCACCTGAGTATGGCGCAACAACCGCTATCCCGCCGCCATTTCGGGCAGTGTAGGCAGCATACATCAACTCAAAGCTCAAAACTGGACAACACCGCGTGCTTCCAACTACCTTCCTATAAAGTATAATTCTTTTTTACATACTACCTTACGACCTACAAACATCGTAGCCTTTACAATCAAATTCGATAAAGACAACATCCTACCTATATAAACTTTTTGCTCAATAATGAGTTTCAATGACTATTAAAAATAAATAATGGTTTTGAAGTTTTTAGATTGAAAGTCGACTATCGAACAGTCATGCCACCGAAGACTAAAACTAAGAAAGAATTGGAACAGGAAAAACTTGATGAAGAAAATAAATGTGATCAAAGGGGAACTCGTAATTACTACAGGTATTATGATTCCCCTGATGGGTGCCACGTACCAAAAAAGGTAAAAAGGAAGAATATTTTATAACATGTACTAGACAATATTTTTTGGTGTGCAATAAATAATATTCTATTCTATTCTATATTTTACGTACTTTGTTGAAATATTCTGAACAAAATCTGTCACTGGCAATTCAAATACTGTTCTGATAAAAAAGAATATGTATTCAAATGAAATTATATTCTGCTTTTTTTTGAAGTGCAGTGATAACCTATTGATACGGCCTATTGATTGAAAGTACGCACCTCTTACTTAAGAAGTCATGTTTTTGACGGCGAAGTTGGCTAGCTCGGTGGACTATTGCCTAATTCCTCTCGATTTGATAGTATACCCATGCACAGCAATGGGACAATGTAATGGGTTCGTGATCTCTGTATGTGTTTTCCAATATTATTGTCCGGTTTCAAGGATAATAGCACTATAATAGCTTACCGACTTTGGTAGCGGTCACCTACGAATAAATAAGGCGGTGTCTTATTTACTTACTTGATTCGATTTCTTTTGACCTAAGTTTCTTTTCAATTATTATTGTGCTAGAAGGTTACTACGACAACTAGTTCTAGGTTAGGTAATAAAATAACATAACATAACATACCATCACGCCTGTATTCCTCGAAGGGTAAGGCAGAGGTGCACTTAATGTACACGCACAGTTCGCCGGTATGTTTGGGTCCCATGTAATAGGGGGCGAGCCTATTGCCATTAACCGGGCACAAATCCAGACTCCGAGTTGCTACTGAGAATTTCATAGAAAAACTCAATAACACTTTGCTCGATGATCCTGGGGATCGAACCCAAGACCTCTTGCGTAGCAGTCGCGATTGGGGTTAGGTTAGGTTAGGTAATGACAGTAGATTACAATTCAATGACACATTTTCTTTGTCAGCGGTTTATAATGGAATGGCACCCATTCTCTGGTTATAATAGTCCATGATAACTAAAGACGTATTATTATATAGACGCGTTATTCAAGAACATTACGGCTATCAAAAACAGCACAACTATTAGATAGCGACTAATACCTACGTACGAAGAAAGAGAAAGAAAATAAATGCTACCTCAAAGTGTACCTGTTGTTAGAAATAGAAGAATATACATGTTTAGTTACGTTACGATTAGGTAAGTGCTGCATTCTAATTGGTCAAGCTCAACGCTGGTTGTTGCGTAACCTAAACGCAATCCGGGCAATTGCCTTGATTTCTGGTAACGAAGTTTTTTTTTTATTATTTATTTATTATCAACACAAATAAGTTTACATTATATTAAAAAGGCACAGTGTAAACATAAACCAATTTAGGTTATATACCGTAGATGATAACAGGAGCGTTTTCCATCAGATCATGGTGTGCACCCGTTACGGGGTTGTCGCTGGCCTCATCGCAGGTACCTACGATATCATGATGTACTCCCATGTAGTAGGGTTGGGAGCCATGTTGACCAGGTAATTATTTACATATCTTTCTTTATTATAATAAAATGACAAGCAAGCATGGTCGGCTCCGATGGTAAACAACTCAACAACAACGCCGGTGGTATCATCGGTGGTATACATAATATCTTTTTAGGGTTCCGTAGCCAAATGGCAAAAAAACGGAACCCTTATAGATTCGTAATGTCTGTCTGTCTGTCCGTCCGTATGTCACAGCCGCTTTTTTCCAAAACTATAAGAACTATGCTGTTGAAACTTGGTAAGTAGATGTATTCTGTGAACCGCATTAAGATTTTCACAAAAAATAGAAAAAAAAACAATAAATTTTGGGGGTTCTGCTACTTAGAACTGAAACTCAAAAAAAATTTTTTCATCAAATCCATATGTGTGGGGTATCTGTGGATTTAACTGAATAGTTTGCGCGAGAGACACTTCCAAAGTGGTAAAATGTGTCCCCCCCCCCTGTAACTTCTAAAATAAGAGAATGTCAAAACTAAAAAAAATATATGATGTACATTACCGTGTAAACTTCCACCGAAAATTGGTACGAACGAGATTTAGTAAGTAGTTTTTTTTTAATACGTCATAAATCGTAATGGTACGGAACCCTCCGTGCGCGAGTCCGACTCGCACTTGGCCGGTATTTTATAGTACAGAAATCATTATGGATTGTCTTCCACCTGGTGAGGCGATAGTACATGTCATACACTTCTAAACGAAAGCTTCCTTAGACTTCCAAAACGACCGGTTATATGCCGCCTGCATCAGACAACTCCCAGCGACCTCTACCAGGTTGTCTGTCCATCTTATGATGTTTTTGTATTCTTTTTATTTCTGCATGTCATATTATTGTTACTAAGATATTATACATATTGTACCTAAGCATATAATGTAACACGTCGTGTGCTATAAAACACACCCACAATATATTTTTTTCGGGATCTGTCCTGTCTCTCCTAAACAGATTATTCAGTAGCCTATATTACCTAGTAGCTTATAGTACCGAGCTTCACCCGCTTACTAGATTTTTTTGTATTACACTTCTGTGATAATTTATTTATTTTATTTATTTATTAATACTTTATGCACCGTTGGTACAAAGGCGGTCTTAATGCCATTAGGCATTTTCTGCCAGACAACCTTGAGGTGATGCAGAGAGAAATAATACAGTAGTGCACTCGTAATCAAAGAGAGATGAATAAATTGTAGACTTAAATAAATTATATTAGAAATACATAAACCTAAACTATAAGATACTAAGGATAGATAATGTATCTATCCTTGAGTCTGGTCCTTGTAAACAATAAATAAATAAATTTATTATACATTTATTATATAAAATAATTGAGGCAGCAGGGAACGTCGGACTCGATCCGACTGAAACTACAATTCCCTGATCTGGCTTATAAGCATGACCACATGTTTTGCTCCAACCATGGCATGCTCCAGCGTTCGCTGTACTCCTTTAAAAGGGCAAGGCTTTGCCACGCGTCCTGCTTGAAGGCGCGCGTGGTTACAACTCACGCCTTCAATAAAGACCGTCTTAAGAATTTAAACATACCATCACGCCTGTATTTCCCGAAGGTTTAGGCAGAGGTATACTTAATGTACACCCACAGCGTCCGAGCTGCTACTGAGAATTTCATAGTAAAACCCAAATAACACTTTGCTCGACCTGGGGATCGAACCGAAGACCACCAGACCAGACAAGGGACCACCAGACTAACGACGCAGTCTTAAGAATTTAATAAATAGATATGTTCTTCCTTTACTGACAGGTACGCCCGCCACGTTGTTCCTTTATCTCTAATGGGAGCGACGTTCGCCGCGGTCGCCAACGCCGTCCAACACGCAAGACAAGCCGATGACAAATTAAATTATTTTCTAGGTAAATTTGACTTTTGCACATTTTTTCTTTTCTCCTCGTTCAGAGAAGGCGAGGGTAACGGTAACTTAGAGCCTGTGCCCACTAGCGCCACCGCAAAGCATTTCTAGGTGTTTATAATAAGTTAAAGGTTAAATTATTATGCCTCGGGTCGGGCCCCGTTCAAATAGCAAGGCCTACTTGATTCAAATCAATACCACCAGTCACCTTTTGCTACCTACAAAAGTATACTTCCTTAGCACACCGATCGTAAGTGCGACTGCTACATAAGTAGTCTTGGGTTCAATTTCTTGGTCGAGTCTGATTAGATGATTTTTTGGTTTTTTTTATGAAATTCTCAGTAGCAGTAATGGAGTTTGGATTTGTTCCCAGCTAATGGCAGTAGGCTCAATTCCTGCTACATGGGAACTGTTGATATACAACTCCACCAAACCCATCGGGGAATACAGGGGTGACGGTATGATACCTATCACTACATAGTATAAAAAAAAGTCGCTTCCCGCTGTCTGTCTGTCCCTATGTATGCTTAGATCTTTAAAACTATGCAACGGATTTTGATACGGTTTTTTTTAATAGATAGTGATTTAAGAGTAAGGTTTATATGTATAATACATACATAGTACAGAAACTGACTGCCTCGTTGGTCTACTGGTCCCAATCGCGACTGCTACGCTAGAGGTCTTGGGTTCGATCCCCAGGTCGAGCAAAGTGTTATTGAGTTTTTCTATGAAATTCTCAGTAGCAGCTCGGAGTCTGGATTTGTGCCCGGTGAATGGCAATAGGCTCGCCCCCTATTACATGGGACCCAAACATACCGGCGAACTGTGGGTGAACATTAAGTACACCTCTGCCTAACCCTTCGGGGAATGCAGGCGTGATGGTATGTTATGTTATGTTATGTTATAGTACAGAAAAGTCGAGAAAACACGCGGGCGATGCCGTGGGCTGAAGCTAGTATTAAATAAACCTATGAAGGTTCTATTTGCATTTTTTTTCAATTTTCAGGTGGTTTAGCATGCGGACCCCTTGTAGCGTTGTACACCCGGTCACCACATGGCCTCGTGGCCGGTGGACTCTTCCTTGGACTCGTAGGGCTCATAAAAAAGGAATCAATAGAAAGAGACTACGCCTTTTTCCAGAAGTTCCAACCACACATGAACAATGTTAGGAGCTGGAGGAGTGATTGGACACTCTCCACCGACCCTCGAGATGGTGATTATAATGTATTTCTTGTAACCCTACAAATAGGTACAGTCGCCCGAAAAGAAGCAGGTCAAGGTATACAAAACTGTCAAGTTTCTCCAAATGATTTTAAACCTTAAATTGTTGAAGATAAAGTTTAAAATCAACTGAGAAAATTTGACATTTTGTGGTAACTTGATGTGTTGACCACCGTACTATATTGTAGACACAATGCAAAATCTATTTTTCTGGTCATCGGTCGTCGTTATAGGCGTTGCTGATTAACAAAGTTGTCGTGTATTCACAAACACAATTTATTGTTACATACACAAATACCGTAGACCCGTACCCAAGTAACTCGTAATTTGTTCCACGCGGGGTTCGTGCCCATAACCCGTGGCGCAGATTACTGCACTTACAACCACTAAGTATAGAATAATATGATACACACGTAAGTACAGCTCATTCGAAATAACTGTACGCGTTTGTAATTAGCTGTTCCGAACTGCCACGTGTTTTTATACATAAATATCGAAATTCGTAAGAAAAATATTGACGAATCCGAAACATTTGAGCTCCCAATTCTCTTGACCAAGAAGAGAGTATTTATCTCTTCTGTGGTCTTGACATAGTGTTTTTATATTAAAACTAACTGACTCGGCAAACGTTGTTTTGCCATATCAATTATTTCTAGGGAATTTCTAGTGTAGAAGACAAAAACTAACTTATTGTATAGGGGTTGGTGATGGAAGGGTGAAATTTAGGGTTGTATGTATTTTTGATACATTATCAAAATAAAGTTGTCCAAAAAAATGTTAGGGGTGGACAACCCTAATCACTTAGGGGAATGAAAAATTTATAGTTGTCAATTCTCAGACCTACTGAATATGCATATTAAATTTCATAAAAATGGGTCAAGCCGTTTCGGAGTAGTATGGTAACTAACATTGTGACACGAGAATTTTATATATTAAGATTTACCACTGCAACACAATTGGTTGGTTCCAATTAGCACAGGAACGAGATAGCTTGGTAATTTTAATCGAAAGGATTCAAACAAAAAATAATACAAATTCAATTATAATCTTACACAGAAATGCGACATACTTGTGATGATGACTTCGATGATGATGATGATGACGATGATGACGCAGCGAAGAAAAAGAAGAAAAAGAAGAAGAAGAAGAAAGTATGTTAAACAAACCCCACCCCCCTTCCGAACGTACGTACGTACGTACTTACAGTACGTACAGTTCCTCGTACTATACAGTTTGCAACGGCATTAATAACTTTGTAGTTTTAATGAAATATGATTAAAGGAGTTTTAGAAAACTTGGAGTTAATTTTTTCGCAGTTTCATTCGCGTCCAAAATGATTTATTAACTAGGGGTTCTAGGCGATATAAGATGACACATGCACGAGGTTTTTAGTAAGACCTCCCCTCCAGCAATACAAATGTGGAAACTCTATCCAATTTCATGTAATAGTTTTTGGATGATGTGTGTACAAATACCAATCATCATCATCAACCCATTACATTGTCCACTGCTGGGCACGGGTCTCAGAATGAGAGGGATTAGGCTATAGTCCACCACGCTAGCCTACTGCGGGTTGGTAGACTCACACGCCGCCGTCAAGATGTTTTCCTTCACCGTTTAAGCGCTTAATGTTTTAATAAACAAATGACTTCCAAAAGTAACAGATGGATTCGAAATTGAGACCTTTGAGTTGGCAGTCATATCACTAGGATAACACCGCTCACAAATACAAAAATCACGGAGGACAGAAAAAAGCGGAGATGCCACAAGGCAAGTAGGTCATGCGCCTCCAACTAGGTCATGACGTCACAGTGGGCGGGGCCGAAAACCTTAGTTTCGAATGAATCTTGATCGCGTTCGGATCCGTGGATCCGTCGTATTTTAATAGGTTTTTAATATTGTTACATTGTTTTAATAATGAAGTGCGCTGTTGTTGGATGCAACAATTGTTCCGGATCAAAACTGAAACATGTTGATGGCATAATATTTCACGTGTAAGTCCCCAAAATTAATATTTTCATTTTGTAAACACAAAATTTCTAGCTTGATCGCCAGATTGAAGATAGAGACATCTACCGTTGAAGAGAAGCATTCTAAGATTTCTAACAACTTCTTATAGATTACGTGTTTTTATACTATCAATGCATGTTATTCGTAGCCAATTTTCTGCTCAAATTACTTGCTAATTTTTATTTTGCTTACTAAAAGTTACTACGAGTATAAAGATAAATTATATACCTTATGCATAAAACAAGAACAAGAATTGAATATAAGAAAAATGCGCCATCTGTTGGTAGGTAGTCGGTTTTAATTGATGAGCCATTCTAACTAGGGATGTGACTTTGCGGTAAAAAAATCAATTATTTAAAAATCGATTTCTATTTTCTGAAACATCAAATCTATTAAAACATGGTATGACATTTCACATGTAAATAAATCTTTACCGTATTTTTCTATTTAATTACATTTAGACACCAAATTCGTGTATTCTATTTTAAATTATTATCAGATTTGTGTACCAACATTGAGTCCGTTAGCCCCTCCAAAATACGTATCGGTCGAGCGATAAATCCAAATTCTTGCCGATGAATAATTTAGTGATGTTACCTTTAACGTTGAACCAAACGCCTATGCGTCAAAGCGCCATGAATTTTACGGCGCTTTCGACCTTTCTTATTAGAGAGAGAGCCTTAACTTAAAAAGCATTTTAGTGCTGCATGTTTTTTCGTCTGGTTAGACGGCTATTTGCTGTTTCAGCGCTGTGCAATTCTTGTTGGTATTGTTTAATTTTGTATGTGTTAGTGTCGTCATTACAGTTTTAGTTTTGTTTGTAGTAATTCGGAACTGCGCTTGTGGGCACATTTCCCCCCGCAAAAAAATGGCAGAACTATTTGGTTGGTAATAAATCGCTAAGGCTATTCCCTGTTGCTCGAAGGTTATCTACGAACAATTTGCAAAATAATAACGAACCCCCCCTGGCCTCAAATGGATAGCGGGTAGCGGTGTTTCTTGTAATTTTAATAGATGCCAGTAGAAAAAAATCGAAAAAGGGGACGCTTAAAATAAAAAAAACTATGAATAAATAATCGTTTTTTTTAAATAATAATTGCTCTTAAAAAATAGATTTTTATGAAATAATAATATTTTTTTTTTAATAATCGATTATTTTTAGCATCCCTAATTCTAACGCACATAGAATGTTCTGGATCAAAGTATCATGCTTTGTTACGCCATAGTGGCAAATAGACGAACTAAAATGAAAATAACTAGTTCAATTTGACCCTAATAATTCCATTCACCACTAGATGGATTTACAAATAAAGGGCGGGTTTTCTATCGTGGGGTGGAGCCATCGCCGTACCTCGTCCCCCTGTCACCCGCATTTAGGCGACGCTGCTTTCTAAAGAAATTTTGCCTTGCGGCATCTCCGCTTTTTTCTCTCCTCCGTGACAAAAATAAACATGAACTTTATAGAATTGTTTTGGTATAAACTTATTTTTAGAGTTCCGTAGCCAAATGGCAAAAACGGAACCCTTATAGATTCGTCATGTCTGTCTGTCTGTCCGATCGTGTCACAGCCTTTTTCTTCGAAACTATAAGAACTATGCTGTTGAAACTTGGTAAGTAGATGTATGAACCGCATTAAGATTTTCACATAAAAATAGAAAAAAAAAACAATACATTTTGGGGGTTCCCCATACTTGGAACTGAAACAAAAAATTTTTTTTTTCGTCAAACCCATACGTGTGGGCTATCTATAATATTGAGGTTTCTAATATTATTTTTCTCTAAACTAATTAGTTTGCGCAAGAAACACTTCCAAAGTGGTAAAATGTGTGTCCCCCCCTGTAACTTCTAAAATAAGAGAACGATAAAACTAAAAAAAATATATGATGTACATTACCATGTAAACTTTCACCGAAAATTGGTTTGGACGAGATCTAGTAAATAGTTTTTTTGAATACGTCATAAACTGAATATTTTGCGCGAGAGACACTTCCAAAGTGGTAAAATGTATGTCCCCCCCCTGTAAATTCTAAAATAAGAGGACGATAAAACTAAAAAAAATATATGATGTAGATTACCATGTAAACTTCCACCGAAAATTGGTTTGGACGAGATCTAGTAAATAGTTTTTTTTTAATACGTCATAAATCGTAATGGTACGGAACCCTCCGTGCGCGAGTCCGACTCGCACTTAGCCGGTTTTTTTTAAATCTATACACATGAGTCTGTAGAAAAGTCGTGTCCGTTATCCTCCTACTAATAACTATTTAGTATCAATTATAGGCATTAACTCATATCGATATTTTGGAAAATTCCCACAGGATTGGGAAAAATCTTTTCCACGCGGACGAATACGCGGGCAAATGCAAGTTAAAAAAATAATTGGGAACAAGTAATTTAATAAACATAATCGGCCTATAATGTTCACACGGGGCACAGGCCTCATCTCGGCGAGAACGAGTGGGCCCAGTGCGGGTTGGTTGCGACAACCATGCGACAGTGTAAATTAAAGTAACCAACCTCTTTTATCGCTCTCCAAGTCGATGAGTACAAAGACTGAGAATAGTGCGTTGCCGAGTTTCATTTGGCTGTCTATGTCTCCCTCCCGATGGCCTATAGTCCAGCTGTACAGGATGTCGTCAGCACATCTGTCCAGGATCGGACACTGCCATACGTGGCATATCCTGGAAATAAAATAAGCATATAATTAGCACAACTGATATAATCCCATTTAAATGACTCCTGATAAAAAAAGTGCAGTGATAACATAGTGATATGCTATGCTATGCTATGCATTGGACTGCCAAGTCGAAGGTCCCGAGTTTGAATACAAGGCACGCACTTCTGATTTTCGAAGATATGTGTGTATAATTATTTCTCACGCACTTAAACGGTGAAAGAAAACATCGTGAGGAAACCTGCAATGATGATAGATTTTCTTTACGGCATGTGCAGTCTGCCAACCCTCAGTAGGCTAACGTGATGAACTATAGCCTAATTCCTCTCGCTCTGAGAGGAGACCCGTACCCAGCAGTGGGACAATGTAATGGGTTGATGATGATGAATGTTTATTGGCTCGCCCCTATTTCGACAGTACATCACTGCCCTTCGGGAAATATAAGTGTGATGTGGTCAATAACTCACCTGCCAGTTAGCACCCTTATTAAATAGCTGCTATGGTCCAAATCTCCTTGATGCAAATTTCTCTCCCTGCTCAACTTCTCAACACTCTCATACAAGTTTGGATTCTTCGATTGATTCTTTTCACATGTGACGTGAACTTCTGGTAAGTTAGCATAGAACTCATCACTAAGGATCGGTTTCCCTCTTGCTTTCCTGATTATTTTGGCTTCCTTTAAAGGAGATAATATGGAGCCGTGTGTAAGGACCCAGCGCTTGGAGAATCTGATGCCTGAGGCGGATACGGTCAGAATGTTGGCGTATTCCCCGTCTTCTGAGTAGTTGTAAGTTACCATTACCCCTTCGACTGCCATGGTTCTGCAAACACCTGGAATTAGAGAGGTGGTACCTGGCTGTAGTATTAGAATTGATCCGTTGGTATTATTCTACCTTTTTTGATCGTAATGAACTTCGTGTAGGAAAAAATATTTTTCCAGGATTTGTTACCACGCACTTATTCTCCTTTTCTATGGTGCATTGTTACGCCACAAGGGAGGCTGAATAAGTGAATACCTTCGTATCCAAACACACGAGTAAAGACAAAACAGCTTACCCTAAGTATCTTGTCTGAACGTTCGTCAGCGATTTATTTATATAAATTTTATCGGCAATCACACCTACAATGCTGTTGTGAATTTATCTAAACTGACGATCGCAATGCACTATAAATAGAACAATCTGGAGGAAACTGGAATCGTCGGAATGCCGGCAATGATACAACGACACCAAGATCAGATGCGCGTGATTCGTTTTAGGAATGACACACACAGGACTTCCAAAACGTATGTATCACGGACTATAGTCTTTGGACGTTGAGCTCCCTAAAAATGGTTGAGCTACACAATGACTGATGTATGCGTGCCGTCAGTTAGGACATGTCAACTCAAAGCTGCTATGGCTCGTCCTTGAAAAGGCCTGTTTAGATTTTGCCCTACATTGTTAAACTCGCATATCTAATAATATAACTGGGTATTCTCTGGACTTTAAAAGAGACCATGATTCTCCGAGTTTGTTTCGGCATTTCTGCTCAGAGGTCGTCGAGAGGAAATGCCGGCGCCATCCAGTTTAAAAAAAAGTATCGACTTGTAAAAGTGTAACCAAAACTGTTGTAAACTTTAAATAGGTACATTCACAAATAAATAATTATTTAATCATTTCTGGGCATCCATTTAGCAACCAGCCTAGACTAGCCATAACCTTGTTAAGGTTAGGGGAGAAATGCGTTCTCCAATTGTTTCTTAAATACAAGAGGGAGGCAAGCGTGCAAGCGGGTCACCTGATGGAAAGTGATCACCGCCGCCCATGGACATCTGCAAAACCAAAGAGTTGCAGATGCGTTGCCGAGCTTATTTAAGAAATAGGGAGGGGAAGGAGAAAATGAGAAGGAAGGGGACTTAGGGAGGAATTGGACCTCTGGCGCTCCCAACTTACCACACGAAACGCAACAGTATGGATACTGCTACTTGACGTCGATATTCCGTGGGAGGGTAGTACTTCCCCGGCCGTGCGGACATAGTCATACTAGCATGTTGGCATACCAGCGCGACACTCCTACTACTACTGGATAAGTAGGATAGTAAATAGTCCTTTCTTAAATTCCTCTAAGGAGTCTTTATGGTTTCAATTTTATTGTGCGGGCTGCCTTATTTCGTAGATTTAGTG
Source organism: Subacronicta megacephala (assembly GCA_958496365.1). Lineage (NCBI taxonomy): Eukaryota > Metazoa > Arthropoda > Insecta > Lepidoptera > Noctuidae > Subacronicta > Subacronicta megacephala. Next base: position 11,812,362 of record OY292530.1, on the reverse strand, counting down.
GAGCGTGTTGATTAAATTTAACACTAATTATGTGCGCCTGACCTTTGTTACTTATTATTTGATATCATTTTGCAAATTATATAAATACAAGTATTGTCATTATTCATGAAATGTATTGGCGAATTTAAAACAAAAGAAAATCGTTCCCATATTAGTTACTTACCTAGTTAGGATTAGAGAGGATTAGTAGTAGTGAGGATTAGACAATGCTAATAAGTCATTACACATTGAACTTTTACGTTAGAGGTTCTGGGTCCGATTCGCAGGTCGAGCAGTGTTATACGGTTTTGCAATAAAAGTCTTATTAGCACTTTGGAGTTTGGATATAAGTATGTCCAATTAATGGCATTGGCTAACTTTTAAATCTTAAGAGAAAACCGGACTCATTTTTAAGCTCCTTCCTATTACTTGGGACCTAAATTTACCGCCGAACTGTGGTCTTGGTCTCGTAGCTGCAAGAAGCGTACCTGAGTAAAAAGGGCGAGATTCTAAATTTCTGTTTGATACTCAAGTTGTTAGCGTTTTTTTTAAATCATTCTCCGTTTAGATGACTGATACTTTTGACCGATAAAGACATGCGCATATTATAAACATTATAGATGGCGCCACTTGTCGCCTACATTCAAATAAATACTTATTAGTTTTACAAAGTATTTTAGACCGGAAGGTTAAAATAGTCAAATGAATCTTTTTTTTTCAAATTTAACAGCAAGTAGGTAGGTAGGTACTTAAGTTTTAGAAATTATTTGTTTTTTTTTTCCTCGAAGTAAAAAACTTGTTGTATTTTGTAACTAGGTAGTGTAGGTACCCGCGAATATTTAATAGGTATTCAATATTATATATAAGATACTTACTGAAATAATAGTAAATATTTCGATCTCATTATTCCAATACAGATCAGCTTGAGAATAAAAACCTAGATAAAAAGTTATTCAGTCACATTTTCTTTTAGGAACGAGATAATCATAGCGTGACGTGGGACGTTTCAAGCGATCAACACTAGCCAATACATGTTTTTAATACATTGCTGGCTCACACCCATCTCAGAACACATTTAAAAACCAAACAGTCAATAAACCCCGCAATGTATATCGTCATAAGCAATAAAATTGCAGACATGCTGAGATAATAATACATTAGTATGAGTAAAAGATGGGTTGAAGACAGGGGGGGCACACAATTACAAATTAGACATAAACACACCCATGGAATGGAAGTAATGAGCCATATTCAAGCGGGTGGTCAATATAGCCATGCAATTTGTGATGGTATAAAAACGACATGTCAACCTTTTCCCTCCAAGTTGTTTTCAAGCGCCGTCTCTGAGGGTGCTTGTCAGTTGTTCGAATTTCAAATTCAATTCTTTTTTCTGTGCTACCCAAGTGCATTCGCAAGGTAAGTTTAAGTTAATTTAAATAATTTGTTATGTCTATTCAACTTTAGGCACGTGTATACAGGTCGATTTTTTATTTTAGATCAACAGAGTAACTTCAGTTCATATTAGATTATTTTAAAGTCAGCAAATATAAATTAAAAAATTTAATTGAAACCTAAAACATTACTAACTGTAATTTCGACAGTTCTCGTATCGTTTCCGTAGTGTAGCGGTTATCACGTGTGCTTCACACGCACAAGGTCCCCGGTTCGATCCCGGGCGGAAACAATTCCTTTGACGTTTTATTTTTTGGATACAAAACTATAACCTGATAAAAATATTTTTAACATGTTTTCCAAGTTAAAATATATAGAAAACTGGGAAAATAATTTATTCTCACTTTTGTTTTAACGAACAAAACATTTTTTACGAACACGAAATTGAGTAAGTGCGAACTTACTTTTCTTTACTTAAAAATTAAATACCATCTATTTGGTCTGTTTCTAATATAGAAATAAAGAGGCACTTAATTATTTACCCAAATGAAATACCATTGTTACACCTATATTTCACAATTAATCAATAATTGATTTGATTTGTTTCATCTCGAGTATGATTTGAAGAATAGTCTTCGGTTCTTATTTTCTTCAATTATTTAGGTATATCAAATTCTGACGATGGTTGCACAAATGACGTAAATGTGAAAGTGCAAAAAGAATTCCTTCGAGCCGGATTTGAACCAGCGACCTATGGATATCAGTTTCATTACATCTACAGTCCACCGCTCTACCAACTGAGCTATCGAAGGTTGAAATATAAAATCGAAATTATAAATTGCTTACCTAGCACTCGTTTTAAGATTATTCTATAGTGTGCGAGAAAGAGACGTATATAAGAGTCGTGTTGAATCTCAAATTTACGTCAAATACATTTCATATGCATTAAATTTTTAATAATTGTTTTCTGACACATAAATCTTTCAGTTAATACAGTCTAACAAAAAACATTTGCTGTAAGCATGTATTTTCTTTTGCATAACAAAAAAAACCATATGTGATGATTTAAAAAAAAAATGGTACGCGTCAACCTGAGCCTCCTCCTTTATTTTCGTCTGTTAAAAAACTTATATAAATAATTACGTTCTAGATCAAATGGTTGTTCCAAATTACCTAATACTTAGTAATTCAACCCCAGTTCTAGTATGACGTCAGCCATTATCAATTTAAGATAATTCCAGTAAATATAATAAGTGGACCTCTTGATTGGTCATTAAGGTAAACAGTCCTAGTTATTTCTATAAATAACACTTTTGGACTACATATTCGAGGTCGAGGAACATCCGCATTATGATTTACGTAATACTTACGTATAGATTCAAAAATAATTAATAATGATTCATTTTTCTATTTATAATCAAACTCCCAACGATACTTCTGTGTTTACAAAGCCAGAAAGGGTTAAAACCGTTAAAACAACATGTTCTCATTAACTATCAAAGCTCAAAACAAAAGAGGTTGCTACTTTTTTACATTAAAAAAAAACGAAATAAAAAAGTGATTGACATTATTTCCGCGAAGGAAAAAATATAACGTCAAATTTGGCGCACTTATTAAGTAGATTGATTCGTTAATCGGAAAAGATAAGGTTATCTGAAGATGCTGAAGACGCAGTGACCTAGATGTTATGAACTTGATTTTATCTTATTAATTATTGCTGACTGATAAAATGATACGATAAACGTGTAAGTAAAGAATACAACAAAGTAAGTACAAAGAAATTAAAAAAAAGAACAACTTACTATACTATAATTAGGATTATATATTTTAAGTAATATAAAGTTATTAATTGGTTAATAAATAAGTAAAATACCTTCAATATTTCCATTTCTTGCCGAAATTATTCTTCTAAGTACCAATCATTTACTGTGAACACCAAAATAATAGTTGTAACTGTAAATTGTAATTGTGATATATGCCATACCTTCTCATTATCTGTACAGTATCAGTCATGTGCTAGTTGAAATCAGATTTATCGGGAAACTGAAACCTATTAAACTTAGACTATCGGTGACCCAATCAAAGTTCTAAACTAGTTTATGATCTGACTAGTACTTAGTTAACTTGCTAGTTTCTTATTTAGATTGCATATAAGAACTTTGACCTTTCACGAGACTTGGGATGTCGTGAAAGAACGCATTATGCGTTACACATATGCTATATCAAACAGTCCTTTACTTTTTAAATTATTTAATAAAGGAATGTGTTATCTAATTGGAATGTTTGATAGATACACAAAATAAGGCAAATTGACCACTTAAGACCATATTCAATACAATCTATTCGAGTTGGTTGCACGGTATCGTCAAAATAAGGCTTAGCAATTCATTATTAAATACTTTGCGTTGTAAATAAGACTGCTACGTCTAGTAGTCGTGGGGTCAAATTCCTAGTTCGAACTGTTATTGGGTTTTTCTATAAAATTCTCAGTAGCAGCTCGGAATATGGGCCTAATGAATTGCAATAAGCTACAAGTCCCCTATTATATAGGACCTCAACATACCAGCATAGATACAGACAATTAGTATAGATGGCCTCGAATTACATAGAAAGTCTTTACAATGCGAGCTCAGCCTATACTGAACAGTATTATGTAATTATTTACGTACATTACATACACCTCTGTAACCCTTCAGGGAATACATTCGTGTTGGTATGTTTACGTTGCATAATATACATTTCTTGCCATCAATGTAATTTATTGAAATGTGGAAATAGATGGGGTTCCCTTAGTTGAACTAATTAGCCTATTAGTTTTCTTTGTACGTAACCGGAGGAGGCGACGCACGCGCTGTGCCTGTACTGTATGGCTTCTTATACCCCTTCTGTACGAAGTTGTAATAGGCTACGTGACGAAATTTTCTTTGAGTTTTAATTAATTTCTTCGCCAACCCGACCTTTCACCTTGGACTACGTAACAGCACGTTGGAGGACTGGTTGCTGTTGCTCAATTATAAATAATGTCACCTTTGATGAGCACGTTTTGTAGAAATTCAGGTCTGGTGAATTTGATTCCAATTTTCCCATTTCGGTTATAATTATTTAACTTTTTGAATTCTGTAGATTTAATATCTGGGTGTAGTATTGACTTCAGTGAAAGACTAGAATGTATAGTATTATAATTATAACAAAGAGTTATTATATCTACAGTATAATTAGACAAATATAATTTACAAACAGTTAATATTTAAAAGACGACAAATAAAACTTCTATCGACAATTGAAATGTTACTCGTATCAAATGTTATCAACATTATTCATATTTATTCTAATAAACTGCGAAGTCCTTAAATACACAAAAGACGGATAAGAGGTCATTTATTTTTAATATTTAAATTATCTAATAGTTGACTGCTATTTTTTTATTATATTTTAGCATTAAGAAATACGAAATGTTCACAAAGATATGAATTTTCTTTTGAAAGAAAATTTCCTAGTGATAGAAAATATAATAGTTTATAAATTAACTATTTTTTTATCAAAACCTGTTAATCTGTCTTTAAAAAACTGTGGAATCAATAGAGAAAATGATCGAGTAGAATTAAATAAATGATTGGGTCACCACTTTCCGATAACAGATCGAAATTCAAAAAGAACGAATGCTGTCATGTTTGACAGCCTGCATGCAACGAACGCAAAGGTATTTGCTAGAAATCCTATATCGGTAAATATTACGAGGAAGGCAGAGACGCGTTATCTGATGCCGTTTCATGATTGGTTGGAACCAGTGGTGTGACTGGCACACCTCGTGGAGGTGGTTTGCAACAGTTACTCGTTTAACACCTGCACATCCGTAATAGGAAACCAATACATACATTTGATATTATCGCTTTAAACGATAAGTTTCGAAACGTTTACTAGTACTAGTTAGCATTGAAGTCTATACGAGTAAAACGCTATTTGATTACCTACCATCCTAGAGCAGTTAAATTGTTGAAATCTAGATTTTCTGAGAGGGCAATGTAGTCAAAAGGATGTATTAATTACGCTCAAGGACAACAAAGATGACGTCATACATTCTCACAATTAATGACATCCTTGCATTTAAACTGCACATTAAGGAAGAAACCTCTTGCCTACACTCTTGCCTTCCTGAACAGCCAATTGAGGAGTGTTTAATTTAAAATTATGAATTACACATTTATTAGATCAAATTTCTAGTCATAAAAATACACAATGGATCTTTAACGTTTTTGCCATTGCATTCCATTGTCTCAATTTCCATCGCAACATTAATTTTTGTCAGAATGAAAAAGGAGTATTCAACATGTTTACAATAAACCGCAAATAGCCGTTGAGTCGTTCGACCTTATAAACTCATTGTACGCATCCTTGATCGAATTCGGTTGGAGTTGGAGCAAGCGTGCCCTCACCCGACAGACGGCCAACGACACCGATATAAAGACCTAAAAATATTTATATTATAAGTACCAGTTTGAATCGGAAAATTGTAGTTCCAAGGAGTTCTTATAAGGAACAGGATAACTGGGTCTTATATTACGTGTGCATATGTAAGACGATGTTACGACACCAGTTGCAATTTATGATCAAAATCTCTATAAAAACGTGGGACCTTTGGGAAGGATTTATACGGCAAATCTATGTTATAATATCCATCACACCTGTATTCTTGATGGATAACAAAGACGTGTACCGATGAATACCAACACTTCGCCGGTATGTTTGGGGTTCCATGTTATAAGAAGTCTATGTTGCTTTAGCAAAACTACTATTGAATCTGTTTTCTATAAGCCAAAAGCGAAACGTTGTATAGTGTGGTATTTTTTACTCACTTAAGAGTTATTGATTTCCCTGTTAAAGTTACAGAAGCATGCAGTTCACTACTATCTACTACATGAAATGCATCTATACTACAAGATCTTCTGCTTTACCCGTCGGTGGAAAAGATTCGCACATGCATCATTGTCGGCCTACTTGTACATCGAAGGGTCTTCAAATTGCGCCATGTACACATTTCCCTCAGCTGGTTCCTGTGTGAAATATCAACGGAAATGGCCGGCTTCAGAGCTTCGCCGGTACTTAACCGACCAATTGAACAAACGAGCGTGATAACCCTGGATCCGGTCCCGTGACTTGATTCGTTGTGGTTTGTAGTGTTTTAATGTACCTAAATGCAGTCATTGCTGATGATGACTGATTTACGTCATGATTGTACCTTAAAAGGATGTTTTTCTCGTTCTGACATGCGATCAAGGTTCGGCAATATCGTAATTAGGGACTTATAAGTAATACTTGATTATGAACTTCTTTTTAGGTCATTGTCAATACAATTCATAATCAAAAATATTCACAAATAGCCACAAATATTCACTCGTCCGGGTTGACAATTTAAGGAGACACTAGCACTACGATATGCCCACGACAATACAATAATGGACGCTCTTTTGCCTAATGGATCGCATCCTGCAAGCCCCAAGCGCAGTCCAGTCAATGCTAAGAGTTCGCTCCTCCACGGCACATGTTCGTTTCCAGAAACTAAATTTCATTGTTCATGTTTCCCTAATCGTGTGTGTGATCACGTTTCGTGTCATTGTAGACATCCTCGTGTGGGTTTCAAGTGTCGTAGCTCTGGTGAGGCATCGCTCCGCAAATCGACGGACGTCGGCGACGACGGACGATGTGCCTGTTGCGATCTCGAAAACGATAACGAATTTTGACAACTTCAAGCCACGTTTATCTGTTTATATCTATCTTTATGTGTTACGGATGCAGTGTTGAGGATGGAAAAGTGCTTTTTATGAGAGAATTTGACGTGTGCAGTGTTTAGTGACGGACATGCCTGAGTTTCGACGCCTGGCAGCTAGTGTGAAAAAAAAGAAGCCTCTTTCGCCGGCTCAGCGGCTGAGTCACTCAAGCAGTTCTATTTACTTGATGCGATAACATTTTAGGTGAGTCCGTCATTAGTGTAAAGTGGTGTACCTATCCCATACATTAATGGCCACTTAGCTATCGTGAACAGGTGTGTGGTTTAAAGGCATTATCACTGTTCTTAAAATGTCCACTGATTTAACCGTTTTTTGTCAGTGTGCGTAATAAAGGTAAGATTTTGTTCTTTTATCCTTTTTACATTCAATCAAGAACGAAAAATATTAATTTAAATTTTTTTACGAATCCAAAAATGTACGTACATACATAAAATAGGTTGGTAGGTTCCTAGGCTCTATGCATGATTTTCATTTTTGCATGCAAAACAATAATGATTCATGTATAAACTGGGAGGAAATTTGGTATTGGCGTTTAAAACATTGACAGCTAGAAGTTGTGGTATATTAAAGGTTACCCGTACGTTATCTATGTACATACAGTAAATGATATAGGTAGGTACTTACCTATATTTTTTAATGACAATTCCTAGTAGGTAGGTACCTATCAGTTTTACCTAGCAAAAAAAATAACATAGGCACAGAATCTAATGAATAAAATAGGTACATTGTTACATTGTTTTGTTTTGTTAGTAACACTAAAACTGAATAATACACATTACACATACTTAATTAAGTAGGTATACGTCCCTAATGGGTGTATTTTTTACAGCAAACAAAGTTACAGCAAAAACAAGTACCTCAGTACTTATGCTTATGTAGTTATTTATAGGTGCCTACCATAACAATAACAAATACCTAACAGGTTGTTATACTCACCGTACAGACCTACAACTAGAAATATTCTGCAACCAAACTTACTGGAAGAATAACAATATATTGTTAAAACAAACAAATTAATAGAAATTCATTACCTTTGACCGTAGATCGTTCGTTTGTTTACTTTTTTGAGGTTATGTTTAGTAATTCATACTACGAAAAAGTGCAATTCCTTTTTCAAAGTTATCTTTTTCTTTTCACAATGCACAGACACTCTAGAAACACTGTATTTATGACAATTATCCAAACAAAATATTGAATTGTTTTAACACATATACTAACATTAAAACACTATTTACTGTACCACTTTATCAGCTGATGAGCCTGTTTGTTGCAACAAAATAACAAATTCTTTAGATTAGACTCTACATCTTTATTGGTAGTACAGCGATATCTCTCGGCTGGATTTATTACTACAGTCGTTTATGATTTATGTGCTAATGCCATAGTTCGAAGTTGTATCGCGAGATGGCGTTAACATAAACAGCTGTGTCCACCACGATTACAATATTTTCCAGTTTTCTTCCAATATTTTAGTTTATTTCATTCAAATCCAACCAACCAACAAAACTCATTGTTAAGTATTTAAGTATTTGTCGAGATAACTGTACAGTAGTAGGTAGTAGGGCTCTCAAGGTATCAACTCGAGTAAAATCAATCAAATACTAACCATAGAGTAACAGCATAGAAAAAAACTAAATCATAATCTGTTCATCAGTTCGGGAGCTACAATGCCACAGACAGACACACGCACACACACAGACCCGTCAAACTTATAACACATCTTCGTTTTTGCGTCGGGTCGTTAAATAAGTTTAAAAAAAAGTAGTTTTACTTTTTTTTAAAACAGTCCATTGTGATATAACCAAATTGGTTTTTCTGTTTGTGGGAAATTATGTAAGAACTCGACGTCGAATATTTTTGTGTATATTAAATTAAAAATCTTAATTGGCGATTCCAATTAATTTGAGTTATTTATTCGGGGAAGCCTCTTGAAGCAGTTGCGTGGACATTTCTTTGTCACCGTTAAATCGACTATTCAGTGACTCAGGGATGTAAAAAGAGAAAATAATTACTCGACTTTTAGATTTGTTACATAATGTAAGTAATAGGGAATACCTACTGCCAATTTTAATGGGTTTGGAAACCCTATCAAGAATATAATTAAAAAGTTTCTTACGGCTTACGGTAAAAAAACATAACGTAGAATTGCCCTTGTTGGTGTATTAGATAGGTTTAAAGCTACCTATGCTACCTATGATATTTTTGTCAAAATAATTTTCTATGAGTAAATGTTAATATTCCTACATAACTCAAAAAAATTTTTTAACGACGTCTGGGTGATCTTTTGAGATTTTCATATAATAATATACGTACGTCCGAAATGTGTGGTAGTTTTGCTTAGAAAAAGTTTGTGAGGGGGTAATCCCTGGATTTACTGAACCGATTTTGAAAATTCTTTCACCGATAGAAAGCTTCATTGGTCCTGAGTGAGAGTGACACAGGCTATTGTATGCAGTATCCCGTAAAATGAATAGAAACGGGCGAAGCCGCGGGCGGAAAGCTAGTCATAGATATAAGGGAGCTATTTGATATTAATTAATGAGTCAGAGTACTTACCTACATGGAAAAATTACAGTTTTTTAAGCGTCATACAGCAGCCGGTGTCCATTGTAACTTTCCTAGCATAAACATATTATCTAGAACGGCCAATTAAGACGGAACTATTTAACTACCTACATCGCAGGCAGGGCAAATCTAAAAAAAAAATTCAATGTACTTTTTTATCTAGCGTCATCTTGCTTTACGGATCACAAAAGACGTCTTATATGAATCATAGAATTCAAGTAAATCCTTTTTGGGCTCTAAATCTCTTTGACTCTCTTTGAGGGAGAAAGGCAGGTCAATAAGGAGATCTTACCGCCAAGCGTGCTAGGTTTGTTTGATTTTTCGTAATAACTACGTAGAAACATGGAAACATCGAGAAATTTAGGAATAAGGTCTTATCCGACGGTTACTAATTATTTATTTTATACTAATAATATTACTGGTCCCTTAATCTGTAAGTATGGGGATTTCGTCGTTACGTATTTTTTTTTTTATATTCTCAGCCTTAAAACGGACAAAAAAGAAACCTTTTATCGATGCCAAGTTAGGCTTATATCTACCTCCAGTGCTCAACATGATCATATTTGTTTGTTACTGATAGACATGCAACCCTAGTGGACAAGCGTGGGCTGCGATGGCCGAAGTAGGAGTGACGTACAGTCGCCAGCAGGTCAAGGTATACAAAACTGTCAAATTTCTCCAAATGATTTCAAACCTTAAAATTTTGATGATAAAGTTCAAAATCAACTGAGAAAATTTGACATTTTGTGGTAACTTGATGTGCTGGCCACCGTACTTAAACTTCGTCCAATACAATCATGTTTGGTTCAACTTCAAAGCTGCATCATGGATGCAAGACGCGGTACGCGATCTCATCAAACTTTTTAATAGACTTCCAAGTTATATTCAATTGAATGTTGTTGATAGCGGTCGTCTGCCTTTCTTTATGTACTTCGTTGAAATAATACAAAGCTCTGCCCCGAGATGCTGCCTGCTTCCATCTCATCATTAACATCATTATCATCATATCAGCCAAATTTGGTCCACTGCTGAACGAAGGCCAGCTCCATAGACTTCAACAACGACCGGTTATATGCCGCCTGCATCTAACGACTCCCAGCAACCTTTACCAGGTCGTCTTTTGTCCATCTCGTTGCTTTCAATTAGTTATTCTAATTTCTTTTCTTAGCGGATGCTAATATCTTTAAAAAAACCATTTCTCCCAAACAAGATTAATGCCTCAATATTTTTTGTAATTAGTTAGTAAGAGAATGTAACTTCGCTTTTGATAAAACCTACCCAAGCGATTGTCCGGTGCTCCCTCGGCAGTAAGATTAGATATTCAGCGTGTTGCCTGCTTAATCTTTTAACATGGTTAGATACTTACCTATTGTGTAGCCAGCCAATTGTCAAAGAAATAATTAAGTTGTCAAAACGAACGCAAAAAACCAAATGTTGTTCAGCGATAGCGCAGCTTATCTATGGGATAACTAAGTCCGGATTTTTCTAGTTTCCATCAGGTTTCAGCATCGGCCTTGACCGTATTAGGTACAAGTCATTTCTGTTTGAAGTGTTAGTCACTAAAAGAGTTACTCCCAGCCTCTCCCAGCACCTACTTACGTGTATGAATATGAAATCACTCGTGTTTGACAAACCACTTAAGTTACGGATGTCAACAAAGCCTAGAGATGTCATAGAGATTTCTAAGAACTCTTCTCTTGTTTTTGACACTCCAGGGAATAGAATTTGATGAAAGTTTATCTAAACTGGTCAAAACCAGTATCCTAACTGATATTTTGTACTTTGATAAAGTTGAATCTGGAAGACAAATCCCCGTTTTGGTTCCTATTATACTAGATGAAATAAAAAGTATAAGTAAGGAATTTAAACTCTAACATGGTTTAGAAAATTCTTATGGAAAACTGCATGCCTGTGAGATTTTCTCATCGGCGTGTGAAGTCTGCCAGACCGCAGTAGGCGAGCGTTATAGGTTATAGCCTAATCCCTCTTATAATGACAGGAAACCCACATGAAAAAAGGAAAACGCTTTGGCAGATGACTCTCATTCATGGAAAGCCCCAAAAATCAATATTTTAGTAGCATCTTTGAATGTGTGTCTCATTCTGAGAATCAGGACATATCTAATAACTACCACATCAAAGTGCAAAGTCACCCAATTATAACGACGCCGACGTCTCAAGAAAAGGTTTTCCATCTAAACAGTATGAATCACTAATTACTCTCGATTCCAGTAAAGTAATTGTAGCAAAAATTGCACAATGGAAACTGCGGATACCGGAGGCGGTGTTTAGCACTAAATACAGCCTCCAGTCATTAATCACATGCTACACTAATGGAGATCTATGTCGGAAAATCACATCAAATATGCTTCCTACCTAGACGTGTTGTAGGAAAAACGATAATGGTGACGTGTTTTTTTAAAAACCTTCAGGATACAATGGCTTTGATGTACCTAATACTTTATAATGATTAATCTTTTTTTGGAAGCAGCTTTCATTTTGCCGGGATATCATTATATCAAAATCAATGATTGGTCGTATTTTGCATCCTAAATAATGACATAATGACATCATAGGCTACTTTTCCTCTCAAAAAGTCCTTTCAAGATGCAAGTGGACAACACCACCCTAAAACAGCCATTGCCCGAATCCCGCTTCAGAATTGATTAGGTTATATGCTCCCACAATTACCTATGTAGCTTGTAAGTACTTATTTCTTCGTTAACACCAAATATGCTTATCTATATAATAAATAATAACTATTTCCCTAATTCTAGTGATAAGTCAAAACATTTTTCTGAAACCATATTGTAGGTACTTATCTGGGGTTTTTTATTTTAATTTTCCTCTAAAAATATAAAGTTACATATTTCTAGTTAAATTCAACCTCTACTTGATTCAAATGATACCTAACTGAGTCATGACAAATGGCTTAGAGGCATGGCACAAAAAGCTTATAAAATATGCTTACTGAGACATTCGATCATTTTAAATATTAATTAATTTAATACAGTGACTCATTCTTTATCTAAGAAATCGTTGTGATTGACATCTGAATGAAATAAAATGTTGCTGCTGCTATTTGATGAGGTTTATTCTTGATAGGTACACATTTAGATATCTAGTGACGTAACAACATGATCCTACGTACATACATAATTAGCCTATAATGTTGCTGCTGGGACACAGTCCTCCTCTCGCCGAGAGGGAGTGGGCCTACATTTGTAGATGTCACATGTCTTCGAATTGTTTGTTCTAGGACATGCCGGTTCCTTCACGATGTTTTCCTTCACAGTTAAGTCCGGCCGTTATCAGTAGCTCCTGACGTTACAACGGATCAGACCAATAAGTATTGGTAGGACTTTTCAGCGACATTCGTTGAATTCAGTACAACGGGGGTTGCCGGCTCCCGTAATCAATAGACTGCATTGTGAGACTGCCTCGTTAGTCTAGTGGTCCCAATCGCGACTGCTACGCTAGATGTCTTGAGTTCGATCCCAAGATCGAGCAAAAAAATATTCCCCTTAAAACACTTGATTTGATTGAGATATCGATTAATGGTTTTTCAAAGATTAAACTCAACTCAAAGCTGCTATGGCTCTTTCTTCAAAAGGCCTGTTCAGATTTTGCCCTAAATTGTTAAACTCGCATATCTAACAACAACTATTGTCTGGACTTTAAAAGAGACCATGATTCTCTGAGTTTGTTTCGACGTTTCTTCTCAGAGGTCGTCAGATAGGAAACGTCGGCGCCATCTAGTTAAAAAAAAATGAAAAAAATCGACTTGTAAAAGTGTCCTGAAAAGATCTGTTTACAGAAATAAATATCATTTCATTTCATTTCATTAAATAAACTTCTTGACATAGAAACATTTTCTCAGTAAAAATATTCATCATTGTTTGTAATATAGAGCCATGCTTTACGTTTATGTCATGTCATGGGACGTAACATATTATAATTATATCTCATGAAGATTATCTTTGTCATGGATTAATATAATAATTATATATTAGCAGTTCGCGGTAAACGGGACATCATTGAAAAATGTCGTGCAATTTTCAACTTTGTAATGAAGTTTTTACCGTGTGGGTACATTTTTTATAGATTTTTCACGCTGGTGTGACGTTTTTTGCTTAAATCTGAAGGTATTTGACGTTTCAATTCACATTTCATGATTCATCATGTTGCGGAAAAAAAGATGATTGCTGCGACGGAATACCATAAATTACATTCGGTATCCTTTATGCTGGAGTGGGTCAAATCGAGTTAAATCTTGTAGTAAATAGCCTCTAAAGTTGGAGGTTTGATTCAGATCGCGATATATCCATGAATAAAAATATCAAATATCACATTTCCATTTAAGAAAAAAAAATATTTAAGAAGTACATGCATTATGTCTATAAGAAAAACATATAAGGGTAGGTTTTTACCCTCGGTTATTTATTAGAACTCTATTTTTTTAAATTGTACATCGGCAAAGAAGTTACAGGTTTTTGTGCTTTTGTGAAAAGTTGGACATTATGAAATTGTCACGTTTCGTTTTGTTCCGCAAATTTATATAAATGAAAAATTCTGAATACCTATTGATGTAATGATTTTGGTAATCTGTCGTGTAAGAGTCATAATTTATATAAAGGGGGGGACTAAGGCAACAGTTAGATATTCATTTTCAATCCGAGTTGTATTTGGTTTCGTCTAAGTTTTATGTTCAAACCTACATAGTTAATATATATGAAACCTAAGTTGTTACAGTTATTCAGTAGGCACTAGGCATCATGTAACATAAAAAGTATGTCTCAATATCGTTTGCAGCTGTTACTGTGTCACTTGCACAGAGTAAAAAACTAATAGAGGTCTCTTTAAATTTACTAAAACGTATGTGTATTTTTTTTTCTGACCTTTGTAAAGCATTAGTAGCATTAGAAAAACTAATTCCAATGCAATTTATTTTAATTTAGTTACTATACAGGTTTTGTGTAGACCTTCTAGTGACTCATTACTTCATTAGTCCAGTCGTCGTAAACGCGACAGCTAACGGTAGAGGTCCTAGGTTCACCCGAAGAGCTTTCTATGAAAATTGCACTTGAATGCAACTCAGGGTTGATTATTTTCGGAATTGTGCATCAAATGTGTTATAAAATTACAATTTTATTCAATACCGTTCAAAAAAAAAAGATAAGCTACTTAGAATTATGTAGGTAATTACATAATTCGAACGGCAAGGTTTTCCTTCCCCCTAAAATAGTTATCTGTTGTGACTGTGAATAAGATAACGCTATGACGTCAGAAAGGCTGTAACGGTATCTAAAATTACAAGGAAGTTTTATAACATGTCAGAACATTCGATTTAGTTGTATAGATTCTAAACCCTTGTTTGACGTCATTTGGGTTTCCCGTCGTTTCCTAGTAGGGTAGTTGACTGATGTTGAATTTAAATTTATTAAAAATAACAGGCCAATTATGAAAAATATAAGATAAGATGTAATCTTACTGAAAAAAATAATTAATTCGGCATTCGGCGCAGAGGGGATGTTCCATCTCATTCCCGTAAAATCAGTGTTAGAATATAATTTGTATGGCATACCGGTTTGTGATGTCACAAGCCGCTATACTTAGTACGCTCCTTGTCTAGCATTAAAATTAAAATGGTTATAACTTCCTTATTTTTCTTTTTGTTAACATAACATAACATACCATCACGCCTGTATTCCCCGAAGGGTTAGGCAGAGGTGTACATAATGTACACCCACAGTTCGCCGGTATGTTTAGGTTCCATGTAATAGGGGGCGAGCCTATTGCCATTTACCGGGCACAAATCCAAACTCCGAGCTGCTACTGAGAATTTCATAGAAAAACCCAATATGACTTTGCTCGACCTGGGGATCGAACCCAGGACCTCTAGCGTAGCAGCCACGCTTAGAACCACTAGACTAATGAGGCAGTCAGTTTTCTTTTGTTGATCGGCTCTTTTTATGGTAAGTATACATTTTAACTTTTCCATAAAAGGTTGCCAGTCTAACCAGATGCGACTGGAAATCAGTACTTTACATAAAGTGACCGCCGTAAGACCTCCTCAACCGAATTTCTGGCAACACCTTCTGTTTGTATAACCTCGCGTTCCCACTGACGACAAAAAATGTTGCAAATATATATCTTACTCTATTTAACTCTCAAAGAGTGAGAGGGATAGGTAGCTGTTTGCAACATGTTTTGTACATGTTTACAACGCAGGGTTACAAACGGGACAGACGGATTATGTGAATAAAAAATATAATGTAAGAGGTGACCGGTTTAACTCCTTCACCTCTTTGACTCTTCAACTAATAGAAAAAATATTTATTTAATCAGACATTAGACGCCAGTTCATTACTCTGTAACAATGTCTTCATTACCTACATTTTTTACTGCTTTTACGTTCAAATTATAATGTCAGGTCGTATCATGAGGTTTTTTGCCACCAATCAATAATCATAGACTGTCTGTGTTGATTTTTACTAAAATATAATGTTACCAGCATTACGGGATCATGAACGGGACTTATTAAAAAATTCAAAAGAAATTAATTTATAAATACTCATTTATGTAGGTTGAGGTACCTTAATGAATTTATTTGAGGTACGTTTATGTTTTTTTTTGTCGGATACACGTTGTATTAAAAAATATAACAAAGGTTTTTTTTTATCATGGAGATTCGCAAACATGCATCTTTCAAAAACCGTGACGTTAGAGAGAAATAATTGTGTTTGCTAATTTGACTTTAATAGGTTTTATTTCTTTCCTGCAACAACCGTGTGTACAAGGTTTAAGAGTGTTAGGGCCATCGATAAAAATCGCCTCGAATAATAAAAAGAAAAGATCAATTAAAAAATAAAATAACATTATTTTAAAACCCCAAAAAATACATATTTAGCCTCCTTCCTAAACAAAATCAGCAAAGAATTTTCCCGCGTAAATCCTCTAACGTACCATAGAGAAAACACAGACGTGTCGAGTTTTTTTTCTATTTTCCTTAGCTCGCAGACTACAGCAGTTTATTGTAAGGTTGAAGGCCGTCCACTTCCGTTTGTCGTGTTCTCGTGGCGCCAACTTTTTGTTACATTTGCAAGTTAATTAATGCTTTATTGAAAATCGATTAGTTAGGTAGTTTTATGTTATGATGTTTTATTATAGTATTAAAATAAAACACTTATGTACTAACAAATTATTAAAATGAGTTAGGTAAAGGTAAGTATGTACTGTACGGTAATTGTATACTTAATTTATTATTTAATATTAGGTAATTAATTATGTTATAAATAATAAAACAGAGGCAGAATAAGTAGATAGCTACGGCTATAATCCATAAAACTTTCTTAGTAGGTAGTGTTTTTTTTTTAATTCTAACAGAAATAATGTTTAGTAGGTATCAATATAAGACATATTATAAAGACATGAAAAAATACATAATATACATAACATACCATCACGCCTGTATTCCCCGAAGGGTTAGGCAGAGGTGTACTAATGTACTCCCACATTTCGCCGGTATGTTTAGGTCCCATATAATAGGGGGCCTATTGCCATTCACCGGGCACAAATCCAGACTCCGAGCTATTACTGAGAATTTCATAGGAAAACCCAATAACACTTTGCTCGACCTGGGGATCGAACCCAAGACCTCTAGCGTAGCAGTCGCGATTGGGACCACTAGACTAACGAGGCAGTCTAGTGGTCTCTATACATTAATAACGAGCAGAATAATATACATTATAGAACAGAATAACTATCTGTAAAAATGAATGAATTACTACTTACTGTATAAAGAATCCTATATTATGTTCGTTGTTTAAGTAATATGTTTACACAGTACAGTCGGCTTCGTTTCTTTAGTTCCAAACAAGTTGTATTTACTTAAGTTTAACTCCTGTTTGTTTAAGCAGCTTGCACCTTATCGGCGTCCCCAACTTCACGACCATGTGGTTGAGTCAATAGAAGCATACCAGTAGCATGGGATACATTGCCACTTACAAAATTGGAAAAAGCAATGACGATTAAAAAAAGGCTATGTAGATACGTTTTAACTAAAAAAAAAACAAATGATTGTTGAATGAATAAAATAATGAA
Source organism: Subacronicta megacephala (assembly GCA_958496365.1). Taxonomy (NCBI): domain Eukaryota; kingdom Metazoa; phylum Arthropoda; class Insecta; order Lepidoptera; family Noctuidae; genus Subacronicta; species Subacronicta megacephala. The sequence goes on along the minus strand of OY292530.1, from coordinate 11,794,538 downwards.
TGATGGTAATTTTTTTTTCTCAAAAAATGGCGCGTTCTTTTATACGTTTTCAAATTTTTAAGAGTGAATGTATTTTTTTTGTCTTCTAAATGAACGGTGGAAGTATTATAAAGTATTATCTTTATCCATCCTTGTCATAATAATTAATTATACGTATGAGTTTATTTTTTTTAGTTGAAATGCTCTAAGTTTGTATGAAATAAGATGCGCATTATTAAAATATCATTTTGTAAACAAAATCAAGGAGCACATTACGTATTTATTTTAATGTTCTGAATGCTCCTACTTTAATTTAATGTTGGTATGTTGGAAAGTAGTTCTTACTCGAACAACATTAAAAAGCAGTAATGAACACCAATTCACAAAAATGCACTTAAAAATCCTGTAGCGCGCTTAACCAGACAGCTCGTCGACACGGCTGCTCACTTTCCAACAATTAAATATCATTCTTATCTTTATTACGCGTAAGTGTTAAAATCATTTGTTAACTATCTAGAGCAACAGTATGCCACATTGTTTGTACTCTACATTCGTTGTTTGGTTTTGGAACGCGGGGCATTCCATTCATAATGCATACGAAAGTATTGCCACACATTGGTAGTATAATTATGTGAATGATGTTGACACCATATAAAAACAATCAGTTCAGAAAAAAACATAAATGCATTCTGTATTAAAAGAAGATAATATTGATAAAGAGGTCTGTTATGTAGAGTTCTGTCTTGTGGAATAATCGTCTCAGCAGAATTATCTCGCGCAGGAAATCATTGTTAGGAAGCCTGCATGCCTAAAAGACCGATGGTGTGTGAAGTTTGCCAACCCTCACGCATTTGTGGATCCAGATTGCATTTTGTGAGGAGATAATACTAAGGAAGTTGAGCTATCTAAGGTCAAGGGTGCACCCTGCATCCGCCCCTGAAGACCTGTGCCTAACAGTAGGACAGTAATGTTAGATGATGATATTTAGTTAATGCTTGTTTCCTCAGTTTTATTGGACGATACCAAAGAATAGACAGCTAAGCTTTTTTTTAATAAAGTTTAGTAGCAAGGTGGGTCTCTCATTAGGTACTAGTAGGTATTCTTGTTAACCCCTCCTACTAAGCTAAATGCTTGTATTACGAGTGGGTTTATGTCGGTAGTGCAATGGGTGGGTTTTGAGCCGGCAACCATATGATCGCAAGTCCGATTTCCTACCGCCGGAATTTTGTTGAATCATTCTTATAATTGGTCAGCCCGAATTTTGCCCCGCAAGGCATGAGTCAGTAACACTTGGCTTACCAATCAATCAGCCTATGGTAACTAGTGTTGCTATGCTTAAATAAAATTAAAAATATTAATTCATACACATATTGCTAAGTATCCGACAGCGGCGTTCGCAGACGATGACGCAAAACCCTTGCAGCTTCACAAAAAAAGCTAAAAGAAAAGACTTTTAACAGCTTTGAATGATCATCATGGATAGACAACTTTATTGCAATAAATAAAACAACTAAACTTTGATTTTGAACCTAATTACGCAAAATATAGAGTCTACGATTTCAAATGACGATGGTAAACGTAAGTTTGCATCGTAACTCTGCGTGTATTAACTGACAGGCATGATTGGAAGGTTTAAGTAATGAAGTCATAAATAAAACCGGTTTAAATTTTCAGGAATTCAGCCTAATGGTGAATACTGATACCTATTAATTCGGGATATAAGTAGATATCATCGGATAATATCTAATTATGATAGATAGTCATGTTAGTTAGTGGGTTTTGGTTTTTGTAGGACCTTTTTTTGCGACTGCTACGCCAGAGGTCGTGAATTCGATCCCCAGGTCGAGGAAAGTGTTATTGGATTTTTCTATGAAATTCTCAGTAGCCGCTCGGAGTCTGGATTTGTGCCCGAATAATGGCAATAGGCTCGCTCCCTATTACATGGGACCGAAACATACCGGCGAAATGTGGGTGTACATTAGTACACCTCTGCCTAACCCTAGAGGAATACAGGCGTGATGCTATGTTATGTTATGTTGTTGTTTACGAAACCTTAAAAGGCGACCGGTCTTTGGGGATTAGATTAGACAGTGTGGGATTCTTACCCGGGTTAACTACCCCGGTGGCCACCATCAGCACATCTAAGAAGCGGCGGTAGCCTAATGGCTACGGCGTCGGACTTGCGATCATGTGGTTGCATGTTCGAAACCCACCCATTGCACTACCGACGTGAACCAACTCGTCATACAAGCATTTCGCTTAGTACGAGGGGTTAACAAGAATACTAAGTATTAGACTCGCTTAGGACTATTTCCTTAGACTTATTTCCTTTTAAAAGCAATAGGTACACCTCTGCCCATCCCTTCGAGGTATACTGGCGTGTTGCCGTGCTATTCTAGACTAAGGTATACTTATATTAAACCAATATAACAGAAGTCACACCTTTTTATTTGCGTAATTACAACGTGCACCGCTTCGTCACCGCTAGTATAATTAACTCACAATTAAACTAACTAGAGGTTAAACACCTTGCGGTTATTTTGACATCAATCAGTTTGGCCGCGCCCCAACATATGGGTTAATCAGACGATTTAATCGATTAGCTACTAGGAGATAATTAGATCACTATTGTAGGGAACAAACAAAATCGATTACACGTAATATTCTTCATGACTGGTAAGTATATGGTTCGTTGCGCGTGACGCCTAGGTTCGATTCCCAGGTATAGTACCTATATGCAACCTTTAAATTTTATATACCTACCGTAAAACAATTATAGCTATTTTATATTTACGTTCATTCAACTCTACAAAAAGATGGAACAGTTGTTTTATTTTCGACTTCAGTGTTGGTTCCATTGTAAAACTTATTCAAAATGTTGAGTAGATATGCATATTATTATATATATTTATACCCATATATTTTTATAAAAATATTTAAAAATGTAAAATGAATATGTATAGAGTAGATTGTGAAAATGATACATATGTATAAAGGGAATAATAAAGTTTTATATTGAAGTTCATAAAAATACTATTATCTATGAGATTTCCAAAGATAGCTAAATGTTTAAGAAATTTCGTAATAACTCTGATAAAATTATCGATTGTGATTATAATTAATCGATCATCGAATCGGTTTTATCGGTTCGTTAGTTCTTTTTATAAAATTCTGACAGACTGTTATATCGCAATGTGGCGGTTAAAAAAATATATATCAAAATCAAATCTGTTGAGTTATCAAATTCACAGAGTAATTCGGAAAGGTTCACAAATCCTAAAGAAGGATAATGAACAGTTTTTGATTTGTACTGTAAACTGTATGTTTGCAACAAAATAAAAAATTGTATTAGTAAGTAAAAAATTGTGCAGTGATAGCCTTGTGATATGACCATTGGACTGCCAAGTCAAAGGTTTCGAGTTTGAATCCAAGGTACACAGAAACCTGTACGTCTGAGGGCTTTTCTCGATAGTGTCTGAAGTCTGCCAACCCGCAGTAACCCAGCGTGTTGGACTAATAGGCATATAGCCTAACTCATGGCACTCTGAGATGAGGTCCGTGCCCAGCAGTGGGACAATAAAAACGGTTTTTATAAAAAATATATATGTCATAACAAAAGACTATCGACGCGAATAGGACCTTTTCCAATAACCTCGACAATAAATAAATCAAATTCCAGTGGCAAATAACAGTATTGCTGTTATTAAACCTTACAACATCTAAATCACAGCACAATATGGCAAGGTAAACCACTTCATTGTAGACAGACTTGTAAAATATATCGCGCAGTATTTTTAACAGTTGTAGGCTTGGTACAATTTTGGGTATAGTATTAGTAGGCACTAAGACACACAGAAGAGACCAATGGACTTCTTTGGAGGAGGCTTTTACCCGAAGAGGGTTTCTTACAAATACATAGTTAAAAAAAAAAAACAATTAAATATTTAAATGCAGTGCAGTGATAGCCTAGTGATATGACCATTGGACTGCCAAGTCAAAGGTCTCGAGTTCGAATCCAAGACCTCTGACTCTTCGAAGTCATGTGCGTATTAATAATTAATTACCACGCGCTTAAACGGTGAAGGAAAACATCGTGAGGAAACCTGCATGCCTGATAGATTTTCTTGACGGCGTGTGAAGTCTGCCAACCCGCAGTAGGCTAGCGTGGTGGACTATAGCCTATTCCCTCTCGCTGTGAGAGGAGACCCGTGCCCAGCAGTGGGACAATGTAATGGGTTCATGATGATGAAATATTAAAGTAAGCACTAATTATTACTAACAACAAGTACTATACCTAGAATTAAAAATAAAGTTGAAATTTTTAAAGTTAGTAGTTTAGACATAGGTATACATAGTTATAGGAATTTGTGTTTTCTTTATGTACTGTTTTTTTTTGTAAGAAATAATAAAGGCTTTTTTATTTTATTTTATTTATTAGTAGGCACTTATAATGACTGTACAAAAGGGAAGGCGAATAGTCGTGGCGAATGTCAATAATCTTATGGCCATGCCTATAATGATAATAAAAAAAATAGGGCAAGGGATGTTAAGTGCCATTGTTGTCTAACATACTGCCGCTTCATTTGTGAAGTGTACAGCAATGGACGAGTACGGGCTGATCATGATAATGATACTTTCACCTCCCCGGACGATCCATTAAGATTTTCCGGTTAAATTTAAAGTTAACCAGTTTTTATCAATTGGAGCCTTCGTCACTATGCTGCTGAATAGCTGCGCCATACTCAAAGAGATTTTCGAGTTGGCATTGATATGAATTCCTGATTTCCCGTCCATATCTGATTAGAATAAAGAAATACATTTTCTGAATCTGAGAGTATACTCTCTCTTTTTTGTGATAATCCGGTCTACTCTTTATTTAGCAGCTCTTCAAAAATATTCTATATTCAAAAAAGAATCACTGAAGGGAGTTTTTTAATCCGACTCATTCATTTGCATGACACTTTTACACGAGCAGTGTAAATGCGTAAATGTATATAGGTTATGACAACTTAAATGGGTTAGAATATTTATTTTTTTTAATAAAAAAAATGGTTACGGGTAGAATTGATTTTTCTAAATTTAAAAAAATGGTTACGTCGACCATTTTCGTTTGTCTGCATTATGTTACACATGCAGATCGTGAGCACATTCTTCGCGAACAACTTACCATAAGCAATGACTTAATTAGTGTTCATATACTTATAGGAAAAGGATTTCTTATACTATCGAAATCTTCAAGCAACTCAGTACCCCACTCCTGACCCGCGTAACCATCCGTCAGCCTTACATCAGACAGTGATAGTGACCTTAATGCAGTTACGAAATCGACGTCTACCAATGACTTCAGTTCGGAAAATATTGCATCATTCACCGTACGATGCTCGACGTGAATGAAACAGTTGAATGACCAATTTAAGGGAATCCGATCGCAAAGGAATGCAATACGATGTTGGGAAAGAGTATGGTATGGTGACGAATGACGAGTTGGTTGCCATGTATAAATAACGATTATGCATAAAATAAATTAAAAAACAGGGCGGGGAACTTCGAACTTTCATCTGTAATCAATTCATATTTTAAAATTTGTAAACTTTTTTAGAGAACCTACTTTGCTGCCGTTTTCGTAGATTTATGTTTTTGATTACTAAAAATGTCTTTTGGTAAATATTTATATTGCAAAAGAACACGTTTTTCGTGTTCTTTTGCAATACTACTAACAGAAGCGTAAAAATTATGGCGTAAGAGACTCATTCTGGCGAATTTCAGGACCCTTCAGGGTTTATTCTCAAATACTCCGAATTTTCTGCTGAGAATTTTCCGCTCCGCAAAAGAAGGTTGAGCATTGCGATTGAGTTTTATAAAAAAATGCTCAGAGCGTAGATTACCTACATGGGATTTAAACATACCTCTCTTTAATAAACCCTTCTTCTTCGTATCTCCATACACGCATACTGCTATGCGGAATTAAGTCTGTATATCTGTTGGTTACGTTTTTAAGCGTAAACCGCTAATCTATAAAAATATAATCTCTATTTCCCTTTGTCACGTCATTTGAGATCGATTTTACCGATTGAATTTATCTTTTCTATTTTACTAAGTGCAGTGATAGCCTAGTGATATGACCATTGGACTGCCAGGTCAAAGGTCTCGAGTTCGAATCCAAGGCACGCACCTCTGACTTTTCGAAGTCATGTGCGTATTAATAATAAATTATCACGCGCTTAAACGGTGAAGGAAAACATCGTGAGTAAACCTGCATGCCTGAGAGATTTTCTTGACGGTGTGTGAAGTCTGCCAACCCGCAGTAGGCTAGCGTGGTGGACTATAGCCTAATCCCTCTCGCACTGAGAGGAGACCCGTGCCCAGCAGTGGGACAATGCAATGGGTTGATGATGATGATTTTACTAACACATTGTAAAACAGGGCAACGTCTGTCGAGTAAGCTAGTAATAAATAAAACCATTATAATTAGGATAACTAAGTAAACCACTTTTGATTAATTTTGATATACCTACCTATCGATAGTTTTTTTAAACTTACTAGCTATCTGGGTATCACATTACTAGTTGGTATTCTTATTAACCCCTCGTACACACGGCTACAGGTCAACCTATACAAATCCAGTCTAAGCTGATCTCGCATTGCAAAGGTTTCTCATACAATAAGAGGCCAGCGTAAACTGGTTTGGACTTTGGTTATGGACATTGTAAGTAAAAGATAGGTTAAAGATAGGTACGAGTGAAATTACAGGAAAAATCTAGTGTTTTCATAAGTTTATGGGCGTCGGTAACATTGGTCAAGTTGGCCGTGGGTGGGAATTTCCTTATTATCATACATATCTTTCATCTTAAGTCCTTTTTTTTTAACTTATCAATAACAGTTTTACATCGTTACAGATTAGTACAAAAAATACATTATATGTCCTTAAAGTTGATTCTTACTCAGTCCAGGGTATTCCCATGAGTTCACGATAATATTTTTAAAGGGTTGGTGGCGCCTGACTTCTCAATAAACGAATAGGGTTGCCATTTGTACATTTTCATAATCACTTTTTGAAAATTAGTGAAGTTTAGGTTGTTTATGAAATGGTGTTCAATATGCTGGAACTGCCCATTATAGTTTTAAAATGGACGGTCTAGGTTATTGTCTTCAACTTCAACTAGTAGTACTGTATTTATTCGTTTTTGAAAGTCATCGAAAGTTTCTCAATAAATTTTATAGTAAGTAACTAAATCCTACTAATATTATAATATTTTAAATTTTGTGTTTGGATGTCTGCTAAGTACTGAAAGGCTAAATTGATTTGAACGATTGGCACAAAAGAATACAAGGATAATTTTCCAGGTTGGATTAATTTACGCAGACGCAGATTATATACAATCAACATATATATATATTATACGACTTTTTATTGAAATTCAAATCTCAAAAAGCTTTTTTCATTCAGATACTTTTTCAAGAACTCGCCAACCCTGATATGAGTACACTGTATAGGTTTAACGTGACCACAACACGCCAACATTTGCGGTTAGCATGAAGGAAGGGCCGTGTACACATGGAAGATATTTGAAAATGTTTTCTTAGACAGTGCAACATTTAGTGTCTGTCTGTAGTGCTAAAAATATGATTCACATTAGAAAATCGGTAAGGCTTTTCTACACGATTCTAAATACGATTTCCTTAATCCTTAATGATGAAATGAATTATCTCTTTAATGACCAATATCATATAATGGATAATAAAAAAGAGCGTTATTTTATTCTGGGCGGAAATTAATTCAAGAAAAAATGCACAAAGCTTTGGTCATCAAATCGTTCAGTTATAACACCTCAAAATTCAATTTTCTAATCTCAAGTTTGGTTGACATAATTTAGTAACGTCGCTTTCAATAAACTTCATGTTATCAATAGTGTGTACACGGGTTAAATCGTTGATCAAAATGCAGTCGATCTTATAATAAGTTTAATTTTAAGGATTTTGGGAAGTCCAAGTTTAAATATAGACCGCACGAGAAATCTATATACAGCCTTCAATATGGTGGATGCAATACTTTTATTTTGATAAATATTATTGACTCGAAATTACGATTGGGTTTTTATCTGTACGTAATAATATAATAATTATGCATAAATTCCGGTCTGTACGTTTTAAATACATACATTGAAAAACCCACCGATTGCCAATTAGGTATGGAATTTAACTAAATATTATTAAAGTGCTATAGTCGTATTTAAAAAGTAAGGTTACAAAAATCTCTAGTAGGCGTTGTAGTAGGTCCTGTTCTGGCATACTCGTTTATACTACGTATTGAATTGTCTTATATTTATCTTTAACAAAAATATAAATTAATCGCCGAAGTGTACGTACTTTCGAACGACTGCACCAAATTTGATAATTCTTTTTTGTGTTCGTTATTGTCAGGTTAACATACCATCACGCCTGTATTCCCCGAAGGGTGAAGGGTGGTGCAGAGGTGCAATTAATGTACACCCACAGTTTGCCGGTATGTTTGGGTCCCATCATCCCATGTAATAGGGGGCGAGTTATTGTCAGGACAAGGTTTATATAAGAGAAAATTTAAAAAGCGACACATTTTTTTATCATATAAGTCGTGAGATATAAGACGGTACGAAGTTCGCCGGGTATGTAGGTTTTAAATCATCATCATCATCATCATCAACCCATTACATTGTCCCACTGCTGGGCACGGGTCTCCTCTCAGTACGAGAGGGATTAGGCTACAGTCCACCACGCTAGCCTACTGCGGGTTGGCAGACTTCACACGCCGTCAAGAAAATCTCTCAGGCATGCAGGTTTCCTCACGATGTTTTCCTTCACCGTTTAAGCGCGTGATAATTAATTATTAATACGCACATGACTTCGAAAAGTCAGAGGACGCACCTCTGACTTTTCGAAGTCATGTGCCTTGGATTCGAACTCGTGACCTTTGACTTGGCAATTTAGGTTTTAAAGACCTGGCAGTATTTTAGATAAGGCAGATTACCTTACAAACTAACATATATCTTATAATACAGTGTTAATATTATTGACTGCCTCATTAGTCTAGTGGTCCTAAGCGCGACTGCTACGCTAGAGGTCCTGGGTTCAATCCCCAGGTCGAGCAAAGTGTTTTTGGGTCTTTCTATGAAATTCTCAATAGCAGCTCGAAGTCTGGATTTGTGCCCGGTGAATGGCAATAGCCTCGCTCCCTATTACATGGGACCTAAACATACCGGCGAACTGTGGGTGTATATTAAGTACACCTCTGCCTAACCCTTCGGGGAATACAGGCGTGATGGTATGTTATGTTATATATATATATATATATTTATATATATATATATATATATATATATATATATATATATATTACTTCAATTTGCTACCACTCTGACCTACATTACCAACCACTATCCCCCACCTGTTTAACGTCTGCATGCTTATTCGGAGAAGTGAGTTTATGAGTAATGGTGGCGCTTACGCTGCACCTGCAAAGCGTCACTACATACGCTCGTGGTAATGGCGTATTTAATAAGTGTTTACCAAAACCACGTGCTGCGGTAAACCGCGGCTTGTTTTCACTATTCAAACTAATATAAATGTTTGTCTGTCCGTTTGTAGCGTCTTTTTGACAGAACTATAAGCCTAAAGATCATGAAACTTAGAAAATTTGATAATGGTAGACAACAATTCATTGTCACGTGTGTGCGTGTCCTTTTATACTTGGCGTATTGCAAAAACAGTGTATTTTTGCTGTCTTCTCCATCATCTTTGCGTCAAAATAACTGTCAATTACTCATTTGTTTCTTCGTTTTATACAATACCACAGATTAAATAAGAATTTGAACGCCTTGGGATACTAATCGTGTACTAGTATCTTAGTAGAGATTTTTGACACAAATTGATTATGAAAACTCATGAAGAATTGGTAGCTAGCTAAGTCCGTAAAAAGACGAATGAAGACACGGTCCATTGATATGTAAGAAGTGACTTTCAACAAACCTAAACCTAATTAAATATTTGTGTGTAAATGAGAAATAAATTAAATATTGTAATAATCCCTGTTATAATACCAAGTCATATGATTTTGATCTTAAACATAGACGAGAATATTGTGACGTCATAACATACAGTAGATACGTATTTTGTATTAGGTAAGTAAGTAGTTATATCTTTCGTGCTAGCAACTGCCACAAATTCCTGCAAGAAAGTAAATAGGTACTTACATAGGTAAACAGCCTGATTTAAGAACAAATCTATTGGTGGATTTGCTTACAAGAGATAAGTAGATATTACTCGTAAGGACCTCAGATCAAATAAAAAGTTAAGATGGAACTTTGCGAACAAAGAAGTGAGGCCGGCTAAAACTACGCCATGCCGTGTACAGCACACAATTACACGCACACATGTATTAGTTAACTACGCCTTATCTTGTCAGTCGAGCTTTCGATAGCTCGATATCTCGACTGACAAGATGGTGTAGTTTCGGTATACGTGTGTGCGTGTAATTGTGTGTTTTAGACGGCATGGCGTAGTTTTAGTCGGCCTCTCTTCTTTGCTCGCAAAGTTCCATCTTAACTTTTTATTTGATGTGAGGTCCTTACAAGTAATATCTACTTATCTCTTGTAAGCAAATCCACCAATAGATTTGTTCTTAAATCAGGCCGTTTACCTATGTAAGAACCTATTTACTTTCTTGCAGGAATTTGTTGCAGTTGCTAGCACGAATGTTATAACTCCTTACCTAATACAAAATACGTATCTACTGTATGTTATGACGTCACAATATTCTCGTCTATATTTAAGATCAAAATCATATGACTTGGTATTATAACAAGAGTTTGCAAGAGTGTCAGATTTTTATTAAAAACCTGCCGCGGCCGTAAGTTTTCTTACTGTCAGAAGGTTTTTATAACAATGACTTCAAGTCATTATTTTGAGTAGGTACCTACCTACTAAGGCTAGATTATTATAGTGGTGCGATGGAGGATTTTTATGTAATAATAAATGTTTAATTGTCATTGTCATTCACATCAAAATATTCGTGGTATATTTAGAGTTGATTTTCTTATAACCAGTGACACTTCTGCTTGTCTTTTTTTAAGAGTTTATACCTTCAAGGCAATACTCGTGCAAAATTGATTTCCTCGAAGCAATAACACCATAATTCATTATCATAATGTGATGTGCATGCGACTGTACCAGAATCTGTGGCTGTGCGCAGGCGCACGTATACCTTTGATCGATGCTGATATCAATCAAATTATGTATGTTATTTTCCATGAACTAAGGTCGAAATTTCCACGGCAAGTAGTGATAAACACAAGATTTCCTTTGCCATCAAAGTTTCCTATAATATCGTGAATTCATAAATTTAATTTGTTTAGTTCAAATTTAAACTAGGTCTATATGCCGGTTTATTAGTTTATTCAAAAGCCATTGAAATTTGGATGCAACTTCACAAGTATTTACTCTACAGATTTTGTAAAGGTAAATTTGATAAATAAAAGCATGACATATTCCTATTTGCCAAACGACCCGGGAGCAGAAATATACTGCCGTCGCAACGTAAAAGGGCACAACTAACATTTTCCAATTTTTTTTACAAAAATTATAGGCAGATTGGACTTTTAATTCTGATTCCAAATATGTATAAACCTAAATTAAAAAAATTTGTTAGTAGTGCCCTTTTTCGTAACGACGGCAGTATACATATCCTCATTCTTCAAAAATAAAGAAGTTTGTCAATATGTACTCAGCATTAAGGACTCATTAATTGACCCGACAGGTACCTAAGCGCCGGAGACCCAATACCTCCCTCATTCTCCTTCCTTTTTCTTTTCTCCTTTCCCCTTCCTTTTCCTTAAATAGGCTCGGCAACGCATCTGCAACTCCTTTGGTATTGCAGACGTCCATGGGCGGCGATGACTACTTACCAGCAGGTGGCAACTCGCCTGGGGCCCGATTCTGCTATTACAATGGCACTTCAATTGTGTGTCGATAGTGTGTCAGTGGCAAAATTTTTGGCAATTGGCATTCTGCTATTTATTTAAGACCAGTGGCGCTCCAATGACTTTCCATTGAACTACCATCCAACTGACATTGAAATATTTCGTATTCTGCTGTACTATGGTGTGTCAATCGCCGCTCAATGGTTGCAGATTTGGTATTCTACTCGTAATTTGACATTTATCACAATGGCTTCATAATGATTTTTTGCCATTGAACTACCATTCAACTACCATTGAGCGGCCATTAGACAGACATAGCTTTTGTCAGCACTTGTTGTTATTAAAAGTCTACGAATTTATCTGATAATTATTTATGAATACTTAATACCTAATAAATGAAATATGAAGTAATTAGTGATCATATTGCGTTGGTGTATTTTGGTTAAAATAATGTCTGGCGCCGTTAATACTGCATCATGAGCCTGGATATTGATTCCTTTCGGGATTTACCTTCAAGAAGTTGAACACATTCCATAACTTGAGAAAATACCCATTCATAGAACCCAAAAAGATTGCTCCAACTGGGAAACTAACCCAAGGCCTCCAGCGTAGCAAGCAGTCGTGCTTACGACCCCTAATGGGCACTATAAATAACTATTACATACCAAAAACATAGTTCTGTAACTAGGATCTCAAATTACGTACACGGACTGCAGCTAGCGTTCACGCGTATGTTGCGTGTATCTCATGCAACATGAGCGCTCTCCTAACGTAACCCTCCATGCTATCCATGATATGGCAGACTCATCAATTTAATCTACAATTATTGTAGATTCAATTGATGAGTGAGATTGAGGAGTTGAGGCTATTATAGCCTTAGTTATCAAATGCTTGATAATATTTTGCTAGGTAGGTAGGTTAATACAAATAAGTATACAAATATATAAGGAATGAAAACATTTATTAAAAGAATAAAAAACATTGTATTGAAAACTATTGAAGTTCGAAGCGGAGGCTTTAGCAGACAGTCGGAATCCGTTTAAACATCATAACACAGAAGGCTGGTAGGTACTACAAAAGCCAGGGTATTGCTACAGGTTCTTGTCAATGTCCTGTAGACAGAAAAAATATATTATGTAGGTAATTTTTAATATATATAAGTAATTAATATCACTGCCACATGAGTCTAGTGGCCCCAAGCTCGATTGAATGGCACTTGGCTCGCCCCCTATTACATGGGGAGGTGTACCTTCATTAGGTGTGTACCTAATGTAGGTACACCTCCTCCTCAGTGCCGATTGAAATGAATGTGTATTCATTTCAATCGGCACTAAAGTACTTAAATTGTTAATCCATAACTTCCCTAAACCCTTTACATTTTACATTATTAGTAGATAAAAAATAAGAATTAGTACATACTTTTTGTCACAAATCAGAAAAGTGATTCCTGAGTCAGTTCCTGAGAAGTATACTTATTCGTATAATTTATTGGGTAACCTATAGGTAGGTATTGCAGTCTATCTTCGTGCATCAGCCCCACGTTAGCTTTGAGTGAACGAGAAAAGTAGACAAGCACAATTTGATTCAAGGGTCCTTCAACCCTAAAAATAAAACTGAATTGTACATACAAAATCAATAATTACATATTGTATCGCCATTTTAAACGAATAATAATATATAAATAAAAACCAACCATAGCAACCGTTGACAGCTCTAAATTACTTGTCATATCAGTGTTATGTGCCAACTACAAGAGTCTGCAAAGAGGCTACATATGCGGCTGTTTTTCGTTTTCTTCCAATTTCATCACTACTGAAGCATTTTATAAACAGTTTTATGTATTATATTTACATGGTCGCCTTAATGATGAGTAAAATACTAAATTTAATTATTTTTTCAACGATAATCACAAATGAGAATTTATTTAAAATAATACTACCCATGGTAGATTTTGACACGCAACACCGAATGACAATTTCCGGTCCATTCATTAGCCATCCCAGCGACACTCCACCGACACACAATTGATGCGACACTGAAGTTTTAGCAGAATACCAAATTTGATTCAGTGTCAATATAATCTCAGTAGTGTGTCGGTGGAATGGTAATGATCTGACATTTAAATTGTAATAGCAGAATCGGGCCCCTGCTCGTTTACCTCATTAAAAAAATGTGATGACAGTTAAATTGTACAAGATTTCATGTCATTCATTAAGAATCAGTTCTTAGCTTGGCTAGGAAGTAATCTCTGAATCACTTCTCACAAAAAATGGAGAACGAAGGTCGAACTTTAAAATAATAATCTACCTATAATGAGTTTCCTGCTAATGACTCAGATCTGGCAACATTTTGGAGAAAATTTCTTGTTTTTGTTTTCAGGTTAAAGTTATTTTCGGTAACCACAACAAAAATTCGTGACTGTTCTACAAATTTCTGATGAATCGGATAAATGAAAGATATTCTGAATAATTATGAAATCCTAATAAAGCCATTCGATAAAGAATTAGAAGTAGTACTACTACTTCTTATTCGTCTAACCGAATTTACTGCCTCATACGTCTAATGGTCCTAAAGGCGACTTCTACGCTGGAGGTTCGAGTCCCAGGTTGAGCAAAGTGTTATTGGGTTTTCAATTAAATTCTCAGTAGCAGCTCGGACTTTGGATATGTGCCCGGTGAATAGCAATAGGTTTATCCCCTATTACTTGGGATCTAAACATTTCGGCGAACTGTGGCTGTGTTGTAAGTACACTTCTGTAAAATTACTTCAATTTTCTATAGTGATACTTAAATTATTATGAAATATTTTATTCGTCAATCGAATGTCTTGAATAAGTAATCTTTTGATCAATATATTAATTGGTGTTAAAGGTAACCTGAGTTCGTGACTCAGCGTAGAACAGTAGCATTACCTACAGTTTTGTTACTTCCAAGAAACAGCTATTGTTAAATAAATTGCAGAAAGTCTTGGAATAATTCTTGGAAAGGATAGGTTACGAAACTTTGTCGTAATGACTCGGCTAGATTAATTAACTTGATTGGAATCGAAAATGATTGAAAACCTTCTCAGATATATTACTTGTATAACCATTAAGGCCCACATTTTATATACAACTAGCTTCCCGCCCACGGCTTCGCCCGCGTAGTTTCTCGGCTTTTCTATACTAAAATATGTATGTATTATACATATAAACCTTCCTCTTGAATCACTCTATCGATTAAAAAAACCGCATCAAAATCCGTTGCGTAGTTTCAAAGATTTAAGCATACAAAGGGACATAGGGACAGAGAAAGCGACTTTGTTTTATACTATGTAGTGATGCCACATCTATCTGGTTATCAGCGACCGATACGTCAGTGAATTAAATATAATATACATACAGGGCAGATAGAAACTGGTGTAAAGAAGGATAAACAAGTCTCGACGAAGTTAGGGAAGGCCTTTGCCCAGCAGTGGGACACAAAAGAGTCTACATGAAAAAAAAATACATACAGGGTGGAAGGGGCAACAACGAGGCACAACGGCTTACTATGAATCTGGTACATGATACGAAAAGTTAGGTCGACAACTTTTCGTCGGTTAAAAAACAAATACAGCTATACCAGGATACATTTTGACCGTGTAGGAAAAAAATGTTTTTTATATAACCGAACGAAAAACTAAAGGGTGTCCAGAATCATGTACCACATCACATCACATCACGAATCATGTCGATGTCCCTTCCACCCCTGTATATTAGTTACTACGCATGTATAACATTGTTTAGCACGACCCTAATTTAAAGCATAGTCGAGCACTGAAAAACTACATAAGAACTTTTCAAGCAAACGTAGCACGCGGTCGTAGCTCGTAGCACAGCCCGCTACATACATTATCAAGCAATATTTTTTCAGTATTAGCTGAACTCTCATTGTGCGGTAAGTCTTTACAATGCGAGGTCCGATTATATTTTAGCTCTTTCAGTAATAGTTTAATTACACGATAACTGATGTATGCGTGTCAATTTCGATAGGTCAACTAAAAGTTGTAATCGCCCTTTCTTAAAAAAAGTGTCCATGGAGTTTTTTGCCGGATTCTTCTCCGGAACCGTGCAACTAGAGTCAATAACGTTTCATAAACGCTTGTAAAAGCTCATTTAAAATAAAAACAGTTAATTTGATTGGATTTGAAAAGGCCTGTTCAGATATTGTCCTAATTGGAAACTAACATTCTGTATGATAACACTGTTTGAATTTTAGAACAGACCATGATTCTTTGACTGATTGCCTCATTACTCTTACGGTCCCAAGCGCGACTGTTACGCTAGAAGTCCTGGGTTCGATTCGTAGGTTATCGAGTTTTTCTATGAAATTCAATTTCAAAGTCTATTTGTGCCCGGTCAATGGCACTAGGCTCGTCCGAAGTGTGGCCGTGCATTAGTTAGTTCGGTGTGTAGGTAGGTTTGAGTGTGTAGTACCTCTGCCTAACCCTTCTTGGATAGCAGGCATGATACTATGTTATGTGATTCTCTGATTTTGTTTCGCTGATTCTTCTCAGAGTTCAATCAATTAGTAAATACCGACACCTTATATTTTAAAAAATAAGAATTTGCCTTGTAAAAGTGTATTTAATTTATGTTCTCTTTAAAGAATCGAAATATGTATTAATATCATTTACTGGAAGGTATAGATTGCTATGTAAACTTGTATACACGGATCTGTTTATAATATCAAGGGTAACCCTCCATTCACTGTACCTAGAATTATCATGCAACACACCGGTATTATTTCGACCATTTAAATAGCAACCAAAACGGATATATATCACTTCCTAGAAGCTAGCACGGAAAAGTTTCTGTTAAAGCTACCAGATACACACAATCATTAATGTTAAATGACGTATACGATTCGATATGATTTCTCGATATACGCAGACGGAAATTTTCAAATTTAGAGCATGGTTTTTCGCAGTAGCAGCGAATTCCTACACTTTTATTCAGAGAACTGAATAATAATAGGTATACCTACTTAGTACTTTCCCAAATAAAATAATATCTAGAATTTACAACTTTGCCTTTTATATTGCAGCGTTATTTAGAGATAAATGTTTTTTGGCCACGCACAGAGTCGCTATAATTTTAAGTTATTTGTAAAATCTTTGTAATGTGCGCGCTCATATAAAACTTTGCTCTTGTTTTGATCATAGTGCTTTCCAGTCCCTTAAATACTAGTTTTAAGGGTTATGCCTCTTTATTTTCTGCATATGTTGGTCACAGTGTAGATAAGTATAGTTGTCATATAAGTATTGTATTTACTAGAGATTGCAACCCGGTAGGTTTCCTCAATTATTCCTCAGTATTTATACTAAGAATTCCCTTATTTCGGTATTTTACCATCGTGCCTGTCTTCCAAGGTAAGGTACTTAGAGGTGAAGGATTTAGGTCACCGTTGTGTTTTTGGGTTCATACTAATCTATGGGGTTTTGGGTTAGTACTACTTTATATATTTGCAACTCCTAGCCGCTTATACTGTAGATGTTTATAAATAAATGTTTTGATTTGATTTGATTTGATGACGAACTGGAAAATCGAACTTCGCTATAGGCGCCACTGACGTCTCGGGTTTCGTCCATTTTTCCTCCCAACGAAGTCTTTCTATAATGATACCTATTTTCCTTTTGAGATACGAAATCACAAATAGAAGGCAACAGCACAGGGTATGTGACAAACGAGCACTCATTAACATTTTTCAAAGTATATTAGTTCAGCACGGTGGTCCTATATATATATCAGTTTTTCTAAGTAAAATTACGTGCCCATTATAATTGAGACAGCAAAAACAATAATAACCGCTTTAAAAATAATGAATGAATCGTTAAAAAAAACATATTGAATGATAAATTGAGGAAAACATAATATGATTATGAATATTAAATGTCGAATAAACTTATCTATTTGTTAGTTGCATATAAATAGTGTTGACATATTATATAAAAGTAGGCGGGGTCTAAACTGATGTGGGCAGGGCCAGATTTTCTTTGATATATATAAAAGAACACACCTTTATTCCCCGAAGGATCAGGCGGAGGTGTAAAGAAAGAAATAAATAAATACCAAATATCTAATATGTAAAGACACCCAAAATTTGTCGGTATGTTTTTACTATTCACCGGATTCTATCCGTTTCAGAGTTAAAAACATTGAAAATTGCTGGGTTAGTACAGCTCCCAGCAATTTTCAATGATTTTAACTAAGAGATTTTCGATGGAACAAACATATACTCTCACGCCTTTTTCCCATAGTGGTAGGCAGACTACAGAACGCCATTTCTACTTTGCCATTCATTTTTTTTATTTTTACAGCGGTCTGGAAAATCCATGAAAATATAAACATGTTTCAAACATTAACGATGTACGTTAAAATTATTTTAGCAGTCCAGTCCAGTTTTCATGGACACCCTGTGTAGTGTAGGCTTAAAAGTGCGTAGACTTGTCATATGATACGAGGATTCCCGTATGACGTCAAAGTTTTATATTATTTCACAACGTTAATAATAATAATTGTCAACGTACGTCAGACGGTTGAAGCGGGAAGAAAAAGACCGGACGACGCCATCAATAGGCACCGGAGGTTGGTGGGTGATCTTTTTTATTTGAGTCAGTAATTTTGTGGTTAATAAATCATAACTTCTGTCTGTACATGTATTCTGCATAGGCAGATACAAACTGGCTGGCTTATAATATCTCGCATCACAATAAAATGGAAAACTCCAAAAATCGCGAATTTAGTTTTTTTTTTTCACTTTGACAGTATGGGAGAGCATATCTTTCAACTGCAAAGTTAAGTTTGTCTTCAAAAAGGCGTTCGTTTAAATAATAATAAATAATAGTTCGATTCACATCCAAATAAAATGTTTAAGGAAGATCACAAGTTACGATTTTTAGCACAATAAACATAATATATGATAATATAATTTAGCATCACTTAGAATGATTTAAATCATCAATACATTATACTTATTGAAAAATCATGCATTAATAAGTCTGTAGATGGAAATGGCCAAGTACACGAATATTTAGGTCTGGTGTTGACATTTTACATATAAAAATTTACAACTTGTTGCTTACAATTTGATAATCTAGACTAGGTATTATGTAGAGATCATATCAATACAAAATGCACAGTTCAGGGTACAAAGATGTTGAGCCTATCCCCATTTACTGAGCACAAATCTAGTCTAATTTATTAAATTTAGATTGTTGCAATGGCTACAGCAATCGGTTCTGCAGTAAGAGTTGGAGTGTCGATTCTCACACCAAGTCTAAAGGTTGTTGTTTGTGGATGAATTTTGTGATTGGTAATAGTACTCAAGTTAAAAAAATAATATTTTTGTAACATGAGTAGTCTTTTTTATTTCGGGTTAATTTGGAAAACGAGCAGATTAAGAATTTTAACACCTAAACTTATCAAATGTTGGCGTGCTTAGACATTTTATTCCAAGAATTTTTCCCTCAAATTATTCATCAATATAAAACCTTCCCAAAACCCATTCGAGATTAGGTACGGTTTAAACCCCACAGTGATTCACCCCACCCCACATTCTACCTTATGATACAACACACTGCTCCTTTACAACGTCATTAAATTTAAAAATATTAATCCGTCCTATAACTGTACCACTGTGATTAAGAGTGTGTCTCCTCTCAGTATAGGAAGGTTAACATATGCTAAAGACTACGTCCATGACTTTGTGCATCTTCAAAAATTACCCAGTCTATAATGTTATCAATATTCTTTATCCGAAATTATATAACGAAACATTGGATAAGGGTTGAACTTAAGTAATCAATTAATGTTTCTTTATTTTCTGAGACATATCGTACCTGCCTGCCTCATTAGTCTAGTGGTCCTAAGCACGACTGCTACGCTAGAGGGTTCCATCCCCAGGTCGAGCAAAGTGTTATTGGGTTTTTCTATGAAATTCTCAGTAGCAGCTCGGAGTCTGGATTTGTGCCCGGTTAATGACAATAGGCTCGCCCCCTATTACATGGGACCTAAACGTACCGGCGAAATGTGGGTGTACATTGGTACACCTCTGCCTAACCCTTCCGGCATACAGGCGTGATGGTATGTTACATATCGTACCTTTAATATAAGGAGTGGATATGACAATCAATTACCACAGCTATTCAAGAAGCATTATAAAATAGGAAATGGTAATTGTAGGTAACCACACGCACCAGCTCTTGAGTATATGGTTTCATTTACTGCTTTATTGTCATTTCAAAATTCGCTTCCTACAAACAGCACTATAAACATATTTTTTAACAAAAGTCTCACGAAACATCCTACATAGATACAGTATATAAATAAAATCTAAAAAATTCCATAGTTCGTAGACTTTTTCCGGCAATCTTCTATGAATATTATGTGTAAAAATAAATTATTTTTTATACATTCTTATCTGCTGATAAAAAGAACCCGGTCCTATTTCCTTGTTTTATTTCGAGTCAGTATAAGGAAATTATTCATTTAACTATGACAATATAGTAGTTATATGCAGTTTATAATCGATTTACCTTGACTGACAGACATAGATAAACGCTTCTATCGTCTGACAATTAATATTTATTAACTAGATCACAGAATTATTTAATAATGACCAAAGTTGTACATAATAAAATTAACGTTATATTTTAAATATTTTGGTAGATCCATGATAAAAAATAACCAAAATCTCAGTGACCTAAGATGGAACCTTGCGGTACCCTCTGTGAGCGATCCAATTTTAATAATCAATGTTGGCATGTTCTTGTAGATTAATATTACAAGTTGTGCATTCTACCTAAAAAAAATTCAATACTAATTAAAAATAGTCTCGGCATAAATTTTATCGAAAAGACAACATCACAAGTTTATCAAAGGCCTAATTTAAATCGTAAACTAATAAGATAAAACCTTTGCATTTGTTTGAGTGTTTATTTGCCAGAGTATATAATTGCATATCTATAACTTTTTGAATTTTGTAAAATATATTGAGGACCTATATTAATTTGTGCAAGGAATTGCTGATATGCATGATGTCCCAGAAAGATGATGGGCGTCGGATTTGTGATCATGTGGTTGCCGGTTCGAAACTCACCCATTGCACTACCGGCGTGAACCCACTCGTAACAGTCGTAACACAAGCATTTAGCTTAGCACGAGGGGTGAACAAGAACACTAGTAATGTGCGACCCACATTGCTAGTAAGCTTTTTTTTTAAAAAAAAAATAAAAGATTCCTTTATATTTTCGTCGAATTCTTAGGTTATCATGTTACATACTTCTTGAACTTACCTTTACAGAGTATCACCATATGATTTATTGGTTTATCCGTAATCGTGAGTAATACCGACATCTAAACGTCGATGATTGATAGGTTGGTTTGGCAAGACTTAAGCGGCGTCTACATTCCATTTATCGGCCAAAGGTTCTATGCTAATGACATCTTAGAATTACATCGTCTGTTAATAATGTAGGTCTGATCCGGAAAATATAGTTTTCGTATTTCTGGTGTTACACGATTCGATTTTTATTAGATTAGATTTAGCCTAATCTAATCTCTTCTTTAGGAGCTTTCGCATTAGAGCGATTCGCTTCGATAGATCGTGATTAGATATACGTTTTTTCAGTGTCTTACAAATCTGTTAAATATTTATCTGGATCTTATTTATTCTAGGGCTCAAAACTAAAGAAAATTGAAGGCTATACCAAACCTTTCTAATCAATGAAGTTATCCAAAAATTTTATCATACTTACTAGTATAAAGATAGTATTCAGAAGAAAAAGTATTGGAAAATCTCTTCAGTAGACATCAAATGACGTGTTGATGACCCTGTTTGCTTCCGGGGTTCCCGTCACGGTCAGACTTCAGCACCGTTCAAAGTCACGGTCAGCGCTTTGGTGTTTTAATGATTCACTCGCAGACAGCCAAAGTTATTAAAATTCAGTTTCGGTATATTTCTCACGCGTCGGAATATTTTTTTAATGTATTTCTTCTTCTCAATAATTTGTTAATGTGGTTTTTAACGCTTCTGACTAATTCGGAGTTCGAAAAAATTTACAGTATTGGGGATATACGAGTATTGGTTTTTAGAGATATTATTCATTCATAAAATATGAAGAGCTGATATATATGATAACTCTATTCAAATGATTATTTCATGATATTTTAGTATAACCTACTTTCATGAACGTGTATTATAAAATTCTTAACAGACTACGTGTTGACTTTTTAATTATTTTAAGACGAAATTTCTAATTGTTTAATTACTTAGTGCTCCGCTCATGCACACATCTAACATTTTTTATCGTCATTATTTCTGCTTCTCTTTTTTACACGTTTCTGTTACCTTCATTGGACTTTAACAAGCCTTTATTTGCTTAAAAAATTAGTCACATGTGTTTACGTCACACATCAACACGAGCATAATCTACGTAACGTAACTCTTATCTGATTACTCTAAATCTTGTTTATTAAACATAAATATTATGACTGTGTGTGTTCCGATTCCGTAATATTTTGTTGAGAATATTAGTAATGTTGCCTATTATTATAATATTAGCAAATTTTCGTTAGCCGATAAGAATTAAAAAAAAAAACTCGTATGATCTACACAGTTTAGTGTTGGGAAATGTTCATGGAATCTAATATTTTGTTAGATATTTTAACGCTCGATTGTTTCGCCCCGTTTGCCTATGAAGTTTTATTTCTATGTATTTTAGTAGTCACTTTATGTATTATGTGAAGTGAACACTAATCGTCTGTCTGTCTTTCATAAGAGTGGCGATGTGCTTATAAAAAGCTCAAACAGGTGGATTCTCCGTCTGTTAGCAGATAATATATGTAATAATATCTATATGAACTTACACCACACTTAAAATTCGTGTTAATGAAGCGGAATTTCTATATCTCTCAGATCGGGTTCTGTAATGAGTGGAAATTTGACAATATGCTAATACTTGGGATTTTTTATGACTCGATAATACTGTAATACTTTATAGTAGCCCAAGTTTTTACCGGTATCAAGTTGTTTTGAAACACAGACGCTTCCTTCCGGTAGTGTTGATGGCAGTAACACTCGAATATGTCACCAGATTTTTAATAAATCGGGCTCCAAATACGAAATGATTAATAATTATTATTGTATAGATATATTTTTTTATTAATTCTTGCCAAGATATCTTATGTCTCTTAATAAAAACGTCATCGTATCGGCGCCACTTCGCAATATTCAAGATACTGTCTGCATCGTGAAGTTACTTTATTATTACTTACCCAACTACTTGCCTACAGACGCCAAAGTAATGAAAATCAATTTGAATAATAGATTCTGATGTGATCACTTTTCTTTAACTTTGAAATGACATTGCACCTACCATTTTATAAGAAAACTCTCTGTAGCAGCTCTAAGTTTGGATTTGTTTTTAATGGGGAAAATGGCGATGATGGTAAAAAGAACTAAAGATAATGATACAAAATTGATTTGACACTGAGCTACTTATGTGCATGATAATATAAAGTACCTACGGGGAAGAATATGGTACGACACGTCGAAGGCTACTTTATCGTTTCTGAGAAATTCTCGTAATAATCTCATAAGTGTCAATGCTTGTAATGATAGCCACAGATTTTTGAACTCTTCAAAATTTTATCTAATGCTAGATCATTCCATCATTCGTTACGACCATCTAAGCTGATCAGGTTGGATTAATTAATTAAGATTCATGGAGTATGTTACTGGTTCTTCTCCATAGGAAACGTCCAATTGGAAACATCCAATTAGACTCGAAATTTCATAATAAAATAAAATTATACCGCCCAAAGTAAAAACCAGATTGATCCCGTCGTACGCACAGTCAAAACTACTAAGTCTAGAAAGCTGAAATTTGGAACAGATTTTTATTTTATTTCAACTTGACTAGGTCGATATAGGGGGTCTTTATTTTTAAATCTTTATTATTTCCTTTCTTCTTGTTGCAGCTCTATCAGCTTCCTAAACCTAAAGCTGCAACGACTCCTGAAATTCTTTTAATGTCAATGGCTCTTCTATATTTTTCCCCTTGAGGCAACCGGGAGATGATATACATCCTTTATAAGTAAATTATTGTCCAATCCCTTTTTATGCCAAAAAGTGCGGTACGGAGAGTTGGCGGCAATTAGCGGTACTTAAAGATTACCTAGAGGTTATCGTTCACGTGAAGAGCTTCTGATATGTTTAAACTAATCCCACTAAAGCCCAATTTCACGAGAATTAGCTACCCATTGACGTCACAGTATTTACTTTTACTTTGCAGAAAAGAATGCAGACGTGTCGTGTCTTACCTAATTTTTATATTGAGTATATGTACCTGCTTCTCCTCAATTTGGTGTCTAGTGCTAAGTTTTTTGTCACAGAAACAAGCTTTCTACTGTTTTTAATAACATCTCCCTAAAAAACACCTATAATTCTTTCGCTATCAGCATTTCCAGAACTTGCGTTCACGGATTGGTTATCGGTCTAGGGCTTACTAAGGACCCTTTCCAAATTCCACAGTCTCCAGTCAAGAACTAAAAGGTCAGCAGTCCAAACCAGTCCACACTATGGCACGATGGGCTGAGCACTCGTCGGGCATTCCCAGTATCATTAAGGGCCGTTTATCTATCACTTACCATCGGGTGAGACATATCTTTGCCAGCAATTAGGACGAATGTACATATACATAAAAATAAAACATGAATGCACACAGACGCGTCATAGAGTACAAGTATATGTAGACAAACAATAGGAGTGATGTACCCGAGTATTTCAGTTGGACAGTGAGACAGTGCTCGCAGTGATCGCACGGTTAGTCGGGTCGCATTCAGGCCTCCGGAGAGACGTTTGTGGCTTGTGCATTCAACGCTGTTCAACTGTGTTGATTTGCCGAATAAACGTATTGATATAGCACTTGGGTAAGTTATTTTTAAAGTTATTCTTTTTTTTTATTATTTTGGCGTCATTTTATATTGTTTGTGCGAGCAATAAATAGTGGATTAAAAGTTCTAAGTGCGAAGGCGAAGTGAGATATAATCAGGTCTAACTTTGGCGTTTGATAAAGTGTAAAGAAAATATTCATGTAAATAATAATTTATACTCTTCGTGTAGGGATTTTTTCACTGTTCTCGATATTGTATAGACGTAATTAGTAACACTTACTAGAACAATCTATTAATTTGTATTACTGTTACTGTTTTAACCACAACGAAGTTAAAAATGAATTTACACCGCAACACTGCAGCTCTTTCCTCTACGGTCCCTACATAACTAAGCTACAGCTCTCCACTAATTGCCAAACTATATTAAAAATCTATCGCTTGCGTGAGCCCTAAGGCTTTCGTGTGACGTAGCCACGGGCTCGCCGCCTCGACCAATCACGGCGTTGACTGATCCATAAAAACGTCAAGCGTGAAGCGGAAAGACCAAACGAGAATCGCACGCGAGGCAGAACGCACGCCAGTGACAAACGGAACGCGCTACATTCGTTCGCTCAATAAAATTTACGCTCGCTTACGATAAGTGTTGTGTTGTTCGCATTTTGGAATAAAAGAAGTGAGTAAAAAATACAATATTTTTTCCGAAATTTTTCTTCCGTTTGTCTCTTGTGGGTGTCCAGTCGGAACCGGTGCGTTATCGGAAGCTGGATTGGTCCAAGTGATATTGACTTAGTACCAAGTAAGCTATCAATGTTTTTGAAATCAAAAGGTTGTTTGCAAACAAAATTTACGGCATGGTTCCCATTGGACATTCATCAAGTTCATACGAATAAGAATATTTATCTTTTTTCGATGTTTGTATTAAAATTAGTGAGTGAGAACCCAAGTGTCTACAGTGTTTCTCAACATTAAAAGTGTCATTTTCATAAGACGTATTACTAGCGGAAATAAAACGTCAAAAAAGTGACAGAACCTATCTGACGGAACTATTGAGAAACTTCAGACTATAAATTATCCAGTAAAAAGTTTTCAAGTTGCGATTGCTTGAGCAACATTGTAAAACACTTGTGTCATACTTACGATACACCTATCATGTACCTATTTGTGTTTATCTGCAAATTTCTTAGCGATCAGTCAACGCTGATAAAATCTTTTATCTAACATCTCTTACATAAACGTTATCAGTCGATTTAATATCTTCCGATTGCCAATCTATTTGATGTTTTATTTGCCAGAAAAAGATAAAAAAATTACTCGTTTGTAATTTTTCTAGCATTGATAGCAAATTTTTTTTTAACACCTTCAAAAAATAAACCCTTTTTTACATGTAAAAACAACAGTTTCTAGCCGCACCTTCCCAAAAAGATATGTGTAAATAATAGAAGCAGTGATAGCCAAGTGATAAAACCATTCGACTGCCAAGTTGTAGGTCTCGAGTTCGAAACCAAAGCCAATTTTTGCAATCATGTGTGTAAGTATTAATAATTAATTGTCACTCGCTTAAACGGTGAAGGAAAACATCGTGGGGAAACCTGCATGCCTGAGAGATTAATCCTTCTAACCGTGAAAGGTGACCCGTGCCTGTCAGTGGGATGGTAAATGGGTTGAAATATTAATAATAACATTAGTTAATTATCCTTATTAACAAATTATTTATTTACATCACAAATTCAAATATAGATGTCGTACTTATGGCCGCCACACACGAACCAATTGCAAACTTATTTCAGGAAAGGTCGCATTACACATCTCCAGTCGATTCACGATAGATAATTAACCTCCTTGCGATACTTATCGTCATTGATAAAAAACTATTTTTATTCTATTATACTTTAAAAGTTACTTAAAGGCGTTAAAGGCTAAGTTAAAGGCATATATATAACAAAACATTCACGGCTTAGTCATGCTAAGAAATCTAACGGCCACACACAGAAACGTCAATTAACGTAAATTGAACATTAACTAATAACAGTTTAAATTCCTCTACAGATTAAAATAACTAATTAAACTACACATTTTGACATTAGAGTGTGCTGTTACGTTAGCTACCAAAATTTAAAAGAAAATTCACGGTTCAAAATTAATCAATTTCCGTGAATACCCGGTGAAACTTAACCTCACGATCACTAAACACCGAACTTAGGTAAATATAAAAAAGGAAAGTCGTTGTTTAGTTGTTTAAACTCTTTCTAACATAACAAATTTGTTTAAAATATTTTAAACTAAGAATATCATTTTAAAAACACGAGTTACAAAAAAATTTTTGAATTTGAATGTTCCGCAACTCGATTTTATTTTCGATAATCTTTTTATTTATACTTAATTCGATTTGCTTTGTAATTATGCTAGATTTCTTCTCGCCACTTTTTTTAATACACTCATTATCCGTCTATTTCACGGCAAAGGCTTCCTACCCTCTTACTCCTCTCTGCCAAGAGCGGTTCTTATAAAAGAATAAATCAAATTAATAGGATTTGTAATTTTGTAATCAAATCAACACTGCACTCGTAAGTTCAATCTTGTCAACGGTCTCAGGGTTATAATGTAAATATTGACTAATGGTTATCAATTCTCTTAAATTGTCAGTACTTGTAGTTTCTAATTATACAAACTGTGGGTTAAACAAGGTTATTTGTAAAGGATATGCCAATCTGAAATAGTAGGTAATAAATACGAACAGCTTCCAAAAGAATACGTCCAAGATTCTGATATCAGTATACTACTTAACTATATGTATTCATTAAGCACATGGCCTGTAACATTTCACGTACTTTTCAATGTTGTATCCTTATGCCCATATTCGCAGCACGCCCGTGCTTCGTCGAAGTTTACTTTGAATACTTTATTTATAGGTATCATACCTACTGATTCCTTTACATATTCGTCCTTGAATCCAAAATAGAACCCCAGACAAGCGAACCGACCACATTTGAGAATAAGTACTGTTTGTTCGTACAATAATTGAGTAGGCATGTTTGTATTATTCATTTGTGCATGTATAAATAAGGAGTGCATTAGACCGGCCCATATCGGCAGCATCGTGTGTTGACACCTTTCTCTGTGCTACGTCATCGGGTGACGCAATAAGTGTTACTGTTTCGCTATGTGGCTACAGATGGCTAGCTGCCCTTTCTAGTTTTTTTTTTTCATAAAAAAAAAGCCGCCCCATTTTTTGTTGGTTTTTCGATAATGCCACTGCCAACATAGTCGGTCTAATATGATTGCTTGATCAGTTAAAGTTAACCGCTAAACTTTGGGGTTATTTCAAACTTTTTCCAAAACTTAAAGGACTGTATATACACATTACAAAATTGTTTAGGTATTGGCATAAATAATGTTTCTATTTGGTCAATGTCTAGCCAGTTTGCTAATAATTGATTCAGCAAACAAGAATATCTAAGGTATTAATGAGACTTTTAAATATTGTGTGAATACGAAACAATATCTTGTTGGATTTGTTGAGTTTTGTCATACTTTAAACCTAATAACGTGAAAAATAAATACATACCATACTTTCAGTAATAAAGGCAATGTCATTTTTACTCGGAATATTTGAGCTAGCAAGACAGACTCCAATTCTGACATTCCATTTCTATATTCAATTTATAAATTAAACCTTTGAACCTTAATTTTAAGCTTAACATAAAGACAGTTACAGACACACCTTACTAATTTCACTACTGTACTGCTTCACCCCAACAATCTTGGAGTGTAAAAGCGAACTATAAAATACGCGAAGCAGTTACATCAGTTAACTTAACGATGTTTGAATGCTCAACAAATACTTTAACTTGGATAACTTTAGCTTAGCTGTTAATCTTAGTCTAGACAAGTTGCGACTAATCTAATCTGGCGATACCGACACAAAATGTATGGAAATTCGATGTTTAAACTCGAAAAAAGCTTGTAAATAGTTTGTTCCTTTGGAAAAGTCAAAAAAATAGTTGGACATTAAATAAAAGTGGATTTTATAGAGAAGAACTGGAACGAATACTTCTCTATAGACACTCCTTTAACAAAACCTTCGTAATCTTTAACCTTTTAAGCCAGCTTTAAACTGACTAATAGTTTCTCAATTTACTTTTACACATTTTACCTATTTCGTTTACAAAGGTATTACTTTTCTTACTTTAAAACGAAAATCTCTGAGCACTGCTCTTGTCAGGAAGCTGAACTTCACTTGTAACTAATGGAACTTTAAATAACTATTTGTAGTTTTACGAGAGTGCAGTTTTATTTAACCCTTAGTGAATGAATCGAGGCAGTAAAAACAATAAAACGATGTCAAAAGTTCAACACAAGCTTTAGAATGCATTAATATTTCAACAAGTATGTTGACAACGACGTAGGTAAACAAGTGTTTATATCGACTGAAGAGACGACATAACTGTTCTTTATAAATTGAAAATGACGTGTTTGTCGACATAGCCCTTAGCTACGGACTTGTCTACGATAATCATGCTACCAGTGCGGATAAAGTTATTAGATTCTTACTTATATACTTAATAGGTTTTAATTGTAATTGTTTAAACTATTAACTAACTAACTATTCTTTTAGTTTAAAATGATAAAAAACATTTATGTAGTAAAAGGTGTAGTTAAAGTTTTAAGCTCATGTGTGATAGAAAGCGCGCAAAAAGCCTTTAACAGGGCACAAATCCAAGCTACTAGCTATTATTGAGAATTTAATAAAACCCAATAGCAAGTATAGCAAGATATGATGAAAAGTAATTACAAATATTAAAATAAATCTAAATATACGTTTAAATTAATAAACTTGATAAAAAAATTGAGGATAAAGTTTACGTTACTTATTTATTAATAAATACGTATATTACTGTATTAAGTATCTGATGAGTTATTCCGTTATTCATTTGTAGTTAAACAAAAGGCTATTTCTTAATCAATAAGTTACGCGAACGACGTAATAATAAGTTGGAATAGTAGATTTTTGCCGTGTACAAAAGACATCAACGCACTCCAAGGTTCGGACCCCACATGGGCGCGGGCGGTATTGTTGTCCTTCTGAGAACTACACTGGTATAAAATCAATAATACACCCGACAATCTTCGACGGGACAGAGGTAGCTGACTGGGAGCCGAATTAGCTAATAAAATTGCCGGCCAAACGCTGCTAAAAGACTTGAATCTGTATTTTATTCTGTATACTAAAAGCGATCTTTCCATAGATAGTTTAGCACTGTGAATTAACTGAATAGCCCCCCTATTACGTAATTATTTACCCTTAGATATCTGGCAATAAGTTTCAAAATTATTTGGATCGGAAATAGAATGAGAAGCTTTTTTTAAACAGGAAATCCTGATTTCAACTTTTACCGATTTAAAGTAAGCTTTGAAAGCACGAAGTTTGACAAGCTATTATCAATTTCATGGTACGTGTTGTACTTTGCCTATCCCAAAGTGGTGAGTGTGGTGACCTCTAGCGGTACATAAACACAACAAAACATACTTTAGATAATCTCCAAGTACTTGATACATACATAGGATTTGGTGCTGTGAGGTAAGTATTTCTCAAGCATCGCACGAACGAACTATATTTTTTTAGCCAAGGATCCAAATCTGACGATCGTCAATTTATTGTCAATTAATAGGTACTGTAATCTCAGATAAAATAAAAAGTTAAAATGGAACTTTGCGAACAAAGAAGTGAGGCCGGCTAAAACTACGCCTTGCCGTGTATAAACACAATTACAGCCACACTCGTATACTGAAACTACGCCTTATCTTGTCAGTCGAGCATTCGAGCTATCGAAAGCTCGACTGACAAGATAAAGCGTAGTTTCGGTATTGATATATACAATTTTAATATATATTAAAATTGTGTGTTGTACACGGCAAGGCGTAGTTTTAGCCAGCCTCACTTCTTTCTTCGCAAAGTTCCATCTTAACTTTTTATTTGATCTGAGACTGTAATGTCTGAAGTTGTCCGCAACCGGTTAAGTATGTAGTGGTAGATAGAAAAAGGACAGTTATGAATCGCAAATATTTCAAATTCGTGATTATTAAGCTTACTTATTTTGATAGTTTTGCACAAAATGTGTTTAGAATATCGCTGTACACTCACCCATAGTTTAGATTATTTTAAGTATTTAAAAGGTACGTAGTACTCGCAACCCACACGTGTATAAGACAAGATCATGTATGAATGTGAAAAAGGCGAAAGATTTGTGCAGGGGTCGTAGCAAGTGGTCTGTAGTTTCTGCCTAGCCCTTTCGAAAAAAGGCGTGAGTATGTTTTAAAAATTGATTCAGGTAAGCCTGAAGGACCTCCGTCGTACAAGACAGTCGATTTTGATTTTGTGTCTGTTATTAAATACTTGAAGGGTTAATGTGTGGTTTTTCTATTTTTAATTGACATTGGCTCGTGCCCCTCATCAGACTAAATGTTTACTAATATGTTTCTAATTGATTTAAAACTATGCGGTTTTCTAATTAGTGCCGAGTCATCTAAAAATACTCACTAAAGGTGTTATTTGTTGGATTGAGTTGGAGTATCTAACATGTTTTTGTATATATTTTAAGTCGAAACAATAAAACTGCCTGATTAGTGAATCTTGGTCCTAAGTGCGGCCCCTATGCTAGAGGTATCGTGTTCCATTCCCAGGTCTGTCGAAGTTTTATTGGACTTTTCTATGAAATTCTCAGTATTTGCTCGTAGTTTGAATGGCAATAGGCTCGCCCTCTATTACATGGGACCTAAACATACCGCCAACTGAGGGAGTATACTTTTCCTTACGTTTCGGAGAATACAGGCGTGACGGTATGTCAAACAATATTACATTTATTTCTTGCCTTATCATATTGTGATGAGAAAAGGCTATAGTTTAACATAAATCTAAAATGTCTCCTTCAAAGATACCGAGAAAAACATAAAAAAATACTTATCGTCTTGCTATATATTATGTTAATTAATACACAATAAAAAGAAATGGTACAACCATATTTCGCATATCATATTTCAACCTCTACTTAGGTAAAACTTGATACGAACTTGTCTACTTTCTTAATGACTTAGGTCCATGGAACTAAAAACTTAATGATGATAATTTGCACACAGGTGTAGCAAATTTACTAATTCGAATAAAAAAATAAGTTAATTTTTATATTAGGTACCTAGTTGGAATTTTTGCTTCATTGTGTTACTAGGTTGATAACTTGGCAAAAGAAAGTGAGTAAATTGTAGGGTAGTTCATAAATATAATACCCTATAATTTGCTAACATTTCGTTAATTTTATATTACTTTATTTTAATTTATTTGTACGCCAAAACAATACATTTGTAAAATTAAACTAAGTTCTCATGTAAGTGAATTGTCAAATTCTTATGAGGAAATATATATGTCTCAAACCTTAAAATCGGTTCAATCGAGCCTACAACCTCACAAACTTTACCTCTTTGTACGATAATATTAGTATAGATTAGCATGAGAGTCAATCTCTTAATTCCAAGTACCATCTTCAACGGACTCCGAAATCTAACAGTCATAAACACCCATTAAAATAATAAACGACTTGATGTTTGATATAAATTAATTTGAAATATATTATTTTTACTATATTGTTTCCATATTTGAATATTATCGAACACCTGTGTGTAACCCGATATGGTCGTCGGCGCCAACTGGCCATAAATCTACAATTAATTTGACCATAAACATTGTTTTTTTGAATATCGAATATCGTTTGGGTCGGTCCTTCAGGTAGAGGTTCCAAAAACGCTTCTTTGATGATTAATTTATAGGTTACAACATAGTCTATGGTTTGTTCGAGAATATGCGATTTTTTTTCGTTTTCAATTTTCGTTTAGAAAATACAGACCCAGTCAAGCTCTGTGTCGCAGGGGAATTCACAAACATTGGGTATGTTTGTGAAGTCCCCTTTATCATACAAAATATTTTGTAGGAGTATTTTAGGCTGAGCATTAAAACACGAATACCCTTCAGTAATATTATCATTCTTGTGTAGTTTATGCCAAAACAACACAAGTAACGCATAAACAACATAACATATCATCACCCTTGTTACACCGAAGGGCTAGGCAGAACAGTAGGTACTTATATGCACCCACTGTTCGCTGGTATGTTTAGGTCCCATTTAATAGGGGGCACATAACCCAAACTCCGAGCTGGTACTGAGAAAATTCATAGAAAAACCCAATAACACATCTACCATAGTAGTTGCACTCGAGACCACTAGACTAATGAGGCAGTCGAAACTTATTTATAAAAAAAAATTGTCTTATATAATTTGGGACAGCGGCGAAGGCACTGCTAATTTTTAACAGACTTCTTCAAATTAAGACACGGATTTAATTGTAGTTAAAATGTATGTAGATGGCGTGTGTGTCATCGGCCACTTAGGGCCACTACATAGTCGGTATTAGTAATAGTATAACTCCGGCATGGTAAGCAAACACCGTGATTACGCGGAAGCGCGAAGGTATGCCGCACACATTAACATTGACACTTGACCTATCCAATGTACGCCGGCAAATCTAGATTTTCTATGAAACTTGGGATAGGTAGTTCTTACAAATACAAAATACAAATAGTTTATTTCATTTAAAGGTTTGTACAAAATAGTAGTGATTGAAGCGTCCTTTTAAGCAATTAAATGCCTGTATTAGGACACTCCCCTCTTCAATAACTTAGATTATATGTTATATGTTATTTTCTATTGTAAAAATCCTTAAGAAATGAAGTGGCGTATCCATAATATTGTTAAACCATTATTCGTTCTCAGTTCTTCTCATTAAGCACTTTCATAGTAACTGCTCATTAATCAAAAACCCGTTAATAGCTGTGATTTTCATTATCTTAATCCTCCATCCTCGGACCTGTTCGGGTGGGCTCGGGTAAACTCGGATACCTTCGGAACTAGCAAAGAGTCGCCGTCGAGTCTCGTTCAACTCCCTGCTTATTATGTTACAAACCAGATCTTGTTAAGATTTTTTATTTTCTTATGTATTACTTTTTTTATATTTATGATAATGCATTTTTTTCATTAGTCTATTTTTGTAGTAGCTATTTTTGGACTTGAGTAATCTGTTTTTTAGCCATATTAATAAAGTACCTACCTACCTACAGCGAGGACTTGTTCAAGGTGGCACAGGAAAAGAGTTACTGGAAGGGATTGAGGCAAAAAAAAAAAGAATATACCTAATATGATATTTTTTAAACAAAAAAAGATTTTTTTAACTTATTGAAACCTGTACCGATACTTTGAAGCTGCGATACTTATTTCTGGCCAGGGGAGGCTGCTCCTCGAATAGGTACTGACTTTATATTTTTTCACATTCAACAATTAAGTATAGCAATGCTTACATGTACAGCTTTACACGATTACTTGTTTGAACGCAAATTTAGTGACTCTATATTATAGATGCATAAGATACGTACTTCATACATAATCTCAAATGCGACATAAGTACATTTATAAAAGTTATACATTTACATACAGTCGCCATCACATCAGGTTATACAAAACTGTCAAATTTCTCCAAATGATTTCGATCCATAAAATGTTGACGATTAACTTCAAAATCAACCGACAAAATTTGTCATTTTGTGGTCACTTGATGGGCTGGTGTCATATGTTACAAATATAGTGATTAATGAGTAGCAGGTAACTCATTCACATGTACTCATTAGTTTCTGAATGGCTCTACCCACAATAGAAAGATATTAGATTGAAGAGAAACTTGTATTCTGAAATGTAAAGAAAATTGCGGTCTTTGTTACATGGCATGAAGTGCATTGATACCAAAACCTTAAGTATGACGTCAATAAATAAATGTCGACTTATCAGCAATGCTTTCTATTTTATTGTACTTTAAGTCTTTGAAAGGAACTAATTTCTTTAGCCGCAAACACCCCTTATGGCAGATTTTCATATCAAAAGTCAGTGATGAACCGCAATCATAACTGACGCTGTGTGATCGTAAGTGACGTGCTGACGCTCAACCTGGCGCTCTGACGCGCAACGTCATGTCCCTCACTCAGCGTCAATATCGCTATTAATGCAGCGTCAGAAACAGCAATAACAGCTACCTAAACAAAATTTATTTATTATTTCTTTTGTATACCAATTGGGATGTCACGACAAGCTCCTTGATTATGTAAACAAAGCCTTAAAATAGTAATAAAAAAAGATATAAATCGATAAACCAAAATGTTAACTTATCTGAGATTTTAGTTGGTAGCTTTTTAATACGACGTCATCCGTTTAGACGGGATTTTAATTCCCACAATATTGAGAGTTGTAACAGGGCAATTTAAAGCAATCGCCCTCGGAAATTAGACTAATTCTAAAGGAATTTAGAGTAGTTCCCATGAAATTTAGAGTTATTTCTACGATATTAGGAAATACAAGATAACAGCTGAAAAGACTTAATAAGTCTAAGGAAGTTATAAGATACACTACATCAATAATACAAATAGCAACCTAAATATTCTACACATACTCTATATAAGACTGAACAGATAAAGAATCTTGTTGATTGCCGGCAATTAACACGAAGGCTTAGTGAAAGGTGGTGCATATCTGTAATTAGATCTCAAAGTTGTTTTCCTTGAGAACCTGAGAACGATAAATGTGCCGTCAAATCTAATGGCTATCTGATCGTAGGGAGTTATGGATATATATACTCATGGGGGATAGGGGCAACAGATAGGTTATTTGCTGAAAAGTAATGGTCAACTAAAAATGGGATACTTGCTGGATCTTTTATTTTAAAAGATGGTATAAGCTGCTAGATTTCCTCGGTTGTTAAATATTCTGCCTCTAAGAAATATTGTGTTCCGGTTTAAAGGGCTGTGTAGCCAGTGAAATTATTGGGCATAGTTTATTGGTTCTAGATTCTGATATTTAACAAATTTTTCGATGGGATATTCTCAAAATTCTGCTTTATCATCCCAGCTATAAGCAATAGGCTAGACCGCCTAAAAACATATCAGCGATCTGTGTATATTGGAAGCACACCTCTGCCTACCACTAGGGGGAATACAGGCGTCATATACTTACTTACTTACTACTGTATAATCTTTAACTCATTCTTCGCAATCATTTATTTCCTTTGGTCCTCTTTTTATTTCATGCTTAACAATGCATTCATAATCCATATTTTTTAGTCGCAGTCACTTTTTAATTTACAATCTACACTTATGTAAATTCAAATATTTTGTCTTTTTACTACCTTATGTCACCATGCATAAAATGTCTTAATACGACATTATGTCACCGTGCCAAAAATGTCTTAATACGACGGTGTTACCATGCACAGTATTTACTGATATATATATATGATTATAGAGATATAGTTTAAAAAGATGAATATTTGCGGTCCACATTACAATAACTATGTGGTTAAATGATATAAGATACAAAATACCGTAATTTCTCCACAAAAGCCTTGGAAAAGGCAACCAAGCAACATTTTAACGTATTAATTTGTATAATATTAAAAGTTGACATTTATTATGTTAGCAACACTGAAATATATTGTCGTTTACTATAACAGCAACACTAAAATGTCTTTATTACAAAACACTATTATCATTTCAAACCTTTATAAGAGGTAAACCTCATTTCTATGGTCGCGCCTCTTGCTAAGCTGGTTCCAGGTGGCAATAGATGCAAACTCGGTGTACGAGATTTTGTGGCTTGTCAAATAGTAGGTAGAAAATTCTAGTGAAACCTAATGTATTTACAATAAATAGACATTTAATTTAAGTTATATAGTTTGCTGTTTGGACTGCCAATTCCGTGGTAACAGCGGCCATTTATGCAGTGCAAATACATCTTCACTATTCAAAAGCTTGCTGATGTGATGGCCTTAAGTCAGGAAGTAGACTCTATTAACTAAGACTGAACGGTATTTAAACACAGATAACTCTACTTAAGACACGGCAATTCTATTTAATACCATATACTAACTTGCCATATTCGCAATAAGGTACGGTATCGATAATTCTGTAGGTAAGCCAACCTCCTTACAATTTGAGAACTTGCCCAGGAATAAGTTAACTATATTTTAACTCATTGTTACTCACTCACTTGTTGCCATCTAATTTGAAAGTAAAATGTTGCGATAATTATCCTGCATCCTTTAGTCAGTGGTTTCCAATCGCAGCAGCTGTCATCAAGTGATAAAATATCGTCCCAGAGAAAAAAAAAGGAATTAATAATTATAATCAATTTCAGATTGATACAGTTTATTTTACTTTAACATTGTAATCCCTGCAAAATTTAATAAATCAAATATTTCGCTGGTCAAAACAATATTGGGAGCCACTGCTCTATCCCGTCAATGCATACAGTATCCTCATGAGGACATAACAATAGATTTTGCATTGTGTCTACAATATGCCGCTTGACAAGTTAAGAAGATCTCTTTGGTACGACTTTTGTTCATTTCAAGTAGAAATAAGCGCTGCGTTTACCCGTCACAGTACTTTATAATATCTTTTGTTGACGTATGACTAACCAAGTTTTGTTAGTCAATGATCACTTAACTGTCCGTTTTCACGTGCTAAAAATAACTGACGACAATATTGTTGCTGCAGACGGGTCTATAAATACGACAAGTCAATGTTTTAGTTATGAGTCGCTTAAATGTCACTCTTCGAATTTTATTTACATAAGTACTGTGCGTCGTTTTGAGTACTAAAGTTTACTTTTCCTCGATATTTTACTGATTAAGTTATAGTTATAATTTAAAGGTACATACTTATTTTTATAGTACCTACCAATGTGTAAGTTTCGAAAACTTTTCGTGGAAATAGGTATAAACATTTATTCTGCCGTGAGGAAAATAGCGTTCAAATTGATAAAAGTTTAACGAAGCCATCTGCGGCGATAGAATAAGCAATACTTCGTTAATCCGTTGCCAAGTATTCAGAGACAGCGCAAATAGCGGGATTTAAAAAATCATTTCGGATAATAATCATTATTTTATGCATTTCTCACACTCTCTGCAAGATCAGGGATAAATTTTGAAGCCACAACATACAGTCTGGCGGTGTTCGGTTGCGCCATGTCGGCACCGACAGCGACGCACGCGCAGTAGCGATGTAGATTGGATTGCGCGCAAGCGCCGTAGAAGGCGTCAAGTTGTCTCCGTGTGTCCTCGGCTAAGTGTTGTCACCGCACCGCACACACGCGCAGCTTTATAGGGCGGCGACATGCTGCACTTTTATTTTTTAAGACTTATAATATAAATGTGGCTATTGCGCAAATTCTGCCCAACCCGTCGAGGAATATAGTGATGAAAGCAAGTTTAAACGCAAGCTTTCCTTACCAACATTACCCCAATACCAACTAATGATCCAAGTAATTTTTTATAATCCATAGCTGACATGTTGACTTATCGTTACGTTGATACCATGTGTGTCAGGTCAACTTCAGTTGCGTCTGTACAAATAACATGAGACGGCTATTAATATGATAAAGATATTCAATTTTACGATTTCAATTCAGAAGATTAATAAATAGAAATAAATTAAAATAGGAAATAAATTAAAATTTAATTAAAATCATAAATTTATTTTCAATTCTTCAAAATCTGTTTTATTATGATCGTTTAAGTGAGTCCGTTCACTGTTACATTAAATCTACTTTTGCTGCGCCACTCTGCTCAAGCCTTTAGATGCGCAAGCGCGCGTTGCCATCGAGTCTGCCGCAGTCACGCACACAACGCCCGCGAAACCCGATACACGTATACACGCACGCAGGGAAAATCAGCGAAGTGCACAGCTCTGAACTAAGTAACTTTACAAAATGTCCTCAACTAAATGTAAAGTGCGTAACAGAATTATACTATACTAGCTGTGACTAAGGATTGCAGCATGATGCTAGGTAGCTTAAAACCTTCCTCATGAATGTCGCTATCATATGCAAAAATATTTTTTAAATACGACTGGTAGTTCCAGAGATTCGCGCGTTCAAAAAAGAAACTTTTCTGCTTTATTATATTATATAAATATTTAATTATACTCGTAATACTATCATGTTCCATAACTTAAAAAATCCGGTTAAAACCAGTATCCTTTAGGACCATCGCATCGATAACTTAATCAACCTTGAGTGAGTTATTGAGTATTTCATGTGACCTACGCAAACGTCGCCGCACGACGATATCACGTCTTACAGATCTGATATCGTCGTGCGACGGGTCGTTGAGCTCCTTAAATAATGGTCGAGCTACTCGATGACTGATGTATGCGTGCTGTCACTTAGGACAGTACAACTCAAAGCTGCTATAGCTCTTACTTAAAAAAACCTGTTCAGATATTGTAAAACTCACTTCATAATACTACTACAGTATGGACTTGGTCTTTAAGAATCCAAAATTCTCAAAAAAAAATCGGTGTTTCTTTTTAGAGGTCGTAAGATAGGAATTGCCGGCCCTATCTCGTGTCCTTTAAAGATATTTATAGAAATAAATATCATTTACCAATGTAAATCATTCTCAACCAGTCGGTCGCGAATTCACGAATACAGCCTTAAAAACCTTAAATACAAAAAAACTTTTTTGGGAATGATAAAAGCATTTAGTCATATCAGATCTCTAAATAATGTCGTATATGAGGTATTTCATCACATTTTTGTAGTATCCATAATCTTTTTCACGAGTCTATATTTATTTAAAACAGAACTGTCGAGTGTCATAACACGATACTTGTTAAACGATTACCTGTCATATTATGACATTAAATTCTGAGTTTCTGATTTACTTATAGTTAATGACAAATACAATAGTAATTAACAGTGTTTCCTTGAGTTAAATTAAAGGTATTACGTGTTACTTAAATTGTGTCATTTTCGTTATTATTAAAGGATTTTTCCTGTTATTTTACACAGTCTATATTTATAAGACTGCTGATTTTAATCGAGTAAACTTGTTTAATTGTTTTTATTTTAACACTTTTGCATATAGGTACTTTGCTACAGACTAATATCAAATTCAACTGTTAATTACAGTGATGCATAAAAAACATCATCGATTTTTCTAGTCCGTTACCGATATACTACGTAAATTCTGCGCAGAACTTTATAAAATTCAAAGAGCTTTGGTAAATTTTCAAAATAAATCTACAAGTATGTAGATTAATAAAATACATAAATACCTACATAACATTTGCATACTTTTAACCAGTCACGCATTTAACGCAATGCGAAGTTATGAATGAAATATTGTTGACTATTTATAATAATTTTACAATTTATTGACATAACATGTTACTCACTGATAAATCCTGTGGTTAGGGACAGCACTGTCCTTCCATTTTTAAATAATGCACTGACGTCAATTGTTATAGCTGCCCATTCATAGGTATAAATTTTTAAGTACTTTTTGAGGTAATTTATTCGAAAATCGGAACATCACTGGGGAATTTGAACTCTTTTACAGCTTTCCGACATTTTATTTAAGAGAAAACTTATGGGATGATTTTTATTATATTTTAGCAATAAATAATGTGAAATATCCAGCAAGATTAATACTTACCAGATTTAACATTCTTTCACGTATAAAAAATTACTAGATCCTGTGAAACGTCAACCCCACGAACCTATTCAGTAGCTATTAACTCCTCGTAAAACCTTACATCTTTATGACGTAATATATCAAGCGACCACTAACACTACAAACTTATTCACGTTCTTGGTCGTTAAATCGAAACACGTTGTGAACCACGCGGTAAACTTGACCACGCAACCTACAGCTAGTTTTTTTCTTAATTTTTATTCAAACTTTTTGTTTTTGGACGTTTTGCTTGCTATCTTTATTCTGTATCTCAAGTATACATAACTGTAGGATGTTTTAATATTTTTACAAATATGTGGATGCCGCATAATATTATAAGACGTCGCGGTAGACCCAGAATGAGTTATTGGGATGAGCTCGACTCTTACTGCGGAGGTTGGATGTTGAAAGCTCTAAACCGAGAAGAGTGGGAGATAAAAAAGGAGTCCTGCAGTGGGACGGCTGATATAATAATCTGCCCAAATATATTTATATTCCGTGATAGGAAATATCACTGGATTTGTGCCCGGTTAATGGCAATAGGTTCGCCCCCTTTAGATGGGACCTAAACGTAATTATCGGCGAAATGTGGGTGTACATTAATAAGTTCACTCTGTCTAATCCTTCGGGGAATACAGGCGTGATTTTATGTACATTTTATGTGATAGGAATAATGTCCGTTTATCAACAAAAAATTAAAAACCATGATAGTAGTAAGGGAATAGTTTAGCGCAATTTAGGGCTTAGGGCCCCAGTTGAGGAGCTCATGACAAAAGCTAAGAGCTCCCCCTGGGTTTTAACCATCAGCTCAGTAGGTATATGATTGGAGCGAGGATCGCCCGGATTATGATCAGAATGTTCGGTGCCGAACCGCCGTCAGTAAGCAATATATATTTTCCATACCTATCCAAAAAGGATTTCCCCATTATAATAATAACTGTTCAAAAACAGAATATTAATTTGTCATTCCCGGGGAAACAATTTCACTTGTTTATCCTCGTATGGCAACTGTTTTACCTCAAAAAGATAAAAAAAACGTTTAGTTTTCCTTGATCATCAGTCATGCACGATGCTAAAAATAGCCCAGGAAAGAATTTCCCCATTATACCTAAGAATAACTGTACAAAAACAGAATAATATTTCTCATTCTCGGGGAAACAATTTCACTTGTTATCCTGGTATGTTCGGTGCCGAACCGCCGTCAGTAAGCAATATATATTTTCCATACCTATCCAAAAAGGATTTCCTCATTATAATAATAACTGTTCAAAAACAGAATATTAATTTGTCATTCCCGGGGAAACAATTTCACTTGTTTATCCTAGTATGGCAACTGTTTTACCTCAAAAAGATAAAAAAATCGTTTAATTTTCCTTGATCACCAGTCATGCACGATGCTAAAAATAACCCATATATAGCAAATTAGTCACTTACATATCCATACTAATTTCGTAACGAAGGTAGTCGGTTAGTAGACACCAAATGTAATGTTAATGGTACTGTATTGAGTGTTCAGAGTTTATTTCAATTTGTATTACTGTATTTGTTGAAAATCAATTCACCAAAATTGTAAGTAAACTTGCAATCTAGTTCATTATTTTCTTTATCGTTTGTATTTATTGCAGAAAATTCTTCTGAATATTACAATATTGACAGGTATTGCCCTATATGAAACCGTTTCAGATCGCATCATGTAAAATTCTGAACTGAATTTAGCCATTTTTTTTAAGGCTCCTGCACTAGGTAAAAGCCGTACAATCAACGGACACAAAGTTTACTTAGACTCAAAATAAATATCAGTTAAAGCCTTCCAGGCAGACGACTACAGTGTACAACTCTACATACCTACAATATTTTCTTCAGGTTTAATATACATACGTAGAGCCACAGAAAGCATCGATGTTAGCTCAATGATAAGCTCGTGC
Organism: Subacronicta megacephala; assembly: GCA_958496365.1. Lineage (NCBI taxonomy): Eukaryota > Metazoa > Arthropoda > Insecta > Lepidoptera > Noctuidae > Subacronicta > Subacronicta megacephala. Next base: position 11,752,167 of record OY292530.1, on the reverse strand, counting down.
GCAGACTTGTAGTGCAAGAGACATGGTAACAAATCCAATCAAATATTTTATTTCAATTAGACCATTATCGATTATTTAACGCCTATTGACCATTACAGCAGTGATAGCCTAGTGATATGACTATTGGACTGCCCAGTCAAAGGTCTCGAATTTGAGTCCAACGCACGCACTTCTGACTTTTTAAAGTCATGTGCGTCGTCATCATCATCATCAGCCCGTATTCGTCCACGGCTGGACGTAGGCCTCTTTAAGTGAACGCCACAGAGCCCAATTTTCAGCTCTTTTCATCCAGGTACTGCCAGCTGCGTTCCGCAAATCGTCACTCCACCTAGCCAGTGGGCGTCCTACACTACTTTTATTTATTATCACGCGCGTAAACGGTGAAACAAAACAACATGAAGTAACCTGCAGGACTGATAGAATTTCTTGACGGCGTGTGAAGTCTGCCAACCTGCACAAGGGTCTACCTCCAACCGTGGAGTAATGTGATGGGTTGATGATGAGACCATCATCACAGGTACATATAATATCGTTCGTCACTCTCGAAGGCTCTTTTACGTAGGTATTATTATACGCGCGTGCTATTGACATAATGAAGCAAGTTACGTAGTATATTATATGTACAATTGTACATATGAGCGGTGGGCAGCGTCAGTCACCGCTATGGTAATTATTGTTGCTTTATTACCATGACCCCGTTCTGCGGTCATACGTTTTCCTCTGAAAAGTGAACGGAATCACAAAGTTGTTCCGGAATATCGACACATTTGGAACGGTTAAATCATTTTCTTATGTTAGGCTTTAAAAGTAATTCATTGATTATTTGAATTTCATTGGAACGATTAAAAATAAATAAAAGGAAATTTTGAAAAAAAAAAGCCGTTGATGAATAAAATCATGGCATTGAGCTATTAAACAGCGTTTCCAGTTAAACTGTGTTGTTAGTAGATAGTCATCCTCTCGTTCCGTAACATGTGATTAATCAAAATTATGACAGACTATATAAAAATTAAACCACGCGAAGGAAAACGTGACAACCTGAGCAGCGAATGCGAAGATTGTCACGGTGGATCATGATACATAATAATATTAACTTTAATGGTCAAAGAATTAAACATAAAATCTTGCAAACTGTGATCTCTAAAAGAACAGAATATATATTTACACGATATAAATGGAATATCATGTGGCGTACTTAAAAATGACCCAAATAAGGCACTCATGTTACGCGGCGACGGAACGTCTGCAAACGCATGGCCAACGACGAATAGAAAATAATGTCAGTTTATTTTTAAAATGTCTGTTCTTTAAAGTCATTTCGTTCTGATAGAAGCCGTGATAGCTTGATGTTGATATACATGAGAGGTGAAGTAATGGAGACGAGAACAGGTCGAGACTTTTGACAGACTACCTGCTATTGAACTAATGTCATTACAAAAACAATCGAAGAAGGAGATCAGAAAGGATAATGAAATAGAACACAATGATGAAATTATTAGAAGGCCTCTATCTAACAGTAATAGATAGTAATTTGTAGAAAATAATGCAAAAAATATGCATAGAGAGAAAGGAAAATATGCACTTATAAGTAGGTCTCAGAATCTAACTGAATGCAAGTCGAGGCCAATTTTTTCGAAAAAATCTAAGATGACGATGAGTAAATCTTAACATAATTTGCATTCAAATCAACAGCTTGGGTTGTTAGGGCTATTTTCAAATTTTTGGAGCCAAGTCACGTCAATGTCCTCATAATTTAACAAATTTAATACTTTCAAAATAATTTGTACTATCATATCAACCTTTCCAACATCAGTCTCTACTTCTAAGAAAATATCAGCTATCGTTTTATATAGCAGTTGATTTGTAGGTCACAAATGAATTCCCTCGGCGGTTGTAACTAGTAATTTGAGTCTCAGAGCTAAATATAGAAGCACATTCGCATCGATTACGTTACATATCGATATTCGGTGTCAATCCATTACTGTACATCAGCATCGTTTACTAAGCTTTACAATACTATAAAATTATTACACTCAGTTCATTTATTGTTAGAAAAATATTTCTTTTTGGTCCACATTTTCCAAATTTATGATATTTCATGAAAGTACTTTATTATCAAATCTACATATATAAAATACGACGGTAATTAAGTGATAATTTTCCAGGGATAGTACCACTGTTTTGGTCTATGCAACTAAAAGTAAAGAGATTCTTAAATAATATATGAATATGTTTAAAATAATGTAAAATTTTAACACAAAACAACAGACCGCAGATTAAAAAACCGACAAGGAAAAGCCAGATTAAAAAACCGACAAGGTAAAGCCAGATTAAAAACCGACAAAGTAAATCCAGATTATGAGATCTACAGTGTGTAACGTCGAGTTTATCCCCAAAATAACCAGAATTTACAGTTAAAGCCAACGTCTGGACACCAATAAGACATATTTACAACGCTTTAATGAAATAAATAAAATCAAACAAGCCCGGTCGGGAGCTAAAGTTAGCTTTTGTCTCTTGCCAATTGTCGGGTCGCTTAATGAATTGCGTTTTGTCTATCTGGCTGTGAATGGTTATGTTGATCTTATTTTGAAAGAGTTTTTGTTTTTATATCTACGAATTTTTTAGCAACACCACGTCAGACATGGATTTGTGAACTAAATTAATTCAAAACAGTTAAATAGTCACAGTAGTCAGTCCTTCAAAAAACAAGAATCTCGAGTTTTGCTTTATTTAAGAATTTAAATAGATACTTACATTGACCAAACATTGAAGTGAGAAGTTATCTTATAACTTATCACTTCTAATAGCGCCATTATCAATTGAAGAATCTACAAAGTGTTAAGATGCATTTTCAATTTCATTTTTTAATTATCTGCATAATGTTTGATGGAGGCTGGATTAAATTTAACTTAGTGAGAACTGTTCAACATGTCCATTCATTCAAATACAACAGATACATTGCAACTTCGTAGCTACTTACTCATTTGTCATTTTTATACTAATAGGTGATTTTACATTTGACATGATGAAAATACATAAACTTAAATGTAAAGGTTGATTTTCATCGTCATCGCGTCTCCTTCTGTCCTAAGTTTATCTGACATTGCACTACGTAATTTGCTTTTAAACTCACTCATCGCGACCAAACACGTCACATCCTCTCATCTTTTACCTTTCCTTTTAAATTGCATTAACATTATTGCGTGTTTCAATATTTATAGTATCAAAGTCTGCCAAGTCTCTTTAAAGCTCAATTATCTTTATATCGAAGGCGTCATTGAAGATGAAAGCGTGTTTTTCCACAGCGGCGGTACATACGATATGTTTGACAGTTTTATATCAATCGGAAACCACATGGTTCACCTTCCTGGCCGGCTGGCTGGTCTCGTCACGACCTGCGGTTGAGCCAACACGAAATACACGCGTTTACGTCGGTGCATACAGAGATGTAATCAGAGTGGGTGCTGGGGTGCATGTAATGGATAGTATCAACGTTCTTTAGAAAGATAGAGATAATATGAATAGCTATTATTCTATGAGGGACTATAATATATAAATCCTCCTTTTTTTTCTTGCTAATACCTGCTTATTGGTCTTGTTTTTTATGGCGATAAATCCTTTTTTTCTGTTGTATAAAAAAAACATCCGGAAACCTCCCGAAACGTAAGCACATACGTTTTCCACTTACAAAAAAAATACAATTCATGAATCCTGATGCAATTGCAATGCGAGTCAAAAGCAAAGATCTCGCATTCACAATTTTAAAAAAATATGTTAGGAAATAGGTAATTGTATCACTAGCACGAACTTCACGTGCGCCCACGCACCCTTCCTGATCCCTCCCTGTATTTACACTGACCGTCTTCGAACCCTCGCCGTCTCGAGAGCCAGATCCATATCACGCAATTTACAACCACTATATTTAAACTATATGTATCTTCATTAAAGCTGGGTGGTCTTTCAGTCGTGGACAAAAAAACAGTATTAATATAATTACTGGCGGAATAAATTGATTGGTTATAAAATGGCGCTTGAGTATAATATAATATAGAGTCGATACTTGTTATTATAACGATGCAACCAAGTCGATCGTGCATCGTGCTGAATTTGGTCAAGTTAATTATTAAAATCACAATCAGACTGAGATCTTTTTTTCGCTGATGTCTGATGAAAAATGAAGGAATATTGTAATACTTTTATAAGAACGTCATTATCTTATATTTATAATTACTAACAATGTTAAATCAAAATCGGTACAGCCGTTTTGTAATCCATAGGAAACATAAAACATAAGTACGTACATATAAATAACCGACCAGAATCATAGAATATTACTAAAACTTTTAGTTTTACATAACTTGTAAAAATCATACAATACAAGTAATGTTAAATTGAAATAATCGACCAAATCTTAAACAAGAATTAAAAGATAATGATAAAAATAATTATAATATAACTCGACCAATACTCTCTGAATGGCGGCCCACGCTTGGGAAGCGTGAATGAACTTGAATTATAGCATCCTTAGATGATAAGTCGTGGTTGGAAGCAGGCCAACACCGGAGACAACATTATATTTGGGATGACTTGTCAATAAACAAAGTTAATGGGTTCTGTCCAGACGCCGCTGACACTTTTACTAAACATGTTTGATAAAACGAGTTAGATTATGTGTTTTTTTATTATTTGAAACTGTTTGACATTTTCTGTAGTATTAAAACATTTACAGATCTGTGAAAGGTTAACGCACGTAGCTATAGATTTTAATTCGGACTATCATATAATTATTAACGGGAACATCTGTTCAGTTTCGATTTCATTGGTGATATCAATTTATTTAGTTATAGCGTAATTTAAGAAGTAATAAATTAACTAAATAAATTGCGCACAATTTTAATCGACGAAAAAAATTGTGAATATCTCAGTTCTTCCTTTTTTTCTGTGTTATATAATATTATATTCATACGTTTCAAATATCAAAACTGATGATTTTGACAACATTTTAACATACAAGAGAACTGCGTTTGGGATAGTAGTCTTATAATTTTATTATAATAACATTTTGCTAAAAAGAAACTATCAACGGTTTATGTTCCTATAATAGGTATACTATTATTTCAGCTCCCTAAAAATTTCAGCTTTAGGGAAGCTTATTATTAATTACTAATTAACAGCTTCTTTGAAAAAAAAAACGGTTAAAGGTGACTTGTATCTTAATTAACAATTGTTTGTTCAAATATATTATGTAATTTTAAGCTAATGTGTGAAAATATATATACCTACACGTTCTCGTACATTTGCTCAAAATATACCATGTCAATGGCACCTAATTTCAAAACAGGTCTGTTATATAATATTTGCAAATTAAATATTACGTAATAACCATTTGTAAATAGGCGTTTGAACTCTATCATTTACTCTTGTAATATGGAAATTAACACTTTTAATAGGTATATTTTGGTGATTTTGACATTTTGTTACGACGAAGCCGACTGAATCGTTTTAGATGTTAGTGATCTTTGACGATGTGTCTTATTAATTAATTTTGCGTCAACGTTTTATTAATAGCTGAGCAGTGAAAAAAAAAACCGCAAGTCGTGGTTGTTAATTATTATACAATAATAGTTATTCAATAACTCTAGAAGCTGTAAGATAATTTCTTACATCTTGTTGTAAGCTTATGAAAGCATACATTGTTTTCGCTCAAAGCTGGAGTCGCAAACTAAATGAAATTATTTCGGAAATTATTCGTGTAGTTTGGGGGAAACTGATAAAGTTGCGCGCGCGCCGTCTGCGTGTGTAGCTAATGTATGATTGGTTAATTTTGGCCTGCAGACTCCGCATGCGCGTTGACATGACTTGTTTAATGCGCCAGACGGTTGTCCTCTAAAGTTTGTTTATTTTGGTTTTTTCAACGATGTATAAAATCTTTTATTTCATTTTATTTGAAATATGAAACAGGTCTGGAGTTGGCAGCTCTCCTGTGAAATGGTTGCCATGTTATTTTTTTAATAAACGTACTCGTAGATCATAGCAATCTTTGAGATGGTCACATTTAATAAGAAAATAAGATTCGTCAACCGCATAAAAATAAATTATTATCGACGGACAATGTTGCAATATTTTAACCAACCACATTTACAAAGAAGGGGTTTACAGTAAATTTTTTTTAAACTTTCGTATTCATATCCGTATTAGGAGGAATTCTCATTGGGTTCACCGAAATCAATGGGTTCCTTATCACAATGAACCGTACCCCGTCATTGGTGAGGCCCTTTTCGGAGAATACGGGTTGTTCTATTTTAAATTTATTCTTCAGAAATATGCGGTTTTATTTATTGCGTAGTACGTTATATATTGTCTTCAGGTATAAGCAATTATATGACACAACCGGAACACGTTTGCGGAAGCGGAAACACACGTAGACTAGCTAATTGTCTGTGCCATCTAGAATGTGGAAAATTACTTAAGTATTATGTATTTTTCTATAATAATAAGATTTCTGCTTGCAGGCACTGCAAAAATATTTGCTTTTTGGCTTGGTTCAAACTAAATAATATATTTAAAAACATACATAACACGAAGTGGAAAAATCATGTTCAAAGTCCTACTGATTTTCCTGCTTGTAAAAAGCCCTGTATTTTTTTTTGGGGCAGCTTAGGTACTCACAGAGTTAGGTGTAGGGCAGCTTAGGTAATCAGGGGTAGACGGAGACCAAAGAAAAGATGGATGGATTATGTGAAGTCAGATATGATGGAAAAGGGATTGAATGATGAGATGACGACTAACAGTGATGAATGGAAGAAAAGGACAGGCTGCGCCGACCCCAAATAAATTAGGTAAACGGCAGGAAGATGATGATGAGCTTGGGTAATCAGCATCAAAAGATTACTATGAAAGACTTAATCGTTTTAAATAAAAAATAAATAACAATATAAGAGGCTCTTGTAACAAATGAACATCCTTTGCCCACCTTGATTCTCAGTTGCACCCCTGACTCTCGGTTTCTGTCGCGGCTTGACACACACGTCAATCGCCTCTCTATTATTACGCTATATTAAATTTATCTCTAGTAATTCAAGGACCACCTGTGCAGTTCAACGGCACTAGACCCAACCAGTCAGTCTGGTTAACACAACCGCATCAATTTACACCTGTCAAATGTTATTTTAAACGATATTCAACTTTATTACATCTATAAAAGCGGCAAACTGGACAAACGATCGGAAACAAGTTTTGCCGCCAAAGCGCCGTTTGTGTATATATTTATTTATTCTTTTTAATCTGTATCTTCGTCTGGACGCTCGCGATTAATGCCTATGCCCGCGAATAGTGTTTTTTTTTTAATCTTCGACGGTGGGCTAAAGTCGGTTGATAATAATTGATAATATTATGGTTTGTGGGTTAGTGGCTCCAACGCATTATACCTTCAAATTGACATATATTTTTTGTTGTGTGTTATTCGTAGAAAGGCCATTTCTATATTATTATCGTAGCAAGTGTAGGTACCTTCTAATTTGTGTCTACAACACATAAAATACAGATAATACATTATTGCTTTATTAAATGTATATTTCATCTGTTATGTTCCTTCGCCGATATTAATTACCGTTTCAAAAACCACAGCCTCCGCTCATGACGCGTCTTGTCAAAAAAACCGTCATGAATCAAAAACCGGTATCTTGTACCCGTTTGAAAAAAACCACGAAGCGTCTGCAGCCAATTTCGCATGCGTTATTATCTGTACAGTAATCAGCTGTATGATGACGTCACACTGGAGCTCGCCACTTTCTTTTCTTAAATTAATTGGCAAAGGAAACTTGCGTGGGTGTTCTTTATTTTTAATTGGAAACGGACCAACTCTAATGATGCGATCCTTGATTTAAGTCAAACTTCAGATGCTACTTAACAAAATATAATCTAAAAATAATGTTAGAACTCTTTGATATCTACACGAATACTTGAATCAACAACGTCGTATAAAATTTTACCTCAGACTCTACCTAACAATAATCTGGTTAAAAAGAAAAATTCATTGAAAACGCCTACATAGCAAGTAGCAATAATAAAGTCCCATCTTCGAATCAATACACTTAATGTAATTTAAACATGACACTAAAACTTAAAGTTCTGTTTACCTCGTCGAACATAAAACCGTGAGCGATAAAACATGTGATCGAACCAAGTCGTGCGCTTGGCTTGTTACGTTAAAACAGGCTGACTTCTCGAATGTTCCGACTTTCCTGCCCAAGCCGTTTTGCGCGACAATTTTCCAATACATGTTTTTTTAGTTGCGTGACTAGGGTTCTAGTTTTACACAAATAAACTTGATCTGGTCTAGTTATATGGCATAATGGTGAGACCGGAGGGAGCGGAGCGATAATTAGTAGCTTTGGTTCGCTCTTGATTGTCGGATAAATTATGTAGACGATATTCTCTTGGTATGGGTATTATCAGCAGGTTAAACCCTTCGGAGAATACCACACACAGGCAAATAAAAATAAACAACATGTGAATTAGGAAACTGGTTTGTAACTGGACTAATGAAAACAACTTTTTGTTAACCACAGTATGGCCATCATTCGACTAAGCACAACACTATTTTTAGTAAAAAAATAATAACATATCAATTAACCAACTGCATCCTGCAATTGCCAAGCAACTCAATGAGAAATCCTGCAAATTCAATTAGAAACACATTTTTACTGCATTAGTCATATGATTGTAATATTTACAATGCTTGCGCGAAGCAGATGTACCTATGCCTATTGATATTTCACTAGCCTATGCAAATCACGCACTGTGCATTGTTGCACTTAAACAATATACGATTCTCTTAAAATTCCTGATCAAACGGAGGGTATTCACCAAATCTAAATTATTATTGAAAGTAAAAACCTAACCCTGAATTATAGCCTCATGCATTTAAACAAAACAAACACCTGTTATAATTTTTCGTACCCTATTTTTGACAACGCTTTGGAAGTTCGGAACTTTGGAACACATTTTCAAGATTTAATTTATTTAGATGATGTTTTATTGTCCTCTTCGTCAATCGTATGTTATTATAGTATTCAATGAACGTAGTATTTGCGTAGATCTTCGCACGACAAAGTGGGATGTTAAGAGGCTTGTTAAAATGAAAACGATATCCCTACATGACTCAGGAGATCATCTTTCTTTTGACTACAAAACACGTATTGACACACGTGACTTAATATTTAACGACGACTCTGAAATTTTCCAAGTATTGCCTTCAAACTGAAAAACATTTTTTTTAATAATCGGGAAATTAAAAACATTATTTTCTTCTTAAACGTACCTACATTAAACTTATGAAGTTTTCTCTTAAAGGCTGTTTTTACTATTTACAATTAATAATACCTATAACACTACACTTGCCTACTCACCTATTTCGCTAAGTTGTGATGTTGCAAGCCATTTAATAGTTCAAGCTAATAAAACATTAAAGTTAAAGTGTAGCCAATAATTTTGCTAAATTAATTCTGGTGAAATAGCGCGTAAGTACCGCACATGATATATTTACACGTTTAGCTAAAAGTCAATCATAATCAGCAAATGATTACATCCTATCTACTGGCGAGCGTACGCCAATTAAGTCGCTAACGATTGCGAAAAAGGAAAATTCATGTAATTTCCACAACGAGTTGATTAGGGTTGTGACAAAATGTGCCTTAAGTAATATCCCATTCTGAGTACAGTACAGAACATCATGAGATCTTCTAAGGAAAAGAACGTGGTAGTATTTCTGTTTTTTTGCAAGAAATGTTAACTTATTTTTAGAACAAGTAGTTCGTTCCCAATATGACTTCTATCAGTCATATCATACAAAGTCTCGCGTATTTTCAAAAAAAGACAACGCTTTATTTAATGAGTACGAAGAAAATGTTTTTACTCACATTCTGAATTAAAAAAGTCGTCAGCCCTATCATATCTTACGCATGTATGTGTTGCGTGCGTTTGTGTGCGTATAACCGGGCGCTGGGTTCTCGTTGCAGACTGCGAGGCGCGATCGAGTGCGCGGGCGCACGATGTACTCGTGATGAATACATTGAACACTGCCAACTAGTGCCAACCGATTGCCATGCATGAACTAGAGAAAATTGAACTTGGAATCTCGGGTTCGGTGACACGCCACAGTGCATGAATATAGTTTCAATTTGAGTAGATAGAAAAGGTCAGATTATTTTAAAATTTTGATGGGTTGGCAGAAAGCAAGGACTTATATATTTCTAGCACATTCAATACAGAAATCCTCCAAAAATGACCGTAGCTGTAGTTTAGAGGCAGAACATACTTACCCAGGTACATTTGCAACTAATAGGCAGAACTATATATATGTTTAAAAATAATTAATGAAGTTACAAATTTTAATAGATGAGTTCATTTAATAAATTATATATAGCAAATTGGTTGTACCGAAATACTACGAACAAAAATAGTTGCGCGTAATAAATTGGCATCAGACAATAGATGACGTTAGAACGATGGTTTCTTACCAATGAGGGACGCACAGACTACAAACTTACTGGAAGTGGCCGAGTGTATAGGAGTGTAGGTACGTTTGTTTTAACATATCATAAAACAAACCTAACAGTGGTGCTTGTCTATTTGTTCGGGATAATCCGAGACGAGACTGCAGCAGTAGTGATGGGATTATCGTGGAGAGGTTAGCCTAGCTATTATATTACTCATGTTGATTAAGAAAATATCCTTCATAAGGTTTTGCGTTGCATTATAAGGAGTTATTTAATAAAGCATTATACCAATGCGAATAGTAATTGTAATAGAGATTTACGTTCTCAAGTGTCAATTAAAGACTTGCGAGTGGAGGAAATAGGTACAGACCCCGTTTGCACCTTCACCTAGAAAGGTCCTGTTATTTGAAAGAACCCATATATAGGTATATCTATTTTGATTCTGAAGTCTCCCGTAAGAAATTACTTGGCAATGAGGGTTTTCTGAAATGATCTCCGTGAGATGGCAGGACTGTAGCGTCAGGTCCAATGGACTGTCAAAATACATACGCGAATTGTAATTTTCTATATATTTTTTGGTTTATTTATTCTTAAAATCATTCCTTTCGGAATATCGTTGTTTAAAATGCCACAGTGTTGTGCAGTGCAGTGCCTATGTGTGCAAATAAAACAGGAGGACATAGGTTCCCTACGGGAGATAAAACCCGATTAAGTGACTTTTGCGCCCCTTTTTTTTAGCTTAATCTTCAGTTCAGCGATCTTCTTCTGACCGTAATCCATAATAAAATCAGTAACACTTTCAAATACAATAGAATTTCAATAATTTATGTTCAGTACCTACGACTCTGTGCTATTTGACAGCTGTTTGGACCTGACGCCTACGAAGCGCCGCCTAGTGGCAGAAAAAGTATCGAAAACCCTCATTGAGGGTTTTCTGAAATGATCTCCGTGAGATGGCAGGACTGTAGCGTCAGGTCCAATGGACTGTCAAAATACATACGCGAATTGTAATTTTCTATATATTTTTTGGTTTATTTATTCAAAAAATCATTCCTTTCGGAATATCGTTGTTTAAAATGCCACAGTGTTGTGCAGTGCCTATGTGTGCAAATAAAACAGGAGGACATAGGTTCCCTACGGGAGATAAAACCCGATTAAGTGACTTTTGCGCCCCTTTTTTTGAGCTTAATCTTCAGTTCAGCGATCTTCTTCTGACCGTAATCCATAATAAAATCAGTAACACTTTCAAATACAATAGAATTTCAATAATTTATGTTCAGTACCTACGACTCTGTGCTATTTGACAGCTGTTTGGACCTGACGCCTACGAAGCGCCGCCTAGTGGCAGAAAAAGTATCGAAAACCCTCATTACAACATTTTCACAACATTACACCACACTGTCGTCATATCTTTACAATCCGGATTATCAGGGACACATAATGACGCCGGCACTGTATTCTCTAATTCCTCGTTGACCTACATCGCAGCACGCAGTTAATTGTCGCTCATTGGCGGGAGTGAGGCATCACGCGACGTCGACCTAGCCTGCTAATTGTTCCTACGAGATACACAATCGTTGACTGCTTACATAAAGATACTGCGATGTTTCTCCGTTACTTTATACACATGTTCCTGAACGCTTTGACGAAGCTCGGATTAGGTACTTTTGCACAAGTCTTAGGGATCTACTTATTCATGCCATATTATGTTCTCCGAAAGGAGAGGTGTACTGATTAGCACCGTAGTTCGCAAGTAACCAGCAGATATACCACTTATCAGTAGATTATTTATAATAAAGGTAGATAAATGCAATACAAGTGCTCATAATGAGAACACCGCGTTTTCCTCTAACAAAAACTAACCTCAACCAAATGTGCATACATTCTGATATGAAAGTATCTAAAGTTCTTAAGACCCTTGGTTAGCTATCAGACTAGGTTTAGCATTTAAATTCTCGTAGCTTTATTTTTGTTTTATATACTAACACTGAACTCCACTGCACAGAGCGTAATCCAGTTTGTGTCGTCATCATCTTCATATCAGCCTATTACCGTCCACTGCTGAACATAGGTCTCCCCCAAATAGCAGCAACCATCCCGGTCTTGGGAAGCTCGCATCCATCCGCTGCCAGCCACCTTGCTTTTCAGTTTGTGTAGAAGCATCAAATTTTACCCAAATTTACAAAATATTATTTTTTCTAAGGTAAATAATACAAAGAGAATGGTAAAAGCTACACCATAACAGCTGACGCCGCAAGATTATGTAGTTAATTTACTATCAGGACTCAAAACAAAAAAGATAAGACCCAAAAACATCACATAGGTAGATAGGCACCTACTTTTAATTTTAATCAAATTAAGTGACAGTCACACGAGGCATGAGATTAATCGTAACGGCTTGTTTACAATGAGTTTAATTATTCGACCTTGTTGTGCAATAATAACAATTGTTAAGCTTCTCCTGATTGATAAGAATTCAGTAGATTCCAAGACAGATATCAAGATCTGATCTATTTACAAGTGTAACTGAAAAATGTTCAAATTTCATTGAGATACAACGTACTGAAGCCAACCCAAGATTTACTAACGGAACAACTTAGCAATGTAGCCTCCCTAATATTGTCTCTCGCAGTAATATTCAACGACTCTACAAATATTTTTTCCTAGAACATTGAATGCTTGAACAAGATTGGATACTTGAGACGTTTCTCAAGAATATTTACTTGTTCGGAATCGTACCCTCAAATGCCTAAAGACTATTCAATAAACTCCAGGAGTCTATATAATGTCCACATCATAAATCTTATTAATTTGCGATCCAAAATGTTGTTAATCATACCTAATTAATTATTAACAATTACATTCATATGAAGAATTTATTGTCAATTATATCAGTGCCTAGTAGCTACTAATTAGATTGCAGAGGTCAAATGACGCTGTTTCATATGGAACAGTAATGCTCTGGCGCATTATTTTAGACAGGAATATAATGTAACCCTTCCAAGAAAGAGGCAAAACACTTAAAAGATTGCTTGTTACATATTATGAAAGTCCGTTGAGGGAATGCTATATAGTTATTTATTAGTTTTTTATGAAAGAAGGGTTGGGACGTCAGTAGCTCAATACGTAATACCAAAAACGGTCTTTTTTATCGGTTTTTACGTATCTGAAAATTCCGAAAACAATTTATAAAAGGCTAACGTTCCGAGATTCAAAATTCGGACTCAACTTAGCAGTCTCCCTGTAATGAAACTAGGAAGTGAGAAAGTCCGAATTGGTTCTGTAAGGCCGCTGGGAGGCCGCCGCGAAGGTTGCGCCCGCGCACCTACAATGGCGGATGACATGCGCCACACACCATTGTCACCACTGAATTAATTCAACGCATTGTGCTTCCGAGATTGTGTACCTGATATGGTGTTTAAATATGACGAAATTAAAAAAATAATGGTCAAACCAAATTCGATTCGTAAATCGAAATAAACTTGACTTAAATCGCTCAAAAGTGCAAGGTATAAACGATACGTACCTATAGATTTGTTTACTTTACCACAACTACTTACGTAAAAAGTAAAAATCATAAATATCGTCCACTTTAGAGTGTTGAAGTCGTTTGTGGGCGTCCAGCGATCAAAATACTCGTAAAATCAAGCGGTGCCATACCGTCTATAGCATTCATCCAGCAAAGGAAGACCTCTTTATTCTAAACAAATATATGGGACAAGAGGTCTAATTATAAAAGTTATTTAATTTGTTAATTTTGTAAACATAATAAAATGGTTGGGTTAATGCCGTTTGATGACATCTATGCAATGGTGTGCGACTAGTTTCTGCTTGGAGGTTTGTTTGTAAATAAGATGAATATTTGGAAAACAAACGTTTCTACTCTATTTGAGAAAACGAGTGATTTCTGCTGAATTTGAAGATTTAAGGCTATTCTTGACATTGGCTTATTTTACAAGGAGTTTTTAATTCAGATCGCAATACGTGATTGATAAGATTCTAGATGTTCAAAGTTCGTTGAAATACAATGAACTACAGCAGACTCAGATTTCGCTTTAGAAATGGTTATCAAGAATACTTTTGATTACTTAAGAGGATAGTATCCGCTTCGCGCCCCATACAAACGCAGTTTGGCCCTTGCTTGAATTTTAAACAATGAAAGTCATTGAAATTTTGCAGTAACAATCTTATCATTAATATACGTGTTTCTGTAATATAAAATTTCATTTCAATATACGGTTAAAAAGTTACACGAGCTCAAAGATTGGCAATTTTCGTTGAAAAACGGCCCAACTTTATGCTAGTATTTCTCGACAATGTATCAATACAGAAACATTCTGATTCGAAGGAAACCCAGATAATATAGTGAATATTTTTTTACAAGATTTTTTTTTACATATTAGCAATATTATAGGAGTAATCTCCAAAATTCGGAACATACGAAATACGCGTGAAAATGTTGTTGTTTCTCCTCTCGGGCACGCGTTCGCATCGCGAGGGATAGAGACAGCGACAACTGTGCAACATTGTTGCGTTCGCGAGGGACACTCCTCTTAATAATATACCATTTTAGAAGATTTGAAAATGTGAGCCTATTCATGAAACCCTTCAGTCAAACTGTTTTTAATATTCTGTTTGGAAAGTTATCGTTCGCATTGTAACTAAGCAATACAGCCATGTTTCCCTTTGAGTTTTTCCCATGAAAATTGTTTATATTCATTCTTACATCATCGTAACAGCCTTTCATACGTATACATTATTATAGTTTTATATATAAACTTGCGTATTTTACTACTAAAGTAATATAACCGGGCTAAACTAGTTCAATCTTACTCAAACACACCCACGAGATACCTACACGCAAGCGATCTACAGTTTGTTCGAAATAAGTACCTAAGCCGATCGGAAGATGTCTGCAAGTGGTTTAGAAGTGGTAAATTTTAATAGAAAGAGTCGGTGTAAAGATAATTAGGGTCGTATATGTTTCACATTTCTAATTATTTTGTTTACTAATTTTGATATTTATGTATTAAAACACTTAATTAAACGATTATATCACCGTGGTAGTTCGGAACGGCTAACTTCCGATCGGCTTACTTATTTCGAACAAACTGTACATTTGGAGTTTTTCTACAAGCTTGCGTATGCGCAGGTCGGCTACATAAGCAGCCTGGCTGGGTGGCAGCCGGGCTGTCTAGCTGGTCTCTGTAATTGCCATGCGAGCAGCGCGCATGCGTGAGAGGCACGCACACCACCACACTTTTGCGTAACTAGTTTGTGTCACCCCTTCCAAGCACTTATTTATGATCTATAGATAATGTTGCATATATTAGTTCATTTTTAGATTACTTGCTTCGATGGTGGCGAAAGAGCCATTTCAACATCGAAACTCATACATCATTTTTGTCATCATTATCGTTCAAAACTTGAAGGTCAGGTCTTTAATCCTTCGGTTATTAGTATGGTGTCTGTACATAACTTTGCCGACCATAAAATACGACTCTACTTATCTCCTATGTTATACCATGAGGGGATGGGATAGAATACATTTCCTCTATGTCATTCAGAAAGGCATATCGTAAGAGGCGAGAAAAATCTGATCCCTGCACCTACTATCTTATTTTCTCAGTACTTAGGACCACTTGGAGTAGGTATGACTCGTCGTAGTCCGTCGTAAGGCACCATGGTATTTGTTTTGACGCGTAAGACCAATTCATAACAGTTCTTAAGGCTCAAACGAATCAGCAGCTCCTTCGGTATTGCAGGTGTCCATGAGCGACGATAACTATCTATGGTGGCTCGTAGTATTCGAAAAAGTTATCAAAAATGTCAATATCACTGCTCTTCTTTTGTTACAAATTCCTCTCACAAAACAATCTGTCCATCTGTCTGCTAACTGTTACTATGAGCAAAACTTGAATTAAACCTACAACTAATAGACTATGTTAGTACTTATATGTCTCACACTGGCCAAGCCTGTCTTGTTGGGTGGCAGCCGAGCAGTCTGATATCTATAATTGCTATTCACCATGCGCATGAGTGCGTGGATAAAGCTGCACATTCACTGGTATACAACTATTGGGCAACTGTTGCGCCACCTCGCCGGACAGTGCGTAACTTTGATTTCACAAGTTTAAGCCTGAATCCTAGATATGATACCGATACCTGGTTCATGTAGTCACTAAATAATACAAAAATTGTGCTCAACCAACAGCCATCAATTCTGCTAACTTAAGTTCGAGTGACGTATTGTGGAATAAAACTACTTAAAATATAGCTTGACATTTTAGACGTCGTTAATGACCAATATATCGGACATTTTGCTTAACATTATTCGTGTAATGAACACACTACTCCGGCCGCACACTTGCGTAACTGGCGATAGTTTGCACTGCCTGTTACATTATTAATGTTCTTGTAAGATATGTGTGAAACGTCGCTAATCCCATGCCAGAAGAAAGTTAAGTTTTCAATGAATCGCTTTGTTAATGAATATGTAATGCAGGTTAAATTCCTGTTGCAAGGCATTTCGTTCTGGAAATTAATGAGTACTAAATTAACTAATTATCGAATAAAAATCGTAATAATATTAGGTACTGTCATTGGACGTAACATGATTATAATCTTTGTCTTTTCCTATAATGCGCTAGAGGAAAACGCACATTTTAAACTAGAGCAGTTTTAACCCTGCCAAGGTTACATATAGGATTGATTCGAGACCGCGCTCGGACCCACATAATTATTTCACATATATAACAACTCGAATACGAATCTAAGAGCGTCGCTTTAACCCTTAAATGCACTTAAGTAACCTATATTTTAATTAATAATTTATTGTCTTATACCCATAGCTTTTCACTAGATTAGGTAAAATAAATGTATTGTTTCATTGAGAAAGACGGATGCATCCATTGCACACCACAGATAATGCGTATCAGTTTCGTCTCATCTGTTAGAAAGAGGTATTACTCAGTAAAAATACACGCATCGACCTGAGAACCTCCTCCATTTTTTCGCCGGTTAAAAATATTGTATTTGAATATTGAAGGTTTGATTTCACTTGACAATTTAGTTGAGTAATGCATCGTGAGATAATAAAAATATAATTCTTTTATTGATTGAATTTGATATATTAATATGCACTCTACACAACAAGACGTAAAACAGAAACCCTAAAAAAAATCTATACTTTAACCCTAAAATATGCAAAAAGATCTCATACAGTCATCAATCATCGGTCACTGACAACATGTTCGGCGAGTACAGGTCTACAGCATAAAGTTAAATATACTGCAGACTCAATTGACGACGGTCATCCTTCAGACCACCATTGCGGCAGGCCACCGTGGCATAATAACTTCATAAAATCGACCGTGAATCACCATAAGCCTGGGGCGTCCCTCGTTACCGACTCGTTTAAACGATGCCGACTTCGAATCGATACCACATAAATATATACAGAAGGCTCGATTCTAAGAAAAAGCTTTGTACCGCAACCATGATATTACTACACCAAAATGAACTATATCTACTAGGGATTTAAAAAAAGGGCTTTAAATCATCTCTACTATTCACATTTAAATACAATTTTTTAGGAAGATTTTCCTATAATAAGTTGTAAATATATAACCATTTCAACTTTTTGACAGCAACTGAATGAAAAGATCGAAAAAGAGCTAAAGATCGAGTTCTGTGGCATTAAATAAAAGAGGCCTTCGTCCAGAAATGGGCAAATACGGGCTAATAAACTTTCTTTTACACAAATAGATGAATAAATCTTCTGTCCCTATTTATTTGGTGACACTGTCGGCTCACTTTATACCGATACCGAAGCCCGAACCGGTCCACTTGGCCCATCAGGAAACGTACGTATATATGTAAAGTTTGTTTATTGAGACGGGTAACACTTTGTTTAAGTGCATGCGCGGCGTAGGGTTAAGTAGTGACAGGTTCTGGTTTAATTGATATTAAAATACAATGGGAAAATTTATATTAAAACTTTCTTTCGAGTTGTTTTTAACTTATTGACAATTAAAGATACTTCATTAACATAATTTTAGTTTAGTATGTAGGTGCGTATAAATTGTGAAATAAATATTTAAAAAAAAAACAAATTTCTTAACCTACTTTATCGTCAATTAACTACCTCAACAACCTTAGAAAGTGGAATTAGTTTCAATCGACTTTTCACACAAATTAATCTACCTATCACTATTAAGGTTTGAACTTTTGCATAAATTAGGGTCATATCCACATTTTAACACTGTTTAGGACATTCACTTCACGTGAATCATTCCGAGGTGGGCCTGAGATTAAAAAAAAAGCTCAAACGAAATTGTTTGGATTCCCCACTCACTAACTGCGACTTTCCCCTAATAAGACGACGTGGTGTGATCATGTAATTGAAAACAGCTGATGTTTTGTAACGACTGTGCAACAATCTATTACTATATTTAGATTAGATATCAACTAGGTACAATCTATCATTCAGTTTCCTGTATCACATTTAAAAAAAAGAGAAAAATAATATCCTGTTGTAGACATTGATCAACGTAAGCTTAAGCTCTTGATCTAGAAATTTTAAATGCAACAATTAACTTCCTTTTACACACGGCCACACATCAAGCTATACAAAACCAGTATAGGCTGGCCTCGCGTAGTACAGAAAACTTTAACAATGAGAAGTCTGTCTAAACTGGTTTTGTATAGGTTGATGTGTACCCGCGTGTACACCGTAAAAATCCCGCTTCTAACACAAAGAAGTTTTTTATAGTAGACACAAATTAAATAATTATAATTTAGGAACGTACAAAAGCAAAGTTCCCTTATTTTATATTTATTTAAAAATGATGTCAGTTAGAGGTACCTATATATTAAAGAAAAGCTTTGCCATACTTGTGAAAAATACTTTCGATATAGAACAAAGCAAAAGCATCACTCATTGCGTTGGTTTTTCGTCACTGACGTCACATTAGCGTCATAGCGTCAATTTAACTTAGAAAGTACCAACATTGAAAGTAATTTGATACAAGATAGATTATGAATCCGGAACTAGGTGTTTCGGATGCCGCCGGATTCTTCAACCTACGAGTCATCATTACAATCTGCTATTGATGACTAATCGAACTTTAATGAGATGTTAGAAAAATCTGTGTGTAACAAAACTATTTCAAAAATATGAACTAAGTATGATTCAGGTCTTACATAATATGTAAATATGTACATATAAAAAGATTAATAGTGTATGGAATACCGACCTATAGAAATTGCACAAGTAACGACTTAGTATCCGTGTTGATTGTAAAGCAAGGGAAAGGAGCGTAGAATATGTTGTAAGTTGTGATAATTTCCTGTTTTATGTATTAGTAACGGTTGGTACATGATAAAACTATGTCACCAAACTGCCGCGCTGAGAGCGATGCCGGTAATCGATTTTGAATAAAGAAAGAAAAGAAAGAAAAAATAAGAGTCGAATGTTCGAATTAAAGGCCTATATCTTCAGATATAAAAGTTATATTCGTTAACGCTGTGTTATAAAAATATACAGTGCCGTGTTCGGGTAGATATATGAAGTTCCGCGGCTAAACGATAATAGGGAAAACTTGAACTGGCCTTTAAAGTCGCAACAAAAGACATGGACACACAAAACTCAATGGCTGTTTCGTCAAAAGGCCTATTCAGATTCAGATACTGCCCCACATTGTAGATTAAGCTTATCTGATAACACAACACTGCCTGTACTTTAAAGGGGACTATGATTCTCAGAGTTTCTTTGGCTCCATTTAGTTGAATAAGAGTAAAACATTGACTTTTAAAAGTGTCTTTAAAATACCTATTTCCGGAAATAAATAATATGTATTTATCACTCACCGGTAGGAGCCCCTCTGTAGATCTTTGTCAGCACTGTCTATATGTTCTGGCGTCTTCATGCACTTCACAACCCTAACGAGCATAGCCTTAGCCACACACATCGTCTTCAAAGCTTATTAATTTTCAAGTTCGATGAAATTATTAATGAGAGCAAGAAACAGAGGTTCACGAAAATCCACCTTTGATAAGTCTGTACCACCGCATTCACCAACACTCTCCCAACAAAAGCACAAAACAATGCAATCGAAACGGTAAATGGTTTTTTTAACCAATACAAGAACTACCCGCAAATTATTCTAACATTATCATTCAAAAATGTGTTTGACACTGCCAACAAATTAGAACGCAATATTCAAATATCGAATGAGTGCTATTATTTTGTTTTTTTTTTTCTTATTACTAAAACTTAAGCAATGTACCTACATACCTAAGTAAATATCGGTGTCCGAAGTTATGGGCGTATTTTCCGAGTCCACTTAAAGATAATCGCCCGTTCACTTTATGCTTTAATGTATGGACGTACTTTATCAGTTAAGGCCGCGAGTTAAACACTTTAAAATAAAGTTAGGGTAAACACGGAACTTATTTCAGCTACGCTAAAAGGACCAATAATTGTGGTCCTTTGATTACTTGATCTAAGTAGGAACCTTTTTATTTTTTGCGAAAAGCATCACAAAAGGTTTGGGACCTTTATGATACGATGCCTTCATATTTTGACGTTTTGATAAAGAATAATAAAACATTGGCTGTGGTTCGCGCAACACGTCCTGCACAGACGCATATGCTACGTAATATTGCGCCATTGCCGCTCACTCCTTTGATCCTCCTCGCCGTTGCTAAATAACAACCTCTAACATATTGATAATCAAGCACCTACCTACTTACTAGTAATTTTAACTGTATGATTTGATTATAGGGAGCCTGATAAAATACCTATAAACACCACACAAAAGTGTGTTGTTTATAGGTATTTTATAAAAAAAACTGGTATGACTACACTTATTTATCCATGATTATCTAACATTGAGTAAAAATTTTAGTAAGAGTAGGTATTTTTACAATAACACTTGCAGTTTATCATTAATATGGGTACATCCTACCGACGTTTTAGTGACGTTTAGCTGATATTTTCTGAATTTACCAGTTTCAGAAGCATTTGGTCCTTTGAGTCACAACAGTCTTAATACTAATCAAATCCGTTTCCTTATTTCCAGATGCATCTAAGTTCGATTCAGTTGGCGTGCGCGGCACTGGTGGCGGTGGCCCTAGGCGCGGCAGCGCCGCCCTCATCGTCACACCACGTCGCGCGGCGCTCCTTCTTCACCCTCGAGTGCAAAGGAGTCTACGACGCGGCCATCTTTGCCCGCCTCGATAGGATCTGCGACGACTGTTACAACCTCTTCAGAGAACCACAGCTGTATACTCTATGCAGGTTTGTTGCTACCGTTGTTATTTTTTTTAATGTGACGTTTTACAGTTTTTTGTGGAAATCTAATTTGAATCGTGAATAAGTTTAAAAATCTTGCTAATGATTTTCTCTGGTTTTCTTATACGTGTTATGATATGGTATGGTTTATATTTAAGATATAACTGATTCACGATCAAACTTGACACTATTTGAGACTTTATGAACATGTAATAAAGTGCATTATTCCTTGTTGGGGCACAGGAAAGACTGTTTCACGACAGATTACTTCAAAGGCTGCGTCGAGGTGCTACAGGAAACTGACCAGTTAGAACTGTTCAAGGAATATATAAGAATATTACACGGGGCCGTCCCCCCGGCTGGGAATTAGGTACCAACCGAATTTATTTGTCTCTCCTTCTCACAACTAAAATTTCCTATATCTATCTCTTTCTAATGCGTTAAGCATTTTCTTCAGCTTTGGGGTATTAACAGCACGCTATTATATACTGCAATATTATTATGAATTATATTAAAATATAACACAGCTATGCAACAGGCTTGTAGTAACACCTATTATATTTAATTATCTATGTTTGAGTAATTTTAATAAAAACTGACATGTTTTTGAGATTAAAAGAATGATGATTTCTAGTTTTGGTGCAGAATTTTAAATATTTAAATAAGTTTCTATTGTAAGAATGCTCTATTATTTAAATAAATATAGGTAGATAGTTATATAATTTTTATTTTAATGAACTGAACATTAAAAATAAAAAATATGTTCTTCTCTTTCTCTTTCTCATAAATGCCCTAATATTATTGTTCACTATTGTTTGAAATTCTGCACACATAACTATAAATAAATAGGTGCCTATTCTTTTATTATGTAAGGTAATACATAATAGAAGAATAATAATTTATGCTAAAAAGCTAAGTTTCCAAGGATGGTAAGTATAAACTTGAGGATCTAATTCTTCTTTCACAGCATCTTCTGTCTTCTAGATGTAGAAGCTGAACTAATAGCATGCTCACGCAATTATTTTTAAGCACTGTTTCACTAATATCTTACTCTATTTAACCTTTTAAAAACTTTTTAACTTAGTTTAAGCGCTGGAATAAATAACGATTTATTTTCAAGCAATATATTTAAAATAAGGCTTATAATGCATTGACAAAATAGCACTGGTTAATTCATCAATTTCTTAAATCACAACAGTGTATTGTTTGCCTTTTTTTTATATTGACGCTAATGAGGGATTTATTTATCATATTTGATTAAAGAACTAGATACACCCGTTATTTTAGTAATTCAGAATTATGCAATCCACTTTGATACAAAACTCCTTCACATTTTATATGTTTTAGAAAAAATAATATTCGTTTTATTAAATATCAAGCTCTCTCATTCTCTATAAAAATAAAACCAGTCTCAATCTATTTTTAACCCTCAACTTCTTTCTATATATTTTCTTTTGTTATACAAACTATGCATAGGAGAAACTAATTATAATTTTTCCATCTTCCAGGGAGAAATGCTTCACAACGCCCTATTTCAAGGGATGCATGGAGTCTTTGTACCTATACGACGAAAAGGAACAAATAGATCAGATGATCGACTTCGTCGGCAAACGCTAACAAACAACAACGCAACGCCCGCAACGTTCCGACGCATCTACAGTGTTAACACAACGCAATTTCGTAACAACTTCCAACGCAACGGTTAAACGCAACGACCGCTTTGCCAAAAGCAGATACCATAGACAATGTTTCTCTTGGACGTCTGCTTTCTTCCTCAACATATTCTAGTCTTTAAGCGACGTAAATAGTTTTATGCTCGCAACTAAATATAATGTTATTGTAATTTGTATTAAGTAATCAATAAGGACATTTATTATCTATATTATGGTTTATATGTTATTAAATGTTGTAAGCTTCTTATGTAGGGAAGTGTAAAGTACATTGAATCACCTCCTA
Organism: Subacronicta megacephala; assembly: GCA_958496365.1. Lineage (NCBI taxonomy): Eukaryota > Metazoa > Arthropoda > Insecta > Lepidoptera > Noctuidae > Subacronicta > Subacronicta megacephala. The sequence goes on along the minus strand of OY292530.1, from coordinate 11,728,413 downwards.
GTATGGAATTCCGAAAGTGAGAGGCAGCCTTTTGGTGTCGATGCTGGTCATCTATTCTGTCTCGTGTAATTGGACTGAGATTAACGATATTATTGTCTAGGTGTTGTTTTGAGACGGGCGAGTGAGTTGAGACAGCGCATGGTCGCTTTACCCGCTTCCAATACAGCTTCGCCTGACAGCTGTCTCGCTCATTTGAATGTCTCAAAACAACAACTGACCTGCGACGCATTCCAATCACAGTATTTAAAAAGAATACTTACGCTATTCTCAATCTACAATTCATTGTATCACATTTTTGTATTATCTTTTGTATTTCGTTGTAAAGAGCCTAAACTAAGCCTTACTTTAGTTAATTACAAGAATAGTATTTGATTTAATATTTTAGATAGGTTCTAAACCAATATTCTTCGCTATACGAATATAAAATTAATTACCAGAAACTATGATTTTAGTTAATTTGAAATTTAGTATTCACAATCTGTTGCTAGTTTAGTTTTTTATGTAAATCACGCACGTGGCTTATAACATCACTTAGATATAACGGACTAAACTCAGGGAGTTTATTGTTTTAATTATTTTCATTCGATGTTTTATTTATTATTCATGTTCGTACAAAAGGACCAGTTTCACTAAATTATCAATCGAAACTTTTCCATTTTTAAATAATAGTAATAAAAAAAGCACAAATGTTCATAACCCAGGTTACCGTGATCAGTGGAACTGGTCCTTAAGAAATAATGGTAGGTTCTCATTTGCACAATTTATTTTGTAAAGTACGACAGCTTTGTCGTTTTAGATAATGTGTGTAAAGTATGCACAAATGGGAACTGACCTAAATACACGATTCCCGAAATTGGGCTCACATTGCTTCAATCAGGTTTCAATTGCCAAGAATTTTTAATGATTATTTTTATTAGTTAATTTCATTAGTAAGTAAGTATTTAAAAAAGATTTATTTTTATATACTTCCGACCTATTTATTACCTATTGTTACTTTTTATTTATATTTTTTTAATAATAAGTATGAATAGAAACTTTTTCGTGCAGCGATAGAGTGTACCAGTGTGAAAAATATTAACTGTACTCATTATATTCCTGATTTTTATTATCTTTAAGTTGCGGTTTATACTTATTTAAAAGTTTTTCTTTTTGTAAATTCCGCTGTAACTCTTGTCTGTGTTCGAATCTCAACTTTTTTTTTTAGTTTATTAGCGTTTCTTATGTTTCATTGACATACATACTTTTTAATGAATTTCGACACAGGTAATGACGTAGGTTTCGACACATAGTCTGTTCTGTGACGTAGATGAAATGGTGCCAATTATTGTCAGCAAGACACTAGGTTATAAAATATAAAAATTAGCTAATGGTATATAAACAATTTATAGGACGCGTTTGTAAAAATGAATTACTAATTTATTATAAATAATTGTATAAATTTTATAAAAACAGCTAAGAAACGCTACGGGTTCCATGAAATATATTTGATTTGAAAGTCACTACTGTATTTTTTTAACCCTAGAATCCTAAAGATATAAAACATATACATATATATAATTATATAACTACTTAAAAAACAGATGGCCTCATAGCGATTTACAGTTCGATAAGTGCTATCGAGATTTTATAAGTAACAGCTCAAATAAAAGTTCCATAGTCAAATTCAATGTTTTAAGATTCACCTAATGAGAATAAGATAGGTGAGAAATCAAATCTACCATTCAAATTTAAACTTAACAACTATTGAAGTAAGGTACAATATTTAGGACAGAGTGATAGTAGTAAGACAAAAATATTTCCTAATTAATATATTTTAACGTAATAAATCTTTGACATAGATAGTATGACAACGTAGTATTTCGGGATCACAGTACATAAGTATACATACATTATTGTAATTACATTATTATTCAATTCCTTACATTATTTAATGAATTATAGATAATATATTTAATTTCACTTTATTTATGTGGCAACTCCGCACAAGACATTTTTTATTGTCATTACATGGACATAAGTATTTGAGAATTTGACCTTTAAAACATTTAAAAAAGAAAAATAATAAATAATATGCATGAAATAATCCTCAAACCGTGACTCTTTGTAAGTACACGATAGAAAATAGAAATTTCAATTATGTTTACTGATTATTCAATTGGTAATGTTCTTCGTTAGTTTCAAATAGTCTTATTTACCAATTTATACTCGACATACTACACACATAGGAAAAAAATACACAAATATAAAAAGTAGTATAATTTTTAAATAGAAAGAATATTTTTGGAATTAATTTACAATATATTTTTTTGGTTTTGTTAAATGTACCGAAAAACCATATACGATATCAAATAACTTAATGTTTAATAGGAGTTGAGAAATATAATCATCAACACAAGCCAAAAGGAACTTTAATAACAAAATCTTAATATAGAAATTTAAACATAAAAATATAAATCCAGTCTCATAAATCACTCAATCAAAATATGTGTTTAGTACGTTACAATCTATTCAGATGGCGTCAAGGAGCTCTTTTATGGAATAGGAATAAAACCAAATATCTTTGCTTGTATCTTCCGAAAACAGGGTTAGTGTCAATTCAATAGATTTCAATGTCAATAGAAATAAATGCACTAGCTTCTTCATTAACCTTATTAAGCTCTAATACGTCATCTTAACAAATTGTTTGACCTATTAGGTTAGGTTGACATACGTACACGATATAATTTTATCACTGCATAAGCCATGCCGGGGCTGTACTTTGAGACGACACAAAGTGCTTACAAAATTATGTCGTGATACACACTATATCTTTCCTAGGGCCGTATTATGAAAGTCTATTATTAAAGGGCTAAACTAGGAGATGAGAAACGTCATTCAAGAAGAGCTTCAACCCTTCAAGTACCCTGTATCATACACAAAATGCAAAAAGGGTCGTACATTATTCGCGTAAGATTCGAAGGGGTTCGGAAAATATCACAAAAATCACTAGGGGTAGGGGGGAGGTGTAATAAGATATCACGAGTATTAATTTTTCGCAGTACTCTTCGTCGTTCAACTTCTAAGCCGAAATGGTGCATGACCTTAACTCGCCGTTACCGAACAACAACTTCGATACTTTGTCCCAAAAAATATACGTGATTTTATGAGGTTAAACCAAAACCTCACCACATATCACTATGGGGGAGGGAGGTTAAAAAGTAGCTTGAAACCTCAAATCAAATAAAAAGATGGAACTTTGCGCCTTATCTTGTCAGTCGAGCTATCGAAAGCTCGACTGACAAGATAAGGCGTAGTTAACTAATACATGTGTGCGTGTAATTGTGTGTTGTACACGGCAAGGCGAAGTTTTAGCCGGCCATCTTAGCGTTCCATCTTAACTTTTTATTTGATCTGAGCTTAAAACATGGCGTTTTTAATGAACGACCCAAAATGTATTTGTTCAAAAATCAAAAAAGTATCTCTGGAAAAAAAGAAGAGGTATTTGACGGCCTTAATACCCAAACGTATAGACCTCATAATAAAGCCCTAGACACAGATTATGTTTTATACAGATAGAACTTTCAACTTATGGTAGAAGACCACCTGTAGGTTCGAACATTATCATTTTTTAATTTATCCGTTCAATTTATTTCAGTCCATAGTATAACCATCCCACTTACAAAATAGTTCAGTTATTTAATAAAATATTTTAAAACTAAAATATAATTATGTAAATTTATTTGATTAAGAAAAGTAATTTCACTTCTATATGCATTATAAATCATGTAATATGTCAAAATAAATTGCTTTGTTTCATTCTATCCAATATGATATAGTATATGAAAGAACGGGACAAACAATGTTTACTTATAAGTTTGTTGGCAAATCTACAAGCGCTTGTATAAACATTTAAAACAAATAGTACCATATGACATCATACCAGAGAGTTATCCCCGGGTTTTCCCGCATAAGATCCCGGTTATCCCGCATTAATTCCGTGTAATGTAGCTTTTTAACGATTAAATAATTATAAAAAATTGGTTAAGTAGTTTTAGAGTTTATCGACTACAAACAAACAAATACTTCCTCTTTATATTATTCGTATAGAATATTATAATTCCATTGGTACTGATTCTATTGTTCAGGATGTCACTCTTTGTAACAAAAGAGGGATTAAACATGTTTTCTGTTGTTACGAGTATAATTATTAGACACTCGCTTGTTTGCAATATAAAATAAGTAGTCACCATAGGTTATTTTCCCGTAAATGTCAATGTCAGGCTAACTTGACAGATCGAAACATGTTTTGTCCTTGCTCAACCATGCTTGTTAGAAAGAGATGTAATATAATAGTGCTAATTGCAACAGAATCAGAAATATAAACTTACCGGTCAATAGTTTTAAGTAGCATATTAATGTATTGTTTTAAGCCACAGAGAGAATCCCGGGCGGCATGATGATGAGATACATATTACATTAAATTATATATAAGTGGAAGACCTAGAGTAATAAACTATATAATTAGGCATTTATTATACTGATATTATATATAATTAGGCATATAATAATATACTGATCGCTAGGCGATGACTGAACCATTATCTCGATTAGAGACATTGTCTTCACACGACCTTGGCGACGACATAAATATTTCTGACCCGCATGTCAACCTATCTGGCTGTATTTAATTTGTTCTCGTATTCCCCTCAGATCAAATAAAAAGTTAAGATAGAACTTTGCGAACAAAGAAGTGAAGCCCGTTAAAACTACGCCTAACGGTGTACAATACACAATTACACGCACACACGTATACCGAAACTTGTGTGTTGTACACCGTTAGGCGTAGTTTTAGCCGGCCTCACTTCTTTGTTCGCAAAGTTCCATCTTAACTTTTTATTTGATCTGAGGTATTCCCTTGTTTAATAAAAAAAATATACACATAAATCTCAACAGATGGCACTAGTAATATTATTTATCGGTTACATATATCTGGCAGCTATGCTACTTGTATTAATATAATTAAAGGTCAAACATTGAAACGAGTAGACATTATGTAACATTAGGTTTTAGGACACTGATATAAGGTTTCAATTGCAATGACTTTCGCGTCTATTGAAGTCAATTAGATACAGATAACTATATTCTCTTGTAAGTCTCTCATAGAAACTGCTCAAAGACGCAGATCCTGTGGACCAGCGTCATCGATTTATATCTTAGTGCTTAACAGAAATCGACTTTAAAAATACAGACTTTAGATATTTTATTGATTATCTTGGTAATGTTCTACTCGGACCTTTAATACTAAACACATGAATGGTAAAGAATTATATACTTACAACATTTACACAATTATTTAGCAAAATATTTATGTATGAAATGGTTTGTGCAAAAATATATCTATTCTACCATAATAAGAGGTCATTACGTCATATTACAACGTTTGTTAAGTATATATGTACACATTATATTTGCATTGAAAATACTATATCAGATAATAAGCGTTATATTCGTTTTTTTTTTGTAAGGTAAGTTGGGAAGATACTTTCGGCATTCTGAGGGAAATATTGGATTCAAAATATATATATTAAAATGATGGATGGATTGCGTAAAACATACATCCATCACATGTGTATGCAAAAATGTATGAATGCGGACAAAGTAAAAGTATGGAAGAATCATAACAAAAGGCGGGAATGAGGCGTGAGTTTATGTATCAAAACTACATAACGTCACTTGTCTTGAAGATAATATGCACGCTTAAAGATTTGTTTAATAGAATCCTATAACTGGGTAATGTCTTCGAATCTATTGACCTCCATCTGGATATATAAACTATGTCATATAGGTATTTTTAATTAAAAATCAAATAAAGATCAACCTAAATGTACCGAATAATTTTATAGAAATAAAAAAATATATCGCCTATTATTTCAAATAGGTACTAATCACATTAATAATAATATAATTTCATGTAAACAATATAATCTAACAGCTAGGCGTATCTAATCAAACAATAGCCATCGAAATTAAATTTTAAAACAGGGTGAAACTTCCAGTTATCGGCCAAGACCTATTTTGGTAGAAATAATAAATTAATATAAGGCACTGGTTTGTGAATAAAATAGGTTTCTTAATATGCATATCACATTCATGGAAGAAAATAATCGATAATCGGTAGCCTAAAGGCTCGTGCGTCGGACTTGCGATCGTGTGGTTGCCAGTTCAACACCCATCCATTGCACTACCGACGTGAGTCCACTCATAACACAAGTATTTAACTTATCACGAGAGTTTAACAAGAATACTAGTAATGTGAGACGCACATTGTTAGTGATCTCAAAAAAATAGAAGCAATGAATTCATTTTGGTATTCTGACCATTAAACACTTTTTAGCTAAATGCTTTATTGGTTATACAGGGTGAAATTGAAATCGTGGGCGCAATTACAAATAAAGACGCCTTCCATAATACTATTTGCATAACATAACATAACATACCATCACGCCTGTATTCCCCGAAGGGTTAGGCAGAGGTGCACTTAATGTACACCCACAGTTCGCCGGTATGTTTAGGTCCCATGTAATAGGACGAGGGGCGAGCCTATTGCCATTCACCGGGCACAAATCCAGACTCCGAGCTGCTACTGAGAATTTCATAGAAAAACTCAATAACACTTTGCTCGACCTGGGGATCGAACCCAAGACCTCTAGCGTAGCAGTCGCGATTGGGACCACTAGACAAACGAGGCAGTCTATACTATTTGCATTAAAACTACCCTGACGCAAATTAAAAATATTATTAATACAGGTATGGATAGCCAAAAAATCTAGAATTCATAATAAAGTAGGCTAGTATCGCAAAAAAGGGAAAATAAATAATTTAAAAACAGAATACTTAATAAACGCCAATAAATATTCAAGTATCAAACCATAAAGCACGGCGCATGCCGCGCAGAACGGAGACGTCGGTTAACTAAACATTACATTTTAATATTATTAACGTTTTATTAATATGCCTAGGTATTCCTAACATGTACTAGATTAAAAAGTTCAATGGGTGTCGACGACTTCAATTTCACCGTGTATAAAACTAAATTCCCTAAAAGTATAATATCATGGAGACAACATCTTTCTAACCCACAATGATATGTTTCTACAATATTTCGGTCACGGTCGACAACTGTCCGTTGTACCCCACTCAGACTAGTTTATACAGTCATACTAACATTAGAAGTCGTCAAGGCAGAAGTCGAAGTGGTCCTCCATCACTTTGTACTGGTCGCACGAGAACCTCATGCATTTCGGACACGTATACACCTGGAATTTAACAAAAAAAACTATTAATATTATCAAATATAGCCAAATTTTAGTCTAAATCGTCCTCCTAGCCTTTTCCCAATTAAGTTGGGTTCAGCTTCCATTCTACCCAGATACGGCTAAATATCAGTATTTTACAAGAAATTCAATTACTGGGCAACACCGATATTCGAAGGATAGACTGGTTGTCAGGCTTTTTGGTCTTCTGACTAACTCTAACAAATGTCAAAGGTGTTCGTATGACAACCGGGACCGACAGCTTTACGTGCTCTCCGAGACACGGAGTGTATCACGACGTGTTGAGAATGGTCACCCATCCACAAACTGATCAGATCTGATCAGCCATCATTTTTACGTTGTGAAAGAGGGACGCCACTATTCAACCTATAGAGTGGCATCCCTCTCGCACACCCTAAAAATGATGGCATTAATACGTGGTAATACGGCCCCAGATCTGTTGATCAACGACGTTGATTCGTTGATTCAACGTTATTATAACTTAGCCACAAACTCTGCTCATATTGCGAAGATTTAGTATTGTTATTTTTTTGCAAATCCATGCAGACATAGTAAGTGTTGATATTTTGCAGTAACGTAGAACAGAAAGCCAATTACGTTAACTAAAAAATATCATCAAAAATATAGTTCCGATCGACACAGTGTCATAAATGTAAAATGGTACAGTCAGCAACAAAAGTCGCTGAACAATTTTGATTTACCAAACCGTAACTTTAACATCTTTAATAACCTAAAGATATTGGCCTAAGAAAGTAGTAAGTGTTCTCTGCATATAGAGGTTTGAGAAAATAACTTGGAATCTAATCAAAAGTTTAATGATGAAAAGTCACATCACAACAAAACTAGTTAATATTGTTAATAGCTTGCAAAATGACCCAAAGATTTACAATTATATGACACTGAAATTAGATCGGAAGTATATTTTGTTGTATTTTTTTATTATTATTAGAATTGCTCATCTGTTTTCACAATAATTTAAGATGCATATATCAATCACATATAAATCAAATCACGCACAAACATCCAAACAATACAATCAATGTAGACAGGCAGCACGCTTTATATATTTGTTAATAAATTAAATTAATGTTATTTAATAATCGCGGCATCGTTTTTTGTCAACGCTGTGAGTAGCCCAGTATAGAAAATTCTAGACTAAGTTAGGGGAGGCCTTTGAACAGCAGTGGGACACAAAGGCAGGTCGTTTTTTAATCAATTTATAAGACTATGTGATATTTTCGAGATTCGCGTTTATAATTTAAATACTAAGTATGTTTTTTTAACTATATGACACATCATGCGTGTTACAAGGCGAAAGAATTAACGTTATTATGGTCAACAACAGTGACATAATTATACAACGTTGACATAACACACAAAAAATACAACATGCTAACAATTTAAATGCCAAGGAGTGTCCCACTGATAGACCCTGGTTAACATAACTCGCGTTCCCACTGACCATAAAACATGTTGCAAACAGCTACCTATCTCACTCACTCTTTGAGAGTTAGAGAGAGTAAGATAGATGTTTGCAACATGTTTTGTCGTCCGTAGGAGCGCGGGGTTACAGTACACACAAAATCACAACAACAAACACTTTTCTCACCTAGGTTTATGTGTCTTAAAAACCTAAAGTACTAACATAAAATTACAATAAATACTGAACAGTTTATAAAATTCTATATATTTTTCTTTTATTACAAAAAAGGATATTGTAAAAAATAAATAAATGCACTATGTTAGTATTTCTATTTGGACCGGCGCGCCACTAATCCCACATATTATAAGCCTGATTGGCTGACTGAAAATATCTCCGGACTAAAGCTGTATCTATATATAAACTTACGGTACTACAGTTATTCAAACTTCACCAGTGTCCGTTTCTTTTTTCTCAAAGTGTTGAGTACAACCCTACTTCCTACCCTCCTAACTTAAATCCAAGATCCACCACTGCATATTTTAATATCTGCAAAGGGGTAGGTATATAAGAGCTTAATATATAACGTTCCTTTACATATTTCATTAAAGTTGTAAGGTTCCATTTGGAAGAATTTCATTAGGTACTATTAACGGATCAAAACGACTAATTTCTTAGGGGCTTTATTTTAATTCTACTTTTATCTATTGGTTGAAGAACCTTTCACATCGGTTCAGTAGTTTCAGAGCCTATTCAATGCAAACAAACTAACAAATCTTTCCTCTTTATAATATTAGTTTAGATGACTAAGGCAATCATGTCTGTACAATAGTTCTATATGCCTCTTTTTTAGTACAAGTATGCTATATTGTTAGTTAGTGTCAAGGTAGACAGTGATCAACGTGTTGTTGTAGCAGTATGAGCGTTTTGAACGGCTGATCGCACACTGGACAGTCGAACCGCAGTGGCGGCGGCGTGCTCTCCTTAACACAGGTGGCGCCCTCCTGCGACTCTTCCGATAATTTCTTCTTTTTGCGAACCTTTTTGTAGGATTTTGAATTTAGAATGGAGAAAAGAGACGATATTCAAATGTTGTTTTTTTATTACAATAAAAATTCAAAATTTATTCACGTATCCATAGTACACTCGTATATATCACTTACCCATAACATTAGGTCCATATCTAAGGTCAATATAATATAATATGCCCTGCGCTTTAAATCGCATCCCAAAAGGATTATTTCTCATATTTTTTCTCTTGTTTTATAATTATAAAAGAAAATAAAACAATGAATATAGCCACAGTGACAGATTTGGGCCAATGAATTAGTTTTGGCATTATATAAATAAATAAAGTAGCATATTTTTCTCTAATTACGTATCTTCATGAGTCCAATAATAATGTAGCCGAGTGTGTTGGGCTGTACAGTTTGTTCGAAATAACTAAGCCTGTCGGAAGTTACCCGTTCCGAACTACCGCGGTGATAAAATTGTTTAATTAAGTGTTTTAATACATAAATATCGAAATTAGTAAACAAAATATTTAGAAATGTGAACCATATCCGACTCTAATTATCTTTACACCGACTCTTTCTATTAAAATTTACCACTTGCAGACAACTTCCGATCGGCTTACTTATTTCGAACAAACTGTATAATTGTGGTTTTTACGCGATAGAATTAAAAAAGTTTTTTTTTTAATTTGACTTACCATATTGCCGGTTGGTGGGGCAGTAGGGGTGGCAGCACCAGCTGGGCCCCGCGCGGGGGCGGGGGCGCCCCGGGCGGGGGCGGGCGCGGGGGCGGGCCGGGTCGTGGCACTGCGGTACACCGCTGGATTTATCTTGCGCACCTCGTCCAACTATTGATACAAACATTGTTTTATGCAAAACAATTTCGCAATGTGAAGCCTTCGATTTGGTGTGGTCTTTTGATTTT